>JAWNNP010000683.1:0-106817 GCA_035044805.1 Leucophenga maculata | reverse complement strand
GCATACAATTTCGGCTGCGTTCAACCAGAAAACAGCAACAAACTTAAATATAAGCTGTATCAAGATAATGATCCGAAGCACAAATCGCTGTTGTGTCGCACCTGGCTGCTTTACAATTGCAACAAAGTGATTGACACGCCCACCCAAAGTCCGGATCTCAATCCCATCGAAAATTTGTGGGCATTGCTGAAAAAAAAAGGTGGCCAAACGGAGCCCTACATCCAAAAATGAATTAATTAAGTGAATAAATGAGGAGTGGAAAAAAATAACAGAATACTACGACATTAATGCTCTTATATCGTCTATGTCGCGGCGCCTCAGGGCTTTAATGGATGCTTATGGCGGGCATACAAAATATTAGCCAATCCTAGTATAGTGTTCAAAAGATATAACCATTTAAAGATGATTGTTTGTATTTTGCAAAGAATTAATAGACAGCTGATATTTGATGTTTTTTTTTTATTTTTATGATCTTTTTATGTTTTAGTTTCTACTTTTATAACTTTTGTTAATTATTTTATTTAAGAATAGACTAATGAAAAATATTGTGAAGGAATGAAAATGAAAACAAGTGTCTTTCCTAATAAACAATTAGGTTAAAGTTGAATTTGTGTGACTTTTTTTATTTTGCAAACAATTAGTTGACAGACTGTATATACATATATTACATATATTAATATACAAATTTTAATTTAACTTATAAGTTATATGAGGTGATATGTGTTTGTGAGTTTTAGGAATTTAATTATTTTGACGATGTTATCTGGGGTTGGATTTGAGAGGGTCAATATGGGGCACCGGTTTTGGAAGATTTGTTTTTTAAGGTGTGAAGTTGTGGGGCAGTCGGTTAGGATATGTGTTATTTTGAGGTCTATTGTTGTATGGCAGTTTGGGCATGGTAAGATGTTGTCAGGGTTGTTGTAGTGTTGTTGTGTAAACCTTGTGTGTCCTAGTCTGAGCCTTAGTATTTTTACTTGGTCGCCGCGTGTGATATCCTTTTGTTTTATGTTTTTTAGGTAGTGGGATGTGTGTGTTAGGTTAGTATTTAGTTGTTGGTATCATCTATTGCAGCGTTCTATGTTGTGTTTGAGTTGTTGAGCTGTTTTGATCATGAGGAATTTGTTTATGTCTATAGTGTTGAAGTTGGGAGTATAATGTAATGGCATCTTGATTGTGGATTTTGCTATAGTGTCGGCTAGCTCGTTTCCTTGAATGCCACAGTGGCTAGGAATCCAAAGGAGTTTTATTTTAGGGGCAGTTTTGGTAAGGAGGGCCCTGATAGTTATGGGATATAAGTTATTGTTGTTAATATTGCTGATGGACTTTATAGATGAGAGAGAGTCAGAGCAAATGATGAAGTTTCCGGATTTGTTTTGAAATAGTTTTATTGCATCTAGAATGGCTATGGTTTCGGCTGATAAGATTGATGAGTAGTGAGGTAGTATGCCTCTTTTCAGGATTTCGCATTCTGTGGTGATGGCAAAAGTAGCGGTGTTGTTCTGCAACGAGCCATCTGTGTATATGAATGTGTGGTTTTTGATTTGTCCTTAAGTTCAAAGAAGTGTTGTCTGTATGTGTTTGATGCGGTATTACTTTTGCTGAATTTTTGTAGTGTGGTGTTGATGATAGAGGGAGGGAATAGCCATTGAGGGGTGGTTGTTTTGTTTGGAAGTGGCTGGTAGGGGATGTTATGTTCTCTGCAGGAGACTATGATTTTTTCTAGTGTAGATGTTAGTTTGTTTCTTTTTTGGCTGCCGTTTTGTTTAATGTGTTTGTGAAGTGGGGAATTTGAACTGTGTAGTAGGGTTTTGTAGGCTTTGGTTGTAATCAGGTCTCTTTTTTGTTCTATTGTGGGTATGTTTGACTCAAAAAGCAAGTTTTTTATAGGGGTTGAGCGGAGTGCTCCAAGTGATATGCGTATTGCTGCGTTAAATAAGGTTTTGAGTTTGTTAAGAGTTGATTTTGGCGCATGTCCGTAGATGAATAGCGCATAATCTAATTTAGATATTAAGGTTGATTTCGTTATGTTTATAAGAGTGTGTGTGTTGCAATTAAATTTAAGGCTTGCTAAGCATTTTACGACGTTGAGTTTATTGTTTAAGGCTGGCTGAATTTGTTTTTTGTGTGAGTCCCATCTATATTTGTTGTTTATTGTTAATCCTAAGATTTTTATGTTGGGAACTGAAGGAATTGGGGTATTGTTGCATGATATGCTGCAGGTACAGTTCTGTTTACGACAAATGTGGAGGTGTTGGCATTTTTGTAGTGATAGTGATGCTCCTGAATATGAGCACCATTCATGAATGTTTAAAATACTTAGAAAAATTAGAAAACCATAGCAACTCGCTAGCTATAAATCTGCTAGATAACAGCCAAGAAATACGTAAACTTAAACGTTTCCATGTTCTTGACCTACCTTTTAGACCTCCATAGACTTAACTTATAGTAATTAGTATAGCTATTAAACATGAAGCTAAGCGGTTAGAATTAATGTTGTGCCTATAAGAGTACAGTAGATGTAATGATGTAATTTAATCAATTGTAATTGTAAATCTATTTATTATCTTAAGATAGCTCGTAGATGTAAATTGTAAAAAAAAAAAAAAAAAAAAAAAAACTTACAGAATAAACCAAAAATATTTCTAAACGCAAGTAAGTGTTGTATTACTTTACTTTTGTTAGGTACATATTACTTTTCTGTTACCTAAAATGGAAAACATATATTTTCTAAGCATGTTCTTCATTGAATTGTACAGTATTTTTATGAAGTAGATTATAATGCAAGTAAAGGGATAAGAATATAAGAATCATGCCATGATATGCGATAGATTCGGTATTTCCGACAGAGTTGCTTCGTGTTTGGCTACGGCTCTTTTCAGACTCATTGGTTTCAAAGACGATCGTGGCGACTTCATAATCATGGATCAGTCTAAAGATTACGAAGATTCGAAGTATCGCTGGGTAGACAATTTCAATGATTACCGTTTCGTCATTTGTTCACCGCATTGGACAAGTAATCTACGAGCGGACCACAAACTGCTAGTAGAAATATAATGAAATTAATTAAAAACTGTGAACAACTTCAGGTAAACAAGCAGTTATTTTTCAATTAATTTTCACTCTGAACATTGCGTGACAAAATAAATAATGTTTTAAAAACATATCTTTATATGTTCTACCCGATTTCCAATCTATTTTGTTGGAAAATATGCCTCCACCAACCATTACAACCTAAAGACGAGCATGCTATTAATTTTGATTGTATGGAATATTATTATTTGGTAAACCTAGATAATGACAGTATTTGCTGCTAACATTAACTACTGTTTCACAACACGTAACAGAAGAGTCTCGAGAGGATGTTATGGCAGTTGCTATCGAGAGTCGCACGAAAATACCAAGAATTGACGGCAAAGGGAACTTTCTTAATTAGAACATGCTTAGAAAACACATGTTGTGTTTTTTCGGTTACAGAAAAGTAATTTGTACCAATCAAAAGGAAATTGAAGTAAAAAATAATCAAAAAATCGAATACAATTTATTTCTACATAATTTCTATTTCATTGGTCACGCCATAACTTCAAAACGACTATTTCGATTTCATTAACTTTTGTTTTAAGTTTTCTAATACTTTATAGAAGGATCTCACGGGTCAAAATGTTCAACCATATAAGCGAATTTAATCATTTGAGGTACTAGGGTTATATTTGGTACACATGTTTATGGAACCGGGAGAAGTAATCATGTTAAATGTGTTCAAAATTGGAGTGGGTGATCGCTGCCCCTTATATAAGCAATATACAAAATTCGCCATATTGCATTCATTTCAGGTACTAGAATGAAATTTGGTATACATGTTAATGAGGTCGTGAGATTTAAGATCTGTATAAGGATCATATATACACTGGCGAGAAAAATTAAGTTATAAAATGTGTAGTGAGCACAATAAAAACTCAACGTCTGCACTGTCTAACGATCATTTTATTACTCACGCCTTCTTCATATTTTGCCTATTTAAGAGCCGTTGCGTAGTAAGCGTGCTCACACATATGAACACATATAAACATAAAGTTGAATGCATAAGATTGATACTCGTAATACTTATATACAGATTTACTTAAAACTAACTCGTATTCACGAGAGTTTGGCCGTATTTAACATTGTTACATCATGATTTGCAAATTTTTTGCAAATTTCTCTGGTGCAACTGTAATGTTCATTTTAGAACGGTATCCACAATCCTTTGTTTTTAAAAACGTTGTATATATACCTCGGCATACTTTCGCCAAGTTCGCTTTAAATTTTTTTGGAATATGGTCCCAATTCTAACTTTACACACCTTTATGTTCGCGCTAGGTCGAACCGTAAATGAAAATAAAATATTGTACTGTTGTATTTTTGCACAAGCACGGTTTGTGTTTCTAAACAAAATCAGACCATATTGTACATACGGATTGTTACATAATAGTTTAAGTACATACTATTATAATTTGGTAAATAAGCACATATGAATTACTAGATAGATATCAATAATTAAGATTAAGTTGTTAAGATTGAATTATTAAGTTTGAAATAAACCGGCTGCTCACCCTGTTCTGCCGCTAATAGCATTCTACAACTCTAGGAGTTAATTTGAAGATAGCCGCAAATCGCCATCTTATTATCAATTCAAGGAATTTTGAGTGCTCTAAGTCTTTCAGCGGATTCCGACCAATATTCATACGCAACATGTGAACTCCTATAGCTGCGTGGCAGCTTGTAACTGCGCAAACTGAAGCATAGATTAAACATTATCAACGCAGCGGCCGTTATTGTGTTATTACTTCAGGTAAGTTACCAGCTGCCTATGCAGTTTAAAATTATTAACTACGCAGGTCGAACTTGCCCTTTACGTTCCGGCTATTTAATTAACCTCAAAAAAAATAAATATATATACATATATGTATACATACATATATGTATATAAACATATATATCCTACTAATCCTACTAATATTATAAATGCGAAAGTTTGTATGTATGTATGTATGGATGTATGTGCCTCTCTTACGGCTAAGCCGCTCAACCAATTCGTCTGAATTTTGGAATAGAGATAGATGGGATGATGGAAAAGAACATAGGCTATGTTTTGACAAAATCGGTGGGGGCGTTGCCCCACCCCCCATATAAGCGATATTTAAAATTTGTCATAATTTTGCATCCATTTAAGCTATAGAGATGAAATTTGGTATACATGTTAAGAGGATGAGTAGAAGTCAACCTGTTAAGTTTGGACAAAATCGAAGGGGGCGTTGCCCCACCCCCCATATAAGCCATAATCAAAATTTGTCATATCTTTACATCCATTTAAGGTACAGAGACAAAATTTGGAATACATGTTAAGAGGATGAGGAGAAGTCAACCTGTTAAGTTTGGACTAAATCGGAGTGGCGTTGACTTAGAGCACCAGAAGCTTACTTGGATGTTTTCACAATATTTCTTTTCAGTTTTCGTACCATTAATCGCGCGTCTGAATTTTTTAATAATTTTGGATGACCTCCAGCATTCGGCATAGAAGCTACATTTCGCCCTTTTTGTACAAAAATCTCGGTGCGTTGCTTCATTTTTCATTTCTCTTCAATTACTTTGGATGTGGACCACTTTTAGTCATAGCTACTATACTGTTTTCGGTGTCTATGTTAATTTTTTCAATATATTCTTCATTTTGTTATGAAAAAGTGTTATTATTAATGGTTAAGTCGCAAAGGGCAGTAATGGGTTAAGTTTTAGTTAATTTTTCGAACTTGTAAATAGCCAAATAGAATAGGAAACGAGGAAGCGAGAGAGAAGATACCGTCAATTACAAAGGCCGACCAAATTTAACAAAAGTCTAGACCCAGAGACCAGACCTGACATACCTGAAGGATTTTGATGCACTAAATCCGAATCCGTGCTAGAAATGGCTTCTATACGTCTGGTTTTCGAGATATCCTAACCTAAAAATGAAAAAAAAAACGCGTTTTGCAGTTTTAGAGCAAGGATTCGGATTCAGTGCATTAAAATTCTTTGAGTACGATAGGTCTAGTGTCTGGGTTATGAATTTCTCTCTATTAATATTTGGTATTGTAATAACCAACCACAATTTCCATAGATTTTGTTTGTTTTGTTTCTTTTAATCGCTTGTATTAGAAGCTAGTTAGTTTCGTTTTCATATCCGCCGCCTCTTTTTTTACACATGGACCTGGACGTATATTGATGATCTACAAACCAGTACGAAACTACAGATCGTCGGTCTATAAGCTTTGCTTATTTGAACGATGTTGCACGTGATTTAATACTTTTAGCAATGCAAAAGTTGCAAAATATCATTACAATCGGTATAAAAAATGTGGAGCAGCACGAAGATTTGCCTTTAATTATACTTCCGTTGCTCAGAAAATACACGAAGAATGTGGCTGATTTGAATTTTTATGCGAATTAAAATATACAGCTATCCATCATTTTGGCAGCATCCACCAAATCCGATTTAGCGAAAATGTGTCTTGAGCTGTTACATTACCAGGCCGAGATGAAAACTGGCCGCGATTAATTGGAAACTGAGGAGTTTTAGCTGATTTACTGGATCACTTGTAGAATCATTATTTGGTGTGCATATAAAGCAATTTATATGCATCAATGCTGTGTAGTTTGATTTCTATTATAGGCAGTGAACCAAGCAACACTAGCGAATAGGTCGCTAGTGCAACAGCTATTACGCCGTCGCTGCTGTTGGAGTTTAGATCTTCATTGGCACCGCTGGTCAAGAAATATTTTGGTCCTTCGAACCGAGAGTCATGCGCATTTTTCGTTTTCTTTTGAAGTTCAAGAAAATGAGCTGAAGGAAAGATGGAAGGCAGTTAAAAGTACATATAATATTTGTGTGAGTACGGTTCCGAGTAATGAGGATGAGGACCGTCAATTCAGTGATATGACGAAGTAATACAGTGTATGCTCTTGAACCTTTATAAGGTTTTGTAGCAATATTAATAAAATTTCCCAAAATTTTAATGGTGAGCCTTCGGTACATACTATTGAGCCAAGTTTTAGTTCGTCACCAGTGCTGTCTGCAGATCAAGACAAAGATCAATGAGATTCGGTGCAAATTGTGCATTGGTTATCGACATCTTTTTAGAAAACGTCCAACATTTTTAATTATGGATGTCGATGAACAAATCCATTTAGTGTAAAAATTGTTTTAAATGTTTTTCTACTTCTCACACGCTTAGAGAATGTAGAAACAAAAATTGTGTATTTTGCACAACATATTGTTGCACAAAGATCGGATAAGCAGTCAGCACCAGATCATAAAGTGGATAGTCTAATTATAAATTTTGATGCGATAGGTGGAAAATGCAGGCTTTTTTAGACATGGATCATTTCAGTCCATTTAGACAAACAAGTGTCTTAAATTGCGAGACGTAATAAATGTGTTGAAGATAGACGATTTAAAGAGGAACAAGTTGGTCTTGAAAAATAGGAAGCCAATTTTGCAATTTTGAATGATAGACAAGTTAAGATACATAGTGAGAACGAATTGAAAAGTTCTGAAATGGTAAAAAAACAAGCAAATCGGAACACCGGGTTCCAAGACTCGAAAAACACAGCAAAGTTTTGATGAGACAGTTTGTCATGTTGCCTTACTTGAAAATACTCACATTTGAACCAGTGACAAATGATTTGTTTTTAAAAAAGAGAATGTTTCCATATAGATGGTGTGGAGCCAGTTTTCTTTTGTATATTTGCAGGGGCAGACCTCCAGAACGACAGTGGTAAAAATCGCTGTGCGTAGTGAGACTCAAGCCTCACGGCCCAAGCTATCCGTTGTGTGCATATGTATCGCTCCGATATTATTTGTGAGGATATAATCAGTAACCACTCACACTACAACAAGCAGTAGAATTGTTTTTTACTGCCAAAAGGTTGGAGGTCTTGCCAATCTAATCGTCGGGGCAACCTAAACGTCAAGTTTCCTGAATGTTGCAGTTCTAGTGATGATCTTCGGAAGAGCAAATATTACTCATTTTGGTTGTAAGAAACTGGAGAGAGAGTTCGCCCTTTGCGCGGTGACACTCAAGTAACAAAGCAGGCGGGTCCCGACGTGAGTGATGGAACTTTGTTGGCGTTCGTCCTCACAGAGAGTAACTATCGTTGGGAGCGAGGCCCCAGTAGGCGGGTCTTGATGTGAGCAACGAAACGCTGTTGGAGTTCGTCCCCCCATGGTGTAATTATCGGTGGGAGCGAGAGCTCGCGAGTAGGCGAGTCTTGACGGGATTTTTGTTTCAGTTCGTCTTCTTATAGCGCAATTCTCGGTGTGACAGAGAGCTGCAGTCATTGAGAAAGCGAATACCGACGTGAGCGACGCCAGTCATTGAGAAGGTGGGGTCTCGACGTGAGCGGGGGAGCTTTGGGGAAGTTCGTTTCATAGGAGGAATTATCGGGGGGAGAGCGAACTCGACTGTGCGCGGCAACACTCTTAATACGCAGACCTCCCACCGAGCTTCATCTGGCTTTCATAACGGGCATGGACATACACATCCACTGAAAGATGCGCATTATACGTATCCACCGCTGATGACAACGCAAGATGTTAAGATTTTGGCACCAACGGCCAGTATTAATTTTTAAGCCACAAATGACAGTAATGGGTTAAGTTTTAGTTATTTTGTTGAACTTGTAAATAGCGAAATAGAATAGATAAAGCAAGCGAGAGAGAAGATACCGTTAATTATCATCTCTCTATTAATATTTGTTTTTGTAATAGCCCACCACCTTTTCCATAGATTATGTTTGTTTTGCTTCTTTTAATCGCTTGAATTACAAGCTAGTAAGTTGTGTTTTCGTCTCCACCGCCTTGAGTTGCAATTCCGTCTCTGCCGCCTTAACTACACTACGTCTTCGTGCCTTTAACTCGCATTATTAGTCTCTGAACGCATTAAGTTCAGTTCGATTTATTTATTATGAACATAGAAAAATAAACTAAAGTCAATTAATATTAAAAATAAAACAACTAATGTGTTCTTATTAAACAAAGAGAAAAACTGGTGTTTTTTCAAAGTCGATTGCGGGAAAAACTTTAAAATGGCGGGAAGTGGGAGATCTTGCTTTTTTACAATTTATTTTGTGCTTTTTTTTTCCGCTGGTAATAAATTGTCGAAACTTGCCTTGAAATTATGAATCATGCCTAATGTAGAATATAAGAAAAAATTGTCGACGCCTGCTAAGAAGATCTAGATCCCAAAGATCCCGCAGTTTAAACCCAGTCGAATTGTAGTTACTGCAAATGCACAGAAGATGCAAAATTGAGTGACTTACGGGCACATGGCGAAACTAAGAAACACCAAAGCATAACCAACTGTATGGTGCAAAAAAACAAAATAAGTTTCGCGACAATACCACCACAAACCACAGAGCAAGACCTAGCATTATGCCTTTTCGTTGCACAACATTCAGCAATAAAGACGGTGGACCATTTGGGTGAACTGTGTCAACAAATTCGCATCAAGCAGTTCTTCTCAACATATGAAAATACATAGAAGCAAATGTGGATACCTAATTAAAAACATGCTAGCTGAGCATTTTTACGATGATTTGCGCAAGGATATTGGAAATGCTAAATTCAGCCATTTGGTAGACGAATCGAGAAATATAAGTGTAACCAAGTTACTTGGTATGTATTATACATTTTAATGTAATGGTTCTGAAAATGTATATATGTAAAAATTCTTTCTTATATCACGCCTGTGATTGCACTTCATATCTCTGTGGTTAGTTGTATTTTTTTTTAGTAAACAGCGCGAGGAAATAGTGTCTACGTTCCTATGTTTATTGGCACTTGAAAGTGGAGATGCTACAACTATTGTAGAAAATCTCCACGAAAAATGAAGGACTTGAAGTTAGTTAGTTAGTTAGTTATGTGGCCGTCAACCGTTTGCCGGTCATGGCCGCGTCCAGGAAAGCGCGCCAGCCTCCATAATCTTGTGCGCGCTGGCGCCAGTCGTTCTGAATGCCAAGTACAGAGAGATCTCTCCATACGTGGTCATTCCATCGAGTGCCCGGTCGTCCTCTATGTCGGCGTCCACCAATCAAGTTTGGGCCCCCATGTAAACCATGCGTGCTGGAGCTCTTTCGTCCATTCGAATGAGGAGCCCAGCCCAGGGCAGCCGCTGGAATTTTATGCGCTGGACTATGTCAACCTCATCGAATAGCTCGTACAGCTCGCGGTTCATACGGGACCTAAACTCGTCGCCGACTCTAATAGGACCAAAGATCCTGCGAAGAATCTTCCTCTCGAAGACTTCCAACGCTGTCTCGTCCGATTCAATCACAGTCCATGCCTCTGCGCCATACAGTAGGACCGGGAGTATCAGCGTCTTATATATCTTTATTTTCGTCCGTCGAGAGAAGGCTTTACCTCCCATTTGCTTGCTCAGCCCAAAAAATCATCGGTTTGCAAGCGTGATTCTTCGCCTGATCTCCAGGCTGACGTTGTTGTTACTGGTGATCTCTGTTCCGAGATAGACGAAGTTTTCTACAACACTAGTTGAAATTGCGAGTGCGAGAAGACTCCAAGTACTTCGTCTTGTCCTCGTTCACCGCTAGACCCATGAGCCGAGACTGATTTTCAATCTCCGAGAACGCCTTGCTGACTCGCCGTTCCTGCGTACCGATGATATCGATGCAGCATCACTTCCTTTTGGAAGATCGAACCCGACATACTCTGTATGTACGGGCATTGGCGTAGGATGTATTCCATCAGGAGATTGAAAAAATCGCACGATAGAGCATCGCCCTGCCTGAAACCTCTCTTGGTATCAAAGGGGTCGGAGAGGTTTTTCCCCACCCTGACAACGCGTGTCGAAAGCGGCTTTGTAATCGACAAATAGGTGGTGAGTGTCTTTGTTGAACTCACGGGTCTTTTCCAAGATTTGGCGTAATGTGAATATTTGGTCACTGGTCGACCTTTTTGGTCTGAAGCCACACTGATATCGTCCAATCAGTGAGTCGGTATATGGCTTCAACCTATTACATAATACGCCTGACAGAGTCTTATATCCAATGGAAAGGAGACTTATTCCGCGGTAGTTGGCGCAAACAGCGGGGACTCCTTTCTTAAAGATAGGACAGAGAACACTGAGATTCCAGTCATTGGGTATGCATTCATCGGACCATAATTTGCCGCCGGTCTTAGATAACTCAGCTGGCGGCTCATCAGAGCCTGCCGCTTTATTTTTCAGCTTTTTAATAACTGAATCGACCTCGTAAGAGTCCGGTCGCTACAATAGTGCCATCATTAACTGGTGGTTCCGGTGTTATTTCTCTATCGGCGGTATTGTGGGCTTCATCGCCTCCGAGTAGGTTGGAGAAATGACTCCTCCATAAACTCAGTGATTCCTGTTCATCCGTTACCAGATTTCCATTGTCATCATTGCAGAAAGTTACTCCGGGCTTAAAACCTTCAGTCAGACGCTTGACCTTTTGATAGCTTTTTCGAGCTTCATTTCTGTTACGTAACATCTCAACATCCTCAAACTCCCGCCTTTCTTGCTCCGTTTTCTTGCGTCTGAAAAGGCGCTTCTCCTCTCTCCGTTTCTCTCGATATCGCTCTCTAATCGCTGATAGGAAGCGTTCTTCTCTGCAGTAGCATTGCGACACTCCTCGTCGTACCAAAAATTCTTCACAGGTTTTGTATAACCAATGACATCCTTGGCAGCCCTATCCATGGAGCGGGTGATATGTGTCCACTGCTCACATATATCTCGAGAAGTTGAGTCAGAGAGGTTTCCCAGAGCAGTCGGGAGAGTGTGTTTGAGAAGGCTGCGGCGGTCTGCTCTGATTGCAACTTGCCGACGTCTAGCTTTCGTTGCATGTTGGAACGTGCGGCGTGCACTACGCTGAGCCTAGTGCGTACCTTGGCTGCGACAAGATAGTGGTCCGAGTCAATGTTGGGACCACGTAACGTTCGCACGTCCAACACGCTCAATGCGTGCCTTCCGTCAATCAGAACATGATCAATTTTGTTGCGTGTTTTTTGATCAGGACTCAGCCATGTAGCCTTGTGGATGTTAATATGTTGAAATCTGATACTACTAACTACAATGTTCCGACCTGCGGCGAAATAGATTAGCATCTCTCCATTATTGGAGGTAGTGTCGTGAAGGCTAAATTTTCCGACGGTTGGGCCAAAGATTCCTTCCTTCCCCATCTTGGCGTTGAAATCGCCAAGCACGATTTTGACATCGTGTTTGGGACAGCGCTCGTACAGGCGTTCCAAGCGCTCATAGAACTCATCTTTAGCATCGTCGTCTTCCTCTTCCGTCGGGGCGTGCGCACAAATCAGGCTAATATAAAAATATTTAGCCTTGATGCATATCGCCGCTAGGCGCTCGTCAACAGGTGTGAACCTAGAGACGAGGCCACGTAGTTTCCTACTTACCACGAAACCACATCCAAATTCGTGCTTACTCGCATGGCAGCTGTAGTAGATGTCACAGGATGCTTTTTTAGAGCAACCCTGCCCTATCCATCGGATTTCTTGGATTGAGGTGATGTCAGCCTTGCATTTTTCGAGGACATCAACCAGCTGGATCTGCTCGCAGAATTTGAGGAACTATTCTGCGAGTCCCGTTAGCTTGGGGAACCAGACGGGTCGCAGGTTGCGGATAGTGAACGGCCATACCGAACTGAACCACAGTATATTAACTTAGAACAGGCTAAGCCGGTACTAAGACATACTATGATTCAAGCTCGGTTGTGGTTAGCTCTTGAATAAGCGGTAGCAAACAGAGAGCCCCGTACAATAAGCGGGTGTCTGCTGCTGCAGCACTGACAAGACGCTTGAGATGACGTCTTCCCTAAAAGCTTGCATCTCACTATCTTTACTATCCTCTGTACTTCTTCATACTCACTACCCACATCTATCACCTTCCATCTATAAGTTCCTCCCCCCAAACCCAGAGTGTTATGCGCACCGTGCTCATTGGGTTTAGTTTTGCAGCCTGGGGGCTATGTCACGGTGGACCTCAGCACCCCTACACTCGTGGGAATTATATGGAGAATAATAAAATAAAAAAACTCAGATCGCTGACAGGCTGGACATTACTGTCACGGATGAGGACCTTCTAGGCAGGTCAACGCCTAAAAAGAATTTGAGGAAGGGCGACGAAACGCCCATGCGTCCTGCTGAGCGGCAAAGACCAGCCAGAACTCAGGAAGAGGCTGCTACCACAAGCACAGGTCTTGTTAGCGGCCAAACCCTGAGGGCGGTCCAACCTGCGTTACAGCGTAAGGAACGCGAGACTCAACCCCGACCTAGGGACGGAGAGCTCGGAGGCCCTGGAGACCCACTCCCGGGACTGAGTGAGGCCGGGTATAAATGGTACCTCCGATACCTAAAAAAAGGTTTCAAACCGGAAGAAGCCAGAAAGAAAGCGCTCGAACACAGGGCTCAGCCTGTAGAAAAGGTGGATGGCACCAACGCGCCAAAGGAAAGGGCACAAACCACGCCCCCAAACATGGCGGAGCCCAAACGGAGCAAGGGCAACCAACCCACGGCGAAAAGCCGCAGAGACGGACCCAGCTATGCTGATCAGGCAAAAGGCATCAAGATTGCGGTTCTTCCACGCACTTACCCTGAAGTCATCCTATCCCGGGAAGACTTAGGTAAGGTGGAAGAAGCACTGATGGCTGCCATGATGCAAGACTGGTCAGAACAGCTAGGGTTCAATGGAATCCACTTTCGGTCAGGCTTGATACTGATCGACTGTGAGGACCAGGGCTCTGCGAGCTGGCTCAGGGAGGTTGTGCCCAAAATGACGGTGCTGGGGACACCAATGATGACGTGTAGTGGGGATGAGATACCCAGTATGCACATAGTCACCATCTACCTGCCGAGAAGTTCTGGGAAACAACCAGAAGAACTCTTCAAGCTGGTAAAAATCCAGAACGCTGAGCTAAACATCAGCGCATGGAAGACACTGCGGTGTAAAGAATCAGGAACCGGCAGGCTGCTCACGATCGGAATATATAAGCAGTCGATGAAGGCTATCCAAGCCCGAAACAACAAAATAAACTACTGTTTCGGGAAGATAGCGGTGCATATACACAAGATACGGGAGAAGGGAGAAACTAACGATCCAACGGGTATGGCTGTAAACGAATTGTCACCAATTGAGGTACAGGCAGTACAGGAAGCACCATCCGAGAAGGAATCGGAAATCGACCTTCTCCCAGGCGAGCTGGACTCGATTGAAGACAACAAGATTGCACTGTTGTACGACGACACGCCAATGTCGGAGGAGGAGGCTGTCTCCCTTCCAGATGAGGGCGATGGGTCTATGAGCCCGTTACTGTAGTCAAAATGACTGCAAGCACCAAGATGGCACAGGTCAATCTCCACCATGCGAGAGCAGCATCTGCTGTGATCGCCAGATTGACCGCCAGGCTGGACCTGGGCCTAGTGCTAATCCAGGAACCCTGGATTTATAAAGGATGTATAAGAGGACTGGGCACTCAAAACACACAGGTAATTTGGGATGTCAGATCTGACAAACCAAGAACATGTATCTTAATGAGAAAGGATATAACATACACTTGCCTTTCAGAATTCCTCACAAAAGATCTGGTCGCTATCCAATTAAAACTGGATATTGGCGGGACCCTACGTGAGGTAGTGATCGCGACTGGATACCTTCCAGGCGAGCAAACTGAACCCCCAACCAAAGAGATGGAGGAACTAGTGCAATACTGCCAAACACGGAATCTACCGCTGGTAATTGGATGCGACGCCAACGCACATAACCGTGTGTGGGGAAGCACCAATACAAATAAAAGGGGTGAGTACCTACTAGAATTTGTCCTACAAAATGAGCTACATATATTGAACGTAGGAAATACTCCTACCTTTGTCACTAGGGCAAGACAAGAGGTGATTGACATCACCTTCTGCAACGCCCTAATGACAGATTTTATATGTAACTGGAGAGTATCAGAGGAGCCATCTATGTCAGATCATAGGATCATTATCATACTATTAGACATAGTAGAAGCTTCTAGTTTCAAGAAAATCATTAGGTATCCCAGACGCACTAACTGGGAAATGTATGAGACTAGCCTCAAGAGCAACTTGGTGGAATTAAACAATCACAAGAAAGCCAACTCACCACTAAACTTAGAAATAATGGTGGACGGCTATAATGCAGCTATAATTGATGCATACCATCAAAGCTGCAAACAAAAGGAAGTCAAGTCAGCAAAAGACACTTCCTGGTGGAACAAAGATTTAGAGAAACTTAAGAAAATAGTAAGAAACCTATTTAATAAATCTAAGCGCACTGGAGACTGGTCACAATACACGACAAGTCTTACTGAATACAACAAAAATATAAGAAAGGCAAAGAGAGATAACTTTCGAAAATTTTGCAGTAACATTGCAGATACAAGTCCCGCAACTAGAATTTTTAGAGCTCTCTCTAAAACTAAAATAGTTCAAGGACTCTGTCTAAAGAAGCCAGATGATACTTTTACGAAAGACGAGGAGGAGAAAGCACGCTTTTTACTCGAAACTCACTTTCCAGAATGCATCCCCATTCTGCAAGACGATACACCAGAATACATGCATCAGGGAAACACCAGAAGATCGAACTGGAAACTAGCAAGCGATATTTGCACGGAAGACAGGATAAGATGGGCCATCGGCTCATTCAAACCTTTCAAATGCCCTAGGGACGATGAAATATTCCCAACATTGCTACAGAGGGGACTATGCTGAAAATGTTCAGAAGTAGCCTGGCGCTCGGTTATATACCTATGTGCTGGAGGAAAGCAAAGGTGGTGTTTATCCCGAAGGCGGGCAAGAAAGACCCCTTCTCACCTAAGTCCTTCAGACAAATAAGCCTTACCTCATTTATGCTGAAGACCTTAGAAAATCTAGTGGATAACCACATCAGGGCCACTTATCTGATTAAGGAACCACTTCACAGAAATCAACATGCATATAGGTCTGGCAGATCCACTGAAACTGCCCTATACCACCTAGACACCCTCATTCGTAATGCCATAAAGGACAAAGGAACAGCCATTTGTGTCTTCATGGACATCGAAGGTGCCTTTGATAATACATCACACACGGAAGTTGCAAAGGTACTTAACAAGAGGAGTATAGATCCTTACTTTATCGGATGGTTAGTACAGCTACTGGACTCAAGAACAGTCGAGACTAGCCTACCTGATAAAAAAATTATAGTCAAAACCACGAAAGGATGCCCACAGGGGGGTGTATTATCACCTCTTCTGTGATGTCTCGTAGTGGATGAATTATTAGAGCTCCTTACAGATAATGGCATCAAATGTCAAGGCTATGCGGACGATATAGTTATTATCTGCATGGGGAAGCATGAAGACACACTATGTGACCTAATTAAGATGGGCATTAACATCACACGATCTTGGTGCTCTAAAGCAGGACTGAGTATTAACCCATCTAAAACTACTATTGTTCCTTTCTCTAGGAAGTATAAGATGAAATTACTCAAGCCAATACGGGTGAATGGCACACTGATCGAATTCTCCAAGGAAGTAAAATACCTAGGAGTAATATTCGACAAGCGTACCACATGGAAAACTCACTTAGAATACTTAGTAAAGAAAGCTACAATGGCAATAATGACCTGCAGAGTCATTGCAGGTAAGAACTGGGGGTGTACCCGCAAAATAATGAAATGGATGTACCTCACAATGGTCAGACCCATAATAACATATGGAGCCATTGTCTGGGCGGATAGAGCAAAACTGACAACAACTAGAATTCAACTGAACAAAGTTCAAAGGTTAGCTTGTATAACTATACAGGAGCAATGCGAACCTGTCCTAGTATGGCATTAGATGTACTACTAAATCTAACGCCACTGCATCTTCACATCCAACAACAGGCTGACAGAGCCATTGCAAGGGTAGGAAGAATTAACACTAACAGGAAGACCTGGACTGGGAATCAATCAAGTAGTAATAGGAATGACGCCCACCCAATCCTACAATACCCTAGTGATAACCTAGGTATAACGAACAACTTCACTAGAAGATTCCAAGTAGGGCTCAGCAGCAAAGTAGAATAGGAAAACATAACGCTGAACTACAATATAAAACCAGGAGCAATTAGCTGGTACACAGATGGTTCCCTAACAGACGAAGGAAGTGGTGTTGGAGTCTTCGGACCACGCACTAAATACTTCGAACCACTAGGGAAATTCACAAGTATCTTTCAGGCAGAAATATATGCAATAGAAAGATGTGCTCAATTTAATTTAAATAGGGGGTACAAGAATCAAAGAATTGCTATCTTCTCTGATAGCCAGGCGGCTATTAAAGCAGTTAGTTCGCCTATGATCAAATCCAAGCTAGTCATGGAATGCATAAGCAAACTAAATAAACTAGGTAAATCTAATAAGATCAATATATACTGGGTACCCGGACATGCGGGCATATCAGGAAACGAGCAAGTAGATAACTTGGCCAGGAGAGGGGCAGCGTCCCCTTTCATGGGTCCAGAGCCTTTCTGCGGGCTCGGACCAGGATCAATGAGAATCCTGGTAAAAGAAGAAGAAAATAAAGCAAGGGACCTTTTCTGGGAAAACTGTGAAGGACCAAAACAGAGCAAAAAGCTGCTAGGCCCTTACAACAAAAGGACATCGGAAATTTGCAACGGTCTTAAAAGAAAAGATCTAAGAATGATTTCGGGCTTCCTGACCGGACACTGTAGACTTAAGAGACACTTGTGTGAAATCGGAGTCGAAGGTGATAGCACCTGCAGATTCTGTCTGGAGGACGACGAAACTTCGGAGCATATCCTGGGCGACTGCCCAGCTCTGGCCCAAACCAGGCACATATATCTTGGCATAACCAAGTGACAGGAAAGGCGGTGCATGCACTCAACCCCAAAAACCTAGTGGCCTTCTTCAGGGCAGTAGGGCTGGACGAGTTGCTGTAAGACAGCAACTGTTAGGGCACAATAGACCTGTAAGGTTGTAGTGCCTACTATTACATAATAATAATAACCAGCTGGATATTTGCACCATCCTTATAGCGTTTGCGGGGGTCGTCATCAAAGGGGTCCTTCCGAGTCTTCCTTTTAGTTTTCATTGGGGGGTTTTTTTAAAGTGGCGGATCCCAAGCCCAGCGCACCAACCCCTTTTTAAAGGGAGTGGGCCCCTTCGCCTTCTCACGTTAGCTCACCTCTGAACGGATGTTCAGAGGCTACCCAGGAGATACGTGTCCTAACGGATGTGTGAGTTGCTTGGACCGTTTGACACAAGAATCATTGTTGGCCATTCCCAGTTGAATGGCAGTCAACAACTTTTCACACAATGTGCACTTGAGCAAACGATTATTTAATTAGTATTGGAGTGGACAATGCAAACGTGATGGTGGGTTAAAAAAAGCGTTTATACTGAGCTAAAGAAATATGCACCATCATTAATTTTGATAAAATGTGTGTGCCATTCGATACAATTGTCAGTTAACTATGCCTGCAAAGGGTTTTTGCCAGTTGATTTAAAGTTTTTAATACATGAAACTTACAACTGGTTTGCTCACAGCTCAATTAGACAAATTGCATATGCCAAAATTTATCAATGATAAGGTAAAAATGTAGTCAGTCACCATATTTGTATAGTGAATGTGCCAAAGCTTTCAAGTGTTTTTAAATCTGCTAAGATTCGTCTGTAATTTTTAGTTATATGTGTACGTCCTTGTTCTAACCATACATTTTGAATAATATACTTATGAATGTTTACATTATTAATCACGGACACCACTTAAAATTCAATGAGTGTGCGAGACTAGATGGTTGTCAATAGAAATGGCTGTCAGCAGAATTATTGACCAGTGGACAGAGTTAAAACTTCATTTCAATATTGCAGCAAATAAAGAGAAGTGCCATAAAGCCTCTATTTTGGTAAATTTATTTAATGATGATACTAATCATGTATATCTACTGTTTTTGAAACAAGTCTTAGCGGAAACTCAGCGAATAAACAAAAGCTTCCAGACCAATAACACTGACTCATCAAAGTTACTTCAAGATCTAATATTATGCATTAACTTTTTGAAGACAAAAATCATTCCACCTGATAACGATATTGATGTTTTAAATCAAGACTTTGAGAGCCATATTAATCGTAGTTTGCATTTATGCTACGAATTCGAACAGGAAATCCGATTAAAATGTACGGAGTTCATAAAACAGTTAATAAAGCGGTATGTACATTTTAACAAAGAATTTAGTTTATTCAAATACATTTTATTGAATTATCTTAGACTTCCCTATAACTTCCAAATTTTAAAAAAAAAAGTTGATGCCTTTTCTGCGGACAACGTTTTACGCCACAATAAAACAAATATAGTTGAAGTGTTGGAGCTTTTCCAAATACACCCATCGGATATTGTTGAAAATTCCGTCAAAATAACACAATACATTTTGAGTCATGAAAAACTGCCACCAACAATATTGAATTTTGGGCAGAAGTTTTGCGTTATAAAGATTCGGCCGGAAAAATTTTTCCTGCTATTGCTACTTTTGCAATAACTTTATTCACCTTACCATGGTTCAATGCTCAAGTAGAACAAGTTTTTAGTCAAATGAACACAATAAAAGCAAAGTTGAGAAATCGGATGAAGATTTCTACTCTCAATTTAATTTTATGTTTAAGGTATTGTACTCATTTAATCTACTTTAAATTTAATCTATTTTAAGATATTTGTATATTATTTCATTACCCCAGAGCTCACAAATAAGAGTTAACCGTTTTTCTCTTTTCGGTCTGTTCACTAACATAACCGAAAAATTCAAGCACACTCGCTCTCGCTCTAAGCAGAACACTTCGTTTGTCTTCGTTTTGGTTTTCGGTTGAGTGTTATCGGATGAGCTATGCGTGTTACGGTCTTTCAATAACCCATTGATGAAACCGATTCGATTGAGCGCTCGCACATTGAGAGTCAGCAGATGACCGAAAAAATTAAATGCTCAACTCAAACGGTCTTTTTGTTTTTTTTTGTCTTGCTGGCAATATTGCCCTCTCTTTTGCGTAAAACTGTTGGAAAAAATCTGTAACCTGAAAGTTATTCACACAAACGCAAAAGACTTTTATTTTCGTCGCTCGCGTCAAAAAAGTCAGCGACTTTCCGCAACAAGAGAAACAATAGTTTTAGTTATTCGTTGAGCGCAGACCGTTTGATTTAAGAGACGAAGTGAACGGTTCATCTCTGACTTTTTACTCAATGAGTCTGTCAATCAGACTTATTTACGGACAACGAATACGGTCAATTGTTATTTGCGAGCTCTGCATTAACCCCAAACATAGAGGTTCTGCCGTAATAAAAAAATCATTAGTCAATTGTAGCACCCCGTTTGTTATTCAGGTTTACCGAGGCGACCACTGCAGATGACATAATTGAGTTTATTACTTCAAACCCCGATCTGACATCGAAAAATATCGCAGTACAAAAATTTAATTTCAAATATTCCTGAGATTTATTCAAACTGAGCGTATCTTTGGAGTATTTCGAAATAACTTGTAATGCTAAATTCTGGCCATATTTAACTTTGGTTAGGGAATACTTACCGAAAAATAGAGGTACATCTTCGCGTCGCGTTGTTGAATTGTCACGTCCACCTGCGCAAATTTTGGATTCTAAGAATTTAAACTAATTTGTCCCCTTATTATAAATTATCAAAATGTAAGAGGCCTGAAGAGCAAATTAGTTGATTTATATCTTGGCAATGATTGTGATGCTGATATTCTGATTTTTACTGAAACTTAGTTAGAACCCAACATTTTAAACGCAGAATTTTGTGTGATAACTTTACAACATATAAAAAAGATCGTTGCATTCGGGGTGCTTATTTCATGGTATTTTCCCGTCGAATATTGAGTTTATATGTGCTGTCCAAACTTTTCAAGGACGCAATATTTATATAATTTGTTCGTATATACCGCCATCATCTGATTCCTGTATATATGACCAACATGTTGCTGCTATTGAATTCATTTCAAAATCATAACACGCAAATGATTTCCTGCTAATTACTGGTGATTTTAACTTACCTAATGTTTCTTGGATGAGTTGTATAGATTCTGAATCAATTCTTCTTTCTATTCTTCTATTCAGTTGGATTTTTTTTGACACGTTAGCAAACATTTCTGTACACAAAATCCACCACATTAAAAACTGTTTTAATACATTGTTACACCTAATTTTAGTGGACGGTACTGTTGACGATTGTATTTCCAGAATTTTGCCTATATGTGTACCTGAAGATAAATAACATCCAACACTTAAAATAGCATTATCAGTCTCCACTTTTGAAGGCTTACATTAACCGTTACTGCTTTGCTTAAACTGACTTTGATAAGTTGAATTATCTCGTCTGTAGAACAGATTAGTCTGATGTATATACCTGCGACAGCACTGACATAGCTTGTGATATTTTTAATAGTATTCTAATAAAATACTTTGATGATTGTGTTCCAAAATTTAAACAAAGGCGCACCTCCAAGGCCTCCGTGGTTCACTCGTCACCTATGCCATTTAGAAAATATTATTATTATTATTATAAACAGTTCCTATGCAATATATATATACATATGAACTTATGGAAAAGCTATAACCTTTGGCCTTAAAGCTTTAGAAAATATAAATTCACTTTACTTTAAAAGATCTCAGAAGGTTCTAGATTACTCAAAATATTCTTGTGCACGTTCTAATTTTCAATAAGCAAGTAGGAGGCCCTCTAAATGTTACTTGCTAAAAATGGAAAACAACTTCCGATAGGATCCTAAATCTTTTTATAAATTCGTTAATACTAAACGAAAATCTGGCTCATATCCATCGATTGTGTTTTTTCCTAGTAAAACAGCAACGGACACAAATGAGATATCGGATCGTTAATACTAAACGAAAATCTGGCTCATATCCATCGATTGTGTTTTTTCCTAGTAAAACAGCAACGGACACAAATGAGATATCGGACTTGTTTGCAGATTTCTTTCAATCAACTCCGTATCAAATCTTTCCTCAAACTTTTCTGCAAATCCTAATTCCTATATGCATCTTATATCTGTTCCAACTATAGATAGAGATTCTTTCTTAAAGCACTTGCGCTCCTTAAAACTAAATTTCTCTCCTGGTTCAGATAATATCCCATCTGGTATACTTAAATTATGCGCCAACTCGTTATGTGATCCTTTGATATATCTATTTCAATTATTTCTTAAGGAATCAATAGTTCCTTTGATTTGGAAACAGTCCTACTAATATTATAAATACAAAAGTTTGTATGGATGTATGTATGTATGGATGTTCCTCTCTTACGGCTAAACCGCTCAACCTATTCGTCTGAATTTTGGAATAGATATAGATGGGATGATGGAAAAGAACATAGGCTATGTTTTGACAAAATCGGAGGGGGCTTTGCCCCACCCCCCATATAAGCGACAATCAAAATTTTTCATATCTTTGCATCCATTTAAGGTACAGTCATTCATAATTCCATTGCACAAAAAAGGGAGCAAATCTGATATAAGCAATTATAGAGGTATCGCTAGCAATTCCAAAATTATTTGAAAATATCATAACAGAACAATTAAAATTTTCTTGTAAGTCAATGCTGTCTACAGCGCAACATGGTTTTCTTTAAAGAAGATCAGTATCGACAAACTTATAAGAATTCACTTATCTAATCAATTTAGTCTTTGCCAATGGTTTGCAAACAGATGTTATATACACTGACTTTAGTAAGACATTTGACAGTGTAAATCACATAGAACTTAACAAGCTTAACTATTTAGGGTTTTCTTTGGACTTACTACATTGGATATCGTCCTATTTAGAATGTCGCACTCAATGTGTTTTGCTTGCAAACACTTTGTCGAAGAAAATTGATGTGCTTTCTGGTGTACCGCAGGGTATCTTCCAGATATTGGATCGCATTGCCAAACATTGATGTACGCTGATGATGTAAAGCTATGTTTGTCTGAAGGACATAATTTTTTACAAGATGACCTTAATGCTTTGCACAGCTGGTGTCAACGTAATAGCTTAGTTTTGAACTGCGCTAAATTTAAAGTGATTTCTTTTTGTCGGAGGAATCCTCTAACAAATGCATATTACATTCACAACTCGGAACAGGAACGTGTTTTCCGCTTTAGTGATCTGGGTTTTCTTTTTGATCCCAAATTATCTTTTGTTCCCCATATAGATTATATATCGAGTAAAGCTATGGGAATGTTAGAATTTATTCAACGTTGGTCAAAAAAATATTTAATGATCCATACATTTCAAAATTATTATTTACCTATTACTTTAGTGCGCCCCATTTTAGAGTACGCCTCTTGTGTTTGGAGCCCTTAATATACTATACATCAAGCACATTTAGAATCTGTTCAAAACAGTTTCTTCTTTTTGCCTTGCGTGACTTAGGCTGGGACCACAATGTTAACTTACCTCCTTATATTCATCGTCTTAAACTAATTTAACTATCAACTTTGGCAAAACAATTATGGCAGTAATGTTTATACATAAGTTTATCTCTGGTGAAATATATTTTCCATATTTACCTCAGCGTTTACAGCGTTTTCGGAGATTGGGATCGTTGGCTCAAGTTCACATTGTGAGAAAAGTTGTTGACTGTCATTCACCTGGGAATGGCCAACAATGATTTTTGTGTCAAACGGTCCAAGCAACTCACACGTCTACTAGGACACGTATCTCCTGGGTAGCCTCTGAACACCAATTCAGAGGTGAGCTAACGTGAGAAGGCGAAGGGGCCCCCTCTCCTTTAATAAGGGGTTGGTGCGCTAGGCTTGGGACCCGCCACTTTAAAAAATAAACCCCCAATGAATACGAGCAGGAAGCCTCGGAAGGAACCCTTTGATGACGACCCCCGCAAACGATATAATGAGATGAGGATATGCACCTGGAATGTCCGCACCCTTAATTGGGATAAAGCAAATATCCAGCTGGTAGATGTCCTCGAAAGATGCAAGGCTGACATTACCGCAATCCAAGAGATCCGATGGATAGGACAGGTTGCTCTAAAAAAGCATCCTGTGACATCTACTACAGCTGCCATGCGAGTAAGCACGAATTTGGATGTGGTTTCGTGGTGAGTAGGAAACTACGTGGCCTCGTCTCTAGGTTCACGCCTGTTGACGAGCGCCTATCCGCGATACGCATCAAGGCTAAATATTTTTATATTAGCCTGATTTGTGCGCACGCCCCGACGAAAGAGAAAGACGACGATGCTAAAGATGAGTTCTATGAGCGCTTGGAAAGCCTGTACGAGCGCTTTCCCAAACTCGATGTCAAAATCGTGCTTCCTTCCCAATCTTGGCTTGATTTCAACGCCAAGATTGGGAAGGAAGGAATCTTTGGCCCAACCGTCGGAAAATTTAGCCTTCACAACACTACCTCCAATAATGAAGAGAGGTTAATCGTTTTCGCCGCAGGTCGGAACATAGTACCAGATTTCAACAACTTAACATAAGGCTACATGGCTGAGCCCTGATCAAATAACACGCAACCAAAATGTTCATGCTCTGATTGACTGATTTTTCCGTATTCACATTAATACTCCACTTTTTAAGCCAATTCTCTACTTCATTAAGCTGCATCTGTAGAAGGTTGCTAGCTTCTGCAGGCAAATGTCTGAATGCTTTAATGACATTACCGCATAAGTTGCTCCCATAACATTTTTGTTATTGGCATATCTGCAGTGAAAATTGTATATAGAATTGGTCCTACAACACTTCCTTGTGGTACGCCTGCTTTGATTGAGGGAATTTGGGAAAATATTTTACTTTGTACAGCAGCCCTTGATGCCAAACCCTATCAAAAGCTTGTTGAACGTCAAGGAAAACTCCCGAGCAATACATTTTATTTTCTAGTGCATCTGTAATAGCTTTAATGATTCGATAACACTGTTCAGGTGTTCCGTAAGCGTGCCTAAACCCGAATTGATATTGGCATATGTGTATTGAATCGTTCAATGTTCAGGTATATTTTATCACACTATTTTTTTTTTTACTTTTTAATATGTCTACCATGTTTATATGCATTTTCGAGGGAAAATCAATTTTAATTGTTTTTTTTTTACTAATTTATATATGAATGAATAATTTGCGTATTTCCACTGATAAAGTTTACTAAAAATATTCCTAGCATTTCCCTGAAATTTTATTTTACGTACAAATGAAATACAAAATGAGAATTTGCGGCAAAAGCTAGAGTTGAAAAAACTACCTATTGAGTATATAATACTTATATTGCTAAAAAGAAAATTATCTATTCCGACAAAGTTCTCTTAAACAGGTTCACCATAGTCAAAGATACGATAGTTTAATTAAAAATAGTCCTATTGTTAAACCGTGCCTTTTTTCTGTCAAATATAACATAATTACAGTTGGTCGATGATCGAAGTTAGGTTGGAACTTTATGGTGAGTGTGGCACATTGTGTTCATCACGCGTTTGTCCATTTCCAGGGCTCGTTCCTGAGATGCATTCAACTAAATATTAGTTCAAACATTTTTTTGGGTCAAAATTTTGAATTTTTTTTTTTTTAATATTAAATTAAACTACGTATGTATATTTAACTATATCGTCTGTAACTTTCATTCAAATACGTCTACCGTTCTCGAAATCTGGAGTTTTTTTTAATACCGTTCCACTTATTATCAAAAAGCCGTAGCGGCCAACATTTTAAAAATTTTATGAAATCCTTTAAGGGTTTTAACTACCATACCTAAGTCTATGGGAGATTGGGATTCGTTTGCTCAAGTGCACATTGTGTGGAAAATTGTTGACTGCCATTCACCTGGGAATGGCCAACAAAAATTCTTGTGTCAAACGGTCCAAGCAACTCACACGTCCGTTAGGACACGTATCTCCTGGGTAGCCTCTGAACATCCGTTCAGAGGTGAGCTAACGTGAGAAGGCGAAGGGGCCCCCTCTCCTTTAAAAAGGGGTTGGTGCACTGGGCTTGGGACTCGCCACTTTAAAAAAAAACCCCCCAATGAAAACGAAAAGAAAGCCTCGGAAGGACCCCTTTGATGACGACCCCGGAACACGATACAAGGATCATGATTTGAGGATATGCACCTAGAATGTCCGCACCCTTAATTGGGATGGTGCAAATATCCAGCTGGTTGATGTCCTCGAAAAGTGCAAGGCTGACATCACCGCAATCCAAGAAATCCGATGGATAGGGCAGGGTTGCTCTAAAAAAGCATCCTGTGACATCTACTACAGCTGCCATGCGAGTAAGCACGAATTTGGATGTGGTTTCGTGGTGAGTAGGAAACTACGTGGCTTCGTCTCTAGGTTCACACCTGTTGACGAGCGTCTAGCCGCGATACGCATCAAGGCTAAATATTTTTATATTAGCCTGATTTGTGCGCACGCCCCGACGGAAGAGAAAGACGACGATGCTACAGATGAGTTCTATGAGCCCTTGGAACGACTGTACGAGCGCTGTCCCAAACACGATGTCAAAATCGTGCTTGGCGATTTCAACGCCAAGATTGGGAAGGATGAATCTTTGGCCCAACCGTCGGAAAATTTAGCCTTCACGACACTACCTCCAATAATGGAGAGAGGCTAATCGATTTCGCCGCAGGTCGGAACATGGTAGTTAGTAGTACCAGATTTCAACATCTTAACATCCACAAGGCTACATGGCTGAGTCCTGATCAAAAAACACGCAACCAAATTGATCATGTTCTGATTGACGGAAGGCACGCATCGAGCGTGTCGTACGTGCGAAGTTTACGTGGTCCCAACATTGACTCGGACCACTATCTTGTAGCAGCCAAGGTACGCACTAGGCTCAGCGTAGTGCATGTCGCACGTTCCAACATGTAACGAAAGCTAGACGTCGGCAAGCTGCAATCAGAACAGATCACCCCAGCTTTCTCAAACACACTCTTCCGAGTGCTCCGGGAAACCTCTCCGTCTTCTCGAGATATATGTGAGCAGTGGAAACATATCACCCGCTCCATCGATAGGGCTGCCAAGGATGTCATTGGTTATACAAAACCTGTGAAGAATTCTTGGTACGACAAGGAGTGTCGCAATGCTACTGCAGAGAAGAACGCTTCCTAGCAGCGAACTCTGCAGTCGGGAGCAGAGATCTGCAATGAATCAACAAAACGCGCTTGTGAACTCCTCACGAAAAATGATAGACAAGCTTGATGAGTAGGAACGAAAAGAAAGTAAGTGTGAGTGGCATTCACTTACAGCAGAGAACATGAGAGTTTCTGCTTGTATATACTCTCGATTGGGAGTAGCATATTTTCGCGAGTGTCAAGCATACGAATAGTTTATCACTGCAGTATTCGCTTCGCTCTATTCGCAAAAAAATACTCAATAATTCATGAATCAACGAATAGGCTCGCTAAATGGCAAGCCACTTGCTTTGAAAAAAAAAGGGAAGACCGTTAGAATACGAGAGAGATAGATATATATTTAGTTTTAGTGCCTTTGTTTCGTTTGCATTTCGGTCCCCCAGCGAAATGCGTACTCAGCGACGTGCATGCATATATGTGTATATGTATTATCATTCTATGCACAAGCGCACAAGCTATTCGCGAGTGCTTGTGTGCATTCTTGAATAGCTCAGTTTGAGCCGCGAATCAACTTGACATTCGTTGGCAATGTTGAGAGTTAATCCAAGCCGAAGCAATAATCGAGTGCGAATGCTATTCGCCTCATGATTTCGCATGCAAGGTAGTGAGAGTGAAGAAATTTTTTTTTTTTTGAGAGTGCAAGCCTGATCGTATTCGTGAGTGTTTCATGAAATGTTGAGTGCAATCACAAGCTGAGCCACTCGTTGCAGATGTCTGGTCGGGAGCAACGCCAGCAGTTAGAGAGCGATATCGAGAGAAACGGAGAGAGGAGAAACGCCTTTTCAGACGCAAGAAAAAGGAGCAAGAATGGCGGGAGTTTGAGGATGTTACGTGACAGAAATGAAGCTCGAAAAGTCGATCAAAAGGTCAAGCGTCTGACTGAAGGTTTTAAGCCCGGAATAACTTTTTGTAAGGATGACAATGGAAATCTGGTAACGGATGAACAGGAATCACTGAGATTATGTAGGAGTCATTTCTCCAACCTACTCGGAGGCGACGAAGCCCACAATTCCGCCGATAGAGAAATGACACCGGAACCACCAGTTAATGATTGTAGGCAACAAAGGCACTCACCACCTATTTGTCGATTATAAAGCCGCTTTCGACACGCCGATAAGATCGAAGTTCTTCGACGCCCTGTCTGCACTATGTATCCCGGTAAAGATTGTCCGTCTTTGCATGGCGACGCTATCTAACACACAAAGCGTGGCCAGGCTTGGGAAAAACCTCTCCGATGCTCTGTCGTGCGATTTTTTCAGTCTCCTGATGGAATACATCCTACGTCAATGCCCGTACATACAGAGTATGTCGGGCTCGATCTTCAAAAAGGAAGTGATGCTGCTCGCTTACGCCGATGACATCGATATCATCGGTACGCAGGAACGGCGAGTCAGCAAGGCGTTCTCGGAGATTGAAAAACAGTCTCGGCTCATGGGTCTAGCGGTGAACGAGGACAAGACGAAGTACTTGGTGTCTTCTCGCACTCCGTCAATGCGTCTTGGACGGTCAGTGACGATGGATAATTTCAACTTCAGTGTTGTAGAAAACTTCGTCAATCTCGGAACAGAGATCACCAGTAACAACAACGTCAGTCTGGAGATCAGGCGAAGAATCACGCTTGCAAACCGATGCTTTTTTGGGCTGAGCAAGCAAATGAGAAGTAAAGCCTTCTCTCGACGGGCGAAAATAAAGATATATAAGACGCTGATACTCCCGGTCCTACTGTATGGCGCAGAGGCATGGACTGTGATTGAGTCGGACAAGACAGCGTTGTAAGTCTTCGAGAGGAAGAATCTTCGCAGGATCTATGGTCCTATTAGAGTCGGTGACGAGTTTAGGTCCCGTATGAGCCGCGAGCTGTACGTGCTATTCGATGAGGTTGACATAGTCCAGCGCATAAGATTCCAGCGGCTGCACTGCGCTGGGCACCTCATTCGAATGGACGAAAGAGCTCCAGCACGCATGGTTTACATGGGGGGCCCAAACTTGATTGGTGGACGCCGACATAGAGGACGACCGGGCACTCGATGGAATGACCAGGTATGGAGAGATTTCTCCGTACTTGGCAATTTTATGCATTTTTTTTATCTTAGTACCTGCACAACTAATTATGCATGCAAGGATCCATATCGAATTCTATGTTCGGTTTATCATAAGTATTACTCTTTAAATATCATCTCTCCAGGTCTCTCTATAAATTCATATCGTAATTCTAATTTTTAATTTATTCAGTGTTATCATTAACTTAAGTCTTATTATAAGTATAATAATAACATTATTTAAGAAACAGATTTAATATATACATATATTATGAAGTTGTTAATTTTCCAATAAATAACTGAATAAATATTTAACGAAAAATTTAAGCAACAACGTTATGAAATTGAATTCCAATTTGAGCAAACTCTGACTATTGGCCTAGCCCATAGTGTAATAATACATAGTGACAACCATGGTACAATTATAGAAGGTAGCGCAACTATCACAATGTATATAGCTGAGAGCAGTAGATAGTAAAAAAAAGAGAGCGCTTTTAGTTTTTTTTTATTGTTTCTGCTACCAAAACTTTATACGATAACGAATACTGACTGTAGCTATCCTCTCTCAACTGTAGCTATTTTTAAAGCGCATGGCTGAAGTGGCGTCACGATGTATCATTGGTGACGCCACTTCAGCCATAGTACAAATTTGTATTATTACATTATGACTTAGCCATGCGAGAGGATAACTACACTCTCAGTTCACTTATAAGGTTGTGCCATATCTCAATCACAGACGCCATTGCATGTAAACACGCATGATGGATAGAAAAGAAAGATTTCTTTTGTTTGACTTTACCTTTCATTATTATTGCTTTGTTTACGTTTGCGTGCTTATATATTATATGCATACATACATATATATATATATATATATATATATATATATATATGGGAGAGTCCGCAGCGCGCACGCAACATTTATTCTAGCGTGCACACACAACAATCCAGCTCAAACATCAACGTTTTGAAATTGGACGTGTCAATGTGGGCAAGCTCTGACTAGTGGCCTAACCTTGTAAGTGAACTGAGGCTACAATCAGCATGCGACCGATGGCCTGTTTTTAGACCCTGTACCGAAGATACAAGATCCTATTGGTTTTGTGGAATAGTACGTAACAGGTAGAAATAATGGTTGGAGACCCCCAAAGTTATGATCAGGAGTGATAGAGGAGTCGATATAGCCATATCCGTCTGCACGAACGAAAGGATCTCGGAAACGGTAATAGATAGAGACTTCGTTCTTTTTGCATTCGACAAGGACTTCGCCGGAATTGTACAAGTTTATTTTTAAAATTTGCCCCTCCTCTTCTTCCCCATAAAATCATCCTCAAGGCTAAACATTTCTAAGGCACAAAAAAATGAGGTATGCCAGTTTATAGATAACGTTCCTCTAAGCCAAAATCCAAAAAGTTCATCAAAATTGAATAAATGACGATTTCATAAGCAATTGAATTTGAACGACCTATGATGCTTCCGTCCTCCCTTTTCTTTTGATACATAAAAATATGTGTTATAAGGCACTTATTCGTACAGTAAGAAGGGGGAGGAGCAAAATAAACTTGTAAAATTCCGGAGCAGTCCTAGTCGAATGCAAAAAACACGAAGTCTCTATCTATTACCGTTTCCGAGATCCTTTCGTTCATACGGACGGCCAGACGAACAAACGGACATGTCTATATCGACTGCTCTATCACTCCTGACCATAATGGGGGTAACTTTGGGGGGTCTCTGTTTCATACATTTGCACAAAACCAATAGGCTCTTGTACCTTCGGTACAGGGCCTAAAAATTAAAATATATACATATAATGTTTATTTTAGCTAAATTCAATTTTATATTTTTTCTTTGATATAAATAAACTTTCATACATTATTTATTTATGAACTTTCTGATTGAAATTCATTTAGTTTAATTTATGCATTGTCATTTTGATATGAAGGTGCTTTCTCTTGTTTGACATTTTAAATTTTTACACTGAAACAATTAACACATACTGTTAGCGCCAAATTTGAATTTGTGGTGTGTAACGTTTTTTCTTACCACACCACGCTAACTTGCTACTCGTCTTGTTCATCTACTCGGTAACTAACTCTGAGAGGAGAGAGGAGTTAGTCAGTTACTAATCTAATGCAAACGCGTACGCTACCACTTAGTGCTACAAATTATTCGACTTTTTGAATATTGCGCCAAGTTTTATTTCACCCCGTTTTTTATATACACTGATGTATTAAATAAAAGCGAGCGCGCTACAATTATTAATTTTAAATATACAAACGCGTGTTTTATTTATTTGTTTTTTCGTGCGAGTGCTTTTACAGGCACTGACGACCCACCCCCACCTGTCTGCGCCAGCGTCATCAAATTTTGGATTTTGTTTATTGGGTGTTCCAAGTGCCTAGGAGCGGCACAAGGAACATTTTGGTCCTTCGAACCCGGATAACGCAGACAGAGGGTTTTTTTAAAATAAATAATTGTACCCTACCTTTTGAGTACATACATCAGGTGCGTATAGCATTTTTGTTTGATTTTTTAAACCCCCTGCGTGCGTTTGCATTTTTTGATTTGCCAGTTCCGCAAGTTTTCGGTTGGCATTTGAGTGTTTTTGTGCATTATTGTTGTTGTGCAAATATTCTTCGCCTTTTCTTTGGCGCACTCAAAAAGTTATACATACACACACTCTTTTCGATTAGAGTGTAGAGTGTTTTCTTTGTAGTGTTTTTCTATTTTTTATTAACTTGCAATTCCATTGCATTAGAAAACGGTTTTGATTGAGACGATCAAAACAAACAAGACAAAAGAGAAGAAGAAGCAGCTGTATAAGCGCATGCTGCAGTTACAAATTACAACAATAAATATATTTAAAAAAAATACATATATATATATACATATAAGCACCGTTGCGCTTTTAATTGTTTTTGCATCGGTGCGTTTATATATTTTTTGTGTTTGTTTGTTATGACCCCGCATCCCGTATCGTCTGTCGCAAGCGATATTTTGGTTTAATCGACGGACGGACAGACAGAAAACAGAAACAGTTAAACAAAAATTTCCTTTGTTTTTGTATACGACCAATTGCAAGGGTCGATATCAAAGTTCCACATTATTTGTTTTTTCGTGCGGTTATATTATATTTAAAAAATATATCGTTTTTCGGGCTGCATATAATTATTTCACAAAAGTGTTATTGTTTTTTTTTTTCTCCCACTCTTCGAAATAATTTACCGCAGCGCCAGTTCTTTAAATATAATAAATAATACGCACTTTTTATTTGACATAGTGACATTTTCATCAAATTTAATTTTATTTTTGCTGAAATTATTTTTGTTTTGACTTTTGCATCCTCATTTTTTTTTGTTTCATTAATTGACTAAGTTTTTAAAAAAAATGGACGAAAATAGATTCAATCATTGTGCTGACGAATTTCTTCGTTTCGCGGCACAATGTAAAGAAATGTGCCCAGAGGAACAAACATCCTTCACAACAAAATTGTTGAAGGATGAATTGAGGAGTCTGTGGCGTGCGGTCAAGGTTTCTTACGACAAATTAATGTGTCAGAAACCAGAGGGCAATGCAAAGTATATGTTTGAGTGCCTATATGACATGTGGTTCCATGGTAGATAGGACTTGTTCATTTTCAGATCATTTTTCAGAGCATTGTGGAAGTAGAGATACCCCAAATGTGTCACATAATATTTCTTTACCTCCATGGCCAAGTTTTCGTGATATGTTCACGGCCATCTATAAGTCGAACTCTAGACTACAACCTGTTGAGAAGTTGTATCACCTGAAACAAAAAACTCGTGATGAAGCTCGAGATATCGTCAACAGATCTCCGCTAACCAACGATGGGTTTGAGTTAGCGTGGCAGAATCTGGTTGACCGATATGAAAATAAAAGAGTGTTGGTAAATAGTCAGCTCAAGGCATTGTTTGGTTTAGAGCCTGCAGCTTCTGAGAATGGCGCGGCCATTAAAAAACTACAGCGGGAAATCAACAATGCAATTGCCAATTTAGAGTCTAATAGTATCAGCATCGAAAATTGGGATGCTATACTGGTGTTTCTGTACTCTACCCGTCTTCCAGATAATACTCTGAAGCTATGGGAGCAGTCTTTGGAAGACAAACGAGAGATTCCAAAGTGGAAGGACATGAACACCTTTTTAACAAGCAGGTTCCAAACGTTAGAAACGGTCTCAAATCTTCGTAGCTCTTCGGAGTCCGTATCTGTTAAGCCTTCCTCAGATTTTAACAAGTCGATGCGTTTGAATACTTTTCAAACAAAAGTAGCATATCAGTGTCATATGTGCCAGTCTTCGGAGCACAATTTGATCAAGTGTCCGAAATTTTTAGCCCTCAGTCCTAAGCAGAGGACAGATAAAGTGAGAGAGAAGCAACTTTGTTTTAATTGCTTGGCTCACAGTCATATGAGGAACAAATGCAAAAGTTTGTTTAGGTGCACAAAGTGCTCAAAACCCCACCACACGCTGCACAGTGGTTGCTCCCATAGGCCAAAAACAAAAAAACTGATAACGGCAAAAATGTACGAAAAGTAAACAAATCGCCTCTAAAATGTCCAAGCTACTTCATGGCAAACCAGATTTTTCTAGAAATCTAACGGGATTTTCTAAAAATAGAATTGAAGATGTGAACAGTTGCTCATTTGTAAAGCGCAGCTGCGCGCATCGCGAATATTTCACAAGTAAACCGAACTTTGAAGTGGTCAGATCATTATTTACGTGTTCAAATTAAAATTATTTGTAATGGATTTTGAAGTTGAAGGTATTTTCTATAAAATGAGATATAATTTGATATATTAATAATAATTATTGTTATTATTATATTATTGTGAACTAATACATGTTTTTTGCCTATATTTTGAACGTCTTTTTCATGTTTAGCTGAAGTTTTAGTAGTGATCCCACAAAATTCCACAATTTGTTTATATACCAATGTGTTTGTCGGTCTCCAAAGGTAACAAATGTGTAAAAAGTTTCTGCCAGAATTTGCCAATGTGCCTAATATCGTAAAAATACTAACACCATCTTAACTTTTTCAGGGTCAGTTTTGCCGTTTATTTACTTGTTATGCTGTTGCTCTGTCTTCGTGTGTCATGCTTGTGTTTACCTTTCCAAAACTGTTTGTTCATTTACTAATAGTTTTTATTTTGTTTGATATTCCCTTGCACTAAATTTCAATAGGTTCTTCTTATAAGTGTGTGTTTGCACGATCTTATATTTTTAATTTATGGTGCGGCGAAAAGGGAAGCGCCGCAGAAAGACAAAAAAATTTGATTGAAGGCCAAGAAGCGAACATCATAAAAAACGGCTATATTGCTGACATGAGTGAACTAGCAAAGCGAATTGGATACATATGTAAAAGGATTGTTACGTTTTGGTTAAAATACAATCGTACGAAAGCTTTAATTCTCCAAAGTCAATTTGATTGGCTGAAGGAAAAGGAAACAATTCAGTTAAGCTGTGCCCCATCCACATCCAAAAGTTCTGACCGTGGACGACCGAAAATAGATTTTATGGAAGCTTCTAAGCGGACAAAACGACGAAGAATTGCTGAGCTGTCACAAGGTGACGAATCTATGGCTGCTGTAGTACGCTCATGCAACTCATCTCAACCAACATTTACCGAATTTAATGTGGATGAAGTCTTGTCACTCTTTCTTGATACAAATATGAGTAAACATCAATATTTGCTTTTTCGTAGTTTTGTTAATAGTAAGACTTCCTTTAATTTACTACCAAGCTACGAAAAACTTCTGGCGGCCAAGGCTTTAACTTATCCCGAAAATATCAGTGTCAGCGAGTCCGAAGCCGAAGTTGAGCTGCAAAGCTTGTTGGATCACACGGCGTTACGAATTATAGAACTTCAAGCTGATGTCCTTGAGAGCATTGATGATGATAGCGTGGTTGACTTGATTTTAATTGGCAAGTGGGGATTTGACGGCAGTTCTAGTCATTCCGAATATAAACAGAATGCATTGAACAGTAACATTGATGATTCGAATTTGTTTGTGACTTCGTATGTACCACTGCAACTAATTACTCAGGAAAGCGATCCCCAGAAACACAAAGTAATTTGGAAAAATCCGCGACCGTCATCCACACGTTACTGCAGACCAATACGATTCCAATTCCAAAAAGAAACAACACAATTGACTTTAGATGAAGCCAAATACTTTAGGAACAAAATATCTGCGCTGGAGCCATATACATGTAAAGCACTAACCAAAAACATTACAATTACACATCGTTTGCAGTTGACAATGGTTGACGGAAAAGTCTGTAGTGCTTTAAGTGAAACATCAACTTGTAAATGCTACATATGTGACGCAAAGCCGAGCGAAATGAATGACTTGGAAAAATGGTTAAGCAAAAAAGTTCACGAAGAACATTATGAGTTTGGATTGTCTCCGTTGCACTCATATATTCGATTTTTTTAATATTTCTTGCATTTGGCATATAGATTGCATTTGAAAACTTGGCGAATTTGTACCCCAGAAGATAAAAAAGCCATTAAGGATAGGAAAACACAAATTCAAGCAGACTTTCGCATCCAAATGGGATTACATGTCGACCAACCAAGAAGTGGAGGTAGTGGAACTTCAAATGACGGTAATACGGCAAGAAGGTTTTTTAGCGATACAAAATTGTCTGCTGATATAACAGGATTGGATGAACATGTTTTAAATAGGTGTGCAACATTACTGCAATGCATGGCATCTGGATATAAAATAAATACCGAAAAATTTGGAAGCTTTGCACTTGACACCGCAAAAATGCTAATTAAATTATACCCATGGTATTACTTTCCACCTTCAGTGCATAAAGTTTTAGTCCACGGCCCGGAAATTATAAATTATGCGCTTGTTTCGATAGGAGAGTTATCTGAAGAAGCTGCCGAATCCAAAAATAAAGACATAAAAAAATTTAGAGAGTATCATACTAGGAAAATGTCACGAGTTGACACAAATAGGGATTTATTTAATAGATTGCTCTTAAGTTCAGACCCTTTCATAACTGGGCAAAGAAAACTGCCATGCACAAAAAAAACAAAATTGTTAAGCGGTGTGCATTTGTTGCTAGATGAATAAAATACTTTTTATATGAATTCGTGATTGTTTTTACTTTTGGAGACTAAGATTTCACCAGCGTTCTCATTTACAGATCAAATATTAAATATAGGCCTTGGAAAAGAACAATTTTTTTAAAAGTTGCACCATCTTTTTGTATGGGAGCTATAAGATATAGTTCTCTGATTTTAACCAAATTTGGTAAGGATATATAAACCTGCTCCAAACATATAATCTCAAAGATTGGTTAAGATACCTTAAAAAACAAAAAAGGTTTTCATACTAAATGCTGATTTTTAACCGATTGTTCCTATGGCAGCTATATGATATAGACGTCCTATATGACCAATTTTTTTATCATATACTTAAAATATTTTTTTAGATTTTTGGTATTAATTTCATAACGATATGTCCACTAGAAGTATTTTTGGCCGCGTCTCCATACAAGCCCAACCACTGTGCGCTGCTCCATTGGAATACTACTGCCAATGTTTTAACTTCTCACCCCCCTTCTCCAACAGCTCAGTCAAATTCCAATGGACAGTCAGGTTCTTCGCAAGCAATGTGCAGCAATAGTTTGCAATCTTGCTTTTCATTTTCAACCAAGAGTGTGCTCTTGGGAACTGCTATAGTGCGATTAAGATTCAATAATCAGGTTGTTTCCGCTCGAGCACTGATAGACTCGGGATCTGAAGGTACGTTCATTTCGGAACGTCTTCAGAGGCGCCTTGGTGTGCGATGCGAACGAGTGCATGCACATGTTTCAGGGTTGAATACATCTCTAGCTGCTAGAATTAACAGGTCGTGACGTTTGATACTGGAGTCGTCACTCGATCCAAGTTTCAGATTGGAAACGAATTATTTTGTTTTACCCAAACTTACTGGAAATTTACCCAATAAGAATATTTCATTGCCATCAGATGTCAGTTTTGATTTCCCCCTGGCCAATCCTCAATTTTTCAAGAGCGATCAGGTCGACATCGTGATAGGCAGTGATATTTACCCTCAAATCGTGAGAGAGGGTATAAAACAAAATATTTTGGGTTCATTGCTGGCTCAACGAACTGTTTTTGGGTGGATTCTTACTGGTCCACTCTCTCCCCCCACCAGGTGCAATACGATTTCTATTGTATCCTGTTTTACAAAGTTTAGCTTGGGTCAGCAATTAGATAGCATTCCCAGTAGGGCTTTTCAGAGTGATGAGGACGAGTTCTGTGAACGAAATTTCGTCAACACCACTCAAAGCGATAGTGATGAGAAACATGTGGTCACTCTTCCTGTTCGCCCTAACTATCAGTGTGAGCAGCCTCTAGGAGTTTCACGCTCAGTCGCACTAAAGCAGTTCATGCGTAATGATACTGCGCTTATCCGGATCTCAGTTTTTAAGTATGATGAGGAAGTGAATGAATGTTTGACCTTACAAAACTTGTGTAAGGTAACCCCCCAAAATGTCAATGAGCGATATTATTTGCCTCATCATACAATTTTAAAACCGGAAAGCACCCCTACTTTTTTCGTGGAGAAAAGTAGTTCAGCTTTGCAGAGAATTGTTTTTCGTTCGTCTGATAAAGCTGAAATTGAAGACTTCGCGTTGACTGCGGTCACATTTGAAGTCAATTGTGCCCCATACGTGACCATTCGGACTTTACGTCGTTTGGCAGATGACGTCCAGGATAAATATCCTCTAGCGGCAGAGCGTCTACGCTCGATGGTGTATGTGCATGATGCACTTGCTGGTGCTCATGATGTAGCCACTGCTATTCGCTCACGTGTTGAGCTGATAGTAGCATTGAATCCCGCAAGGTTTTCAATGCGAAAGTGGACTGCGAATCTTGAAGAAGCATTAACAGGGATTCCTAGCAATTTTTTGCTGTCAAATTGTTGCTTGTCAGTCGCTAGGTTGTTTGATCCGGCAGGCTGGTTAGCCTCAATAGTCGTTTCCACCAAAATTTTATTGCCAAAAATTTGGTTGGAGAAGACAGATTGGGACGACTGTTTGTCTGCATCTACACAGCAATCCTGGATAACTTTTTGCGAGGAAGATGTGCGGATAAAATATATCCAAATTCCTCATTGTGTGAATTTCTCCCCCATGGTTGAATTTGTGTTCAATGGCTTTTCAGACGTTTCTGGAAAAGCTTATGATGCGTCTTTGTTTTTGAGATTTTTATGGAAGTACGCCCAACCGAATTTAGAGGTCGAAAATGTTGTGGCAATCCTCGACAAAAATCTCCCCCCACATGAATGGCGGCTCGGCCGCATTTTTCAAACGTACGCAGGTAGGGACAAAAAAGTCAAACGAGCTGATGTGAAAACAGGACGTGGTGCGAGTACGCGTCCTGTTGTCCAGCTACATGCGTTTCTCGATAAATTATTAACTTTTGTTTGCTTCAAAAAATGAGATTTTTTACAGCATCTATGAAGATGGAGAAGCAACAACGAGTTTTGGTCTGCCACGAGTGCAATGGCGACCACCCACGAAAGTGCCCGGAGTTTTTGGGCATGAGAAAAAGGATATCACCTCCCACTCTGAGCGAACCTCCGTCTCATACGCGCCGTTATTGTATGCCGGAGGGACGTCGAGGGCTCTCTCCAGCATTGGACAGCAGCTCCTCCGCGCCGTTATTGTATGCCGGAGGAGCGTCGAGAGCTGTCTCCAGTTCTGGAGATAGATGAGGTGGTTGAGTTGGACAGTTCCGGCTGTCCCCCCAAACGAGTGAGAGACGTGGTGCACGTCGGCAGAGAATGCGGTCAGCCGGACGCCGAAACCACGCTCGATTGCCGGCGCCTAGGAGACCTCGTTTGTCTACGGCGTCGGACCGAGAACGTCCCCCATTGCACAAGCGGCCGCGGGTGTCTAGTGCACTTGTGGTATTGAAGGACAATCGGAGAGTGTCGGTTCGGCGTCAATCCCCGCCGATGGAAGTAACCATTCGCAGTAGGACTGTGTTGAGACCTACTGCGAGTGTTAAGGTTGTGGTGCCGATTGTGTTGGGTGCAGAGGTGTATCAAAGTGCGAAACGCCCAGCGATGCTGCCAGGATCTATCGGTCGATCGATGGCACAACTATCCATTTTCGGATACGTGGTGTTCGTCGTCACTGACAACTAAGTGGTAGCACGACAGATTAATATTTACGATTACGTTTTAGATTTGCGTTTTTGCTGCAATATATTTTTTATTTTGCAGGGATGCTGCAAGGCGGGCGGTAATGTTAGCGCCAAATTTGAATTTGTGGTTTGTAACGTTTTTTCTTACCACACCACGCTAACTTGCTACTCGTCTTGTTCATCTACTCGGTAACTAACTCTGAGAGGAGAGAGGAGTTAGTCAGTTACTAATCTAATGCAAACGCGTACGCTACCACTTAGTGCTACAAATTATTCGACTTTTTGAATATTGCGCCAAGTTTTATTTCACCCCGTTTTTTATATACACTGATGTATTAAATAAAAGCGAGCGCGCTACAATTATTAATTTTAAATATACAAACGCGTGTTTTATTTATTTGTTTTTTCGTGCGAGTGCTTTTACAGGCACTGACGACCCACCCCCACCTGTCTGCGCCAACGTCATCTAATCTTGGATTTTGTTTATTGGGTGTTCCAAGTGCCTAGGAGCGGCACAAGGAACACATACACAACAAAACTTTAGACAATCGCATTATAACAATAACCCTCACATAAAATAATAAATATTTACCAAAATCGAATTATAAAAAATTAATATAAATAATAAAAATTAATTTGTTAAGAAAATATTATAAAAGAACGCGCTGCAGTTGATTGCAAAAAAAACCAAACACTTTTACCGTATCAATTGTAAGTCAAATACTCTTTTTTGTTCTCTGCCTGGTACAATTCCACGAGAGAGAATGAGCGGTTCGCTTGAATCGAATAAAAATCTAAAAGCAGACTTTCGATTTACTTTCGTTTGAAGCGAACATTCGGTTGGGTGTCAAGTGCGTCGTTTGTTTTCAACTACAAGTCTTTGTTGGCTTCTCTCTCTTGATCTTTCTGCCTCACTCCAAATTTAAGAGTCCGAGAGAACACTTTCCCTCCTACCTTTTTAAGTATACCAGTGCTGAATATTCAGCCCTTTTCTGCACGAAAATGAAAATGCCAAAAACAATTTATTATACAATTTATTATTAAACCATCCGGAGTTTAAACACTGCTCATGTCAAGACTGTAATAATGAAACTGAAGCGTTCTGCAAATATTGTAGCAGCAGTGTTAACACAATACTCGATCAGCTTACAGTCATGCGTCAACCAAAAAGCATATTAATAGTGCTTCGCCATTTACTTAAAAAAATAAGATAAACTTTCAACCATTGCCAGTAAATGAACGGGAGGTGGCATTGGTAATGTTTATTACCCAACATGCCTTCATTGCTATAGTTGAACAACTAAGTGAACTGTTAAATACACATTTTGGCGTCAAAAAAAGGAATATTTGAAGTTGCATCGTTTAAAACACACCGCTTTGATAACAAACGTTTTATTTGTTGTCATTTTAATGAAGTCATTCGTGCTGACATTATAAATTCAAAATACAGTTGATTGATGAATTGTCCGATATAACTTTATCTTCATTTGTAGTGTTATTAAATAGAGACATTAGTTATTGGTAATTTCGTTATATTTTTAGCCATCGTCATAACGTTTTATAGTACTCAACGAGCTGAATTAACAACCACATTTTTATCGTTAATAAAAATTGAAATTGGAGATGCAGAAACCATTTCAAACAGATTTCGTTCCAAAATACTTCGTCTAAATCTTTCTAAATCCTTACACAACTTTGGCAATTTCAGCCAATAGGCTTCCTTGGCTCTCTCGTAGCCTCAGTCGCTTAAAAATATTAAATCTCGCCTTTTTAAAAAACACAAACAAACCGGTTCCACTGTCGATTACAGTGAATTTTCTATTGCTCGCTCTTACTTTAACTCATTAAATAAACAGTGTTACGCTGCTTATTTATTAAGAGTTAAAAACAATGTGCGCAAATATCCTAAAAGCTTTTTTAACTTCGTTAATATTAAGCGTAAACATGAACCTTATTCTGTTAACATCCATCTTGATACTAATGAAGCATCCTCTGATTTTCAGATATCGGATTTGTTTGCTTCTTTCTTTTAATCTACATACACTAATTTTTCTCCTAACCGTACAAAATCTTATACCTTAATTATTCCATCCTACAACTTCTCCTGTAATTACCATATCTAATGTGATGACTTCTCTTGAATATATTAAATTTTCTTGTTTCCCTGGCCCAGATATTATTTCTAGTTGTATACTAAAACAATGTGCTAGCTCTATTTGTGTTCCATTGTCTTTTCTTTGTACAGTTTCTATAAAACAAAGCAAATTCCCAACTCTTTGGAAACAATCTTTTGTTATCCCTTTACACAAGGGCAGTAAATCTGATGTCTCGAAATATAGAGGTATTGTTATACCTAAATAATTTGAACAAATTATCAGTGATCAATTGCAACGATCGGTTATGTCATTGGTTAGTCCACTGCTACATGGATTTGTTAAAGGCTGACCCATTTGTACCAATCTTTTAGAATTCACTTCTATCGTAAATAAAGGTTTTGTGTCCGTCAGACCGATGTTATTTACATAGAATTTAGCAGAGCTTTTGACAGTGTATGTCATAGTGACCTTATACATGAAATGAAAGCTTTAGATTTTCCACAATCTTTTGTACATTGGATACAGTCCTACCTTGTAGGTAGATCTCAAAAAGTCTTTTTTAAAAATTATTTGTCTAAATCTATAGATGTGTCTTCTGGTTTTCCACAAGGAATCATCTGCGGCCATTGCTCTTTGTTTTATTCATAAATGATCTCCCTTTAGCAGTAAATCATGCTCAGGTTTGGATGTATGCGGATGATGTCAAACTATGTCATATCCTGATGTTTCCCAACATAGTCTATTTAAATTCTTTATACACTTCGTGTTTAAGAAACTTTATTAATTTAAATACTTCTAAATGTAAATGCGTAACTTTCCATCGCAGAAAACCTTATATCATGACCTATTTCCTGGGTGTACATGACCTTAGTAGGGAAATTTGTATAAATGATTTGGGTGTCCTTATGGACCCTAAATTAAGCTATACCAATCATATTGTGTGTATGGTTAATAAAGCTAAGGGTGTTCTTGGCTTCAAAAAGCGGTGGTCTAAGGAATTTAATGACCCTTATACTACTAAACTTCTATACACATCACTTGTTCGTCCGATCTTGGAATTTGAATCATGTGTTTGGAACTCACATTATGTAATTCACCAAGATCGTATCGAGTCTGTTGAAAACAGTTTCTGTTATTTGCGCTCAGAAACCTCAATTGGGCTTCTGTGATATATGCCCCTCCATATGTTGATCGATTGAAACTTATTGATCTTCCGACTCTATCTGCTCGACTGTCAATGCTCTCTGTCATTTTCCTTCAAAAGATTCTCCATATTTACTTCTATCTTCATCTTTAAATGTTCCATCTAACTTCACGCGAAACTATGTGCCTTTATGGTTGTCATTTTGCACAACAAACTATTCTTGTCATGATTCAGTTCGGTCTCTCTGCTATACCTATAACAAATTTTCTCATCTATTCTCCTACAATTCTTCTTTAAACTTTGTAAAAAAATCTATCCTTAACTTTGAACTTCAACAAATGGTAATTTCATTTTTACTTTTTAATATTTTGATTTGTAATTGCGAATTTGCTTTTAAGCGTTAAGTTTCTAATTAGATGTTCAGTGAGAAACTTAGCCTCAAAATATTTGTAATGCAACTATTCAAATTTATGTAGTTGTAATTAATATAAATAAATAAATAGACAACCTAATAGTTGCACTAAAAAAGTGTATATACGGAACTAAAGAAGATTGTGCCTTCTCTAATCCTAGTAAAATGTGTATGCCATTCAGTGCAGTTGGTGGTAAGACCATCTTGTAAGCAAGTACTACCTCTGGAACTCATTATTAGTGAATCTTATGCTTCGTTTTCGTAGTGTTTTTATAGGAAAACTGTTATAGTAATTTATACCAGTGCAGAAATAATGATGAGGTAACCTTAGAATTTCTCGTTTCTTGTATAATTTCAATGTTTAAACTTTAACATTTTTAAATCATTTTTACAGAAGTAGTTAGTAGTGTTCGTTGTAGTACTAAAACTCACTGAAATATTTAATAATTTTGTGTGACATGTCAATGTGATTGTCTTAGCAATTTCCTACATGTTTAAACATATTTAAACATGTTGTTCCCGCTGCTTGTGCGTGTAACAATAAACACAATGTACGATAAGATATGTGCAAGCTTAGCACGCATTTCTTACAATTAAATTTATGATCATCCATAAATAATGCGTAGATGACAGCGCACACATCTTTAATATACAAACATTAGTACCCAACATGTCAATAAACTCATAAATCCGTACTAGCTATAAATATAAAAATAGAAATATACAAACATAAGTAAGCAAGATGCATATCAAAACAAATATAATTATACAGTCCAACTAGCTCTTAAAAATAGTATATAAGTACAAGAGCATTGTAAATAAAATGAGTTCTTTAACGGAATCCGAAATGTGTGTTTGTACAGTTTTTGGTCAATCGAGCTGAAATTTTTTAAGATTTGTTTAAAAAAGAAAACAGAATCAGTGAAAATATTTTCAAAATTTGAACCAGTCAAACAGTAACACGTGTGTTTGAAATAACTTTTAAAAAAGGAAAACGAATAGTTGCAATTGATTAAACTTCGGCTGTGAGTCGAGGCACAGCAAGATCAACCAGGCGATCGAATCAATCATACATCATTTTAAAAATTCCTGTATTGTTTGTTTAAAATATGCTGCCGGAAAACGCTTTCACTTTCTTAAAGAGCAAAAGGAAAACCAAGTCAACTTTATACATTTTTGTTACGTTAGGCCGAATGTGTGGAGATTGGTTTTATATAAGAAAATTAAATCAAGCGTGCCTATACATCAGAATAGGCGTCTTGTGGCTAAAACATAAAGAACATTGTTGAAAATTTTAACCAGTCAAATGCTAATAAGTGTGTTTGACATAATTTTTTAAAAAAGTAAAACAAAACAATTGCAATTGATCAATATGTGGCTGAGTCGAGGTGTTGAATATTTTAGTGAACAAGATGTCGTCAGATGCTGTCCAAACAGGAGCTTTTTGCAAGACGTCTACTGAAGTAGGAAATTTATTGCTACTGCATAATATTTTAACTGACCTAAAGAATCAACAGAAAAATTGCAGCGGATTTACAAAACGCCAGCAGTTGTCTGAGGAACAAGCAGCCTAGTAAAATGTTGTTTAAGGAGACGCTCATATATAATCCAATGAGATTCGACTCACCGACTACAAAAATGACTGATGCTAAATTCAAGATTGCCATCGCAGGCATCAAATTCAATGAAACAGTTGTAAATGAAGAGTCCCGTATTGCGAAGTACAAAACGCAATACAAGCCGGAGACTTCAAATATAATGAATACTTCAGGTACCAAAATATATGAATCTATTATTGAATCCGATAACATATTGGAACCAATTTATGATGTAGAGACAAATTTTCAATTTTAACATTTTTTGGCTTCGGTTGACGGTAGGCGTTAAATCTTTGAAAAATTATACAGTCGTTCACTTGTGCCTATAAATTCATTGTTCATGAAGCATCCGTCAAAGAAGTCAGCTTCATGCTTTTTGCCTTTACATCATTACTCTTGTTCGCTTCACTCATTTTCATCAAAGCGTATGTTAATACTGCAATAATACAATAAGTGACGGAAACAATGAATGAATATACACAAATAATTAAACTTTCCCAGGTACACACCCTTTAATAATACATCATTTGTTGACTTCTTGATTCAGTAATTGGGAAATTACGTGCCTGTTGGGTTCGTAATGTTGAAGTTTTACGTGCGGAATATTTATTTACCTGAAAATCATAGAGGTAATTTTTTTCAAAAGGAAAGTAGAGAATTGCATATTCGCAAATTTCAATATAATAATACAATTCCAAAAGAGAAAACTGATGAAATACATATTTGTTACGCTCTGTGAAACTTCTGTCACAACAGACTTTGGGATAGATGTTTGCAGAGTTCGATATATTTGATATGAATAATTTAGTTTTTTTTAACAGACAGAATCAGCATCATAAAGAAAGCATTACAAACCTTAAATCGATTAATTGTTAAACACTGCAAAAACCTTGTGAAATATTTCAAAAAAGCAAATCCTAAACACTTTTTAGAGACATTTTTAAAGAGCGACTGCCCTATTCGTTGGTATTCAAACCTTGTAATGTTCAAGTCAATTTCGACAATCGCGTTAAAATAGGTGAAGTGCTAAATAAATACGCCTCAAATCGAAAGTAAGGAAACATGATTATTAATACATTGCATTCCTTAATAAAAAGATTTCGATGCAATTTCAAATATATTGCAATTTTCTAATTTTGTTATAAATATGTATCAACCTGTCCACAATTGACAAGGAAATGATTTATCACTAATAAACTATATTTGCTTGCATTGAGTTGATATGTTGAAAAGGTATAGTTTGGTGACTGCTACCAGCTCATTGATAGAACAAAACGATTGTAATACATTATCTCAATTATAACAGATGAGCTCGATTTGTTCGATAGTGTTCGAGATGGGATTAAGAAATATTCAAGAAAGATAAATAAATAAATAAATGCCTCATTTAGTTTGATAACATGGAGCATAATCACGCTTCCGATTTTCCAATTATGTAAAAATTTGTTGTTCTAGGAAACATATTTGTTGAGAAAATAAACCGGATAGCGCCAAAAACTGTGGACAACATTTATATTTTTAAACTTACTGAACAACTGTGATTAGATGAAATTTTTGTAAGTTTAGTTTTAATAATGATAATATAAATCGATATTACAATATAAAAAGTTTATGTAAAAAACAAATTATATATTACATATACATTATTTAGCTATACATTGAGAATTACGCCTTTATTGTTTGAAAATACAATACATATTCTTTTGTCAGTTTTAAATATGCATTAAAAAATGGTTTATATGAGGTATATATGAGGCGTTAAAATATTTCGAAGCAAGGGTTAAACAATTTAATATTACATAAAATATATTTTAAATAATAAACGAAACCAAATTTAAAAGTTTGAGTATAAAAATTAAATCTTGAAAATTAAAATAAGCATTGGCTTCTGACAATTCGCAATAGTCAAGCTATGCAATTCCGTTCGGCACTAATTTATTATACATTTAAATTATTACTTACTTGAAGCATAATCCTGTATATACTCAACTCTGGCATCGTTTTCCTTTTTTTCTAAAGCTACAGGTGGATTAAGGGTGCTCATTGCTCCAGTAATTGTCTAGAAGAAAATGTACTAAAATTTACTATCTTTCATACGCAATATAAATCTGTATTTCTGTATATTTTGTTTCTTACGCACTAAAGTACAACAAATAAGAATGCTGCAGTTGTAACTTTACGGCCTCGAGAACGCTGATATGTAGACTTATGGCTGAGGCTGAGACGGGTGAGCTTCTTCAATTTATAAAAAAAAAAAGAATGCTGTTGTCGAGAATTCAAGACTTTGATATGCCCAGCACCTTTACTTATGTAGACTTAAGCACGTTCTGCATACTCTAATATACTATAACAATAATAATAAAAAATGAAGAAGAAGAATCTAAAAAATAATGATTTTTTTTAAGAACAAAAAAATTTCACAATGTAAAAAAAATATTACAATATTTTGACTGTGAATGGAAAGTAAGCGTATATAGGGCCTTTCATTGCTCCTTCTGCCTCTTTTATATATTTACACAAATTTATTATTGCTGGTTCTCTTCCCACTTGCCCTTCACTTCATACAAACCCTTAGGGCACTTAAGGCACATTGTATGAAAAGGTCTCCACTCCTACGGTATTCCGATTAGTATATATTTTTGACCAGCTTGACAAGCCGATCTATTTTCGTCTGTCTGTGTTTTACAACGCATTTTGTATTTATTTCTAATTTTTTAAAATATCTGTAACACAGTATATAGAAATATTTTTGCACTAAAGAAATAAAGTTTCCATAATGATATACCATGCACGTTTAGTAATTTCGCCTCATACAAACTTACCGCCCACTTATAGGTTTTGTAAGATAAATTGCATTATTTAAGTCAATAACAGCTTAAAAATCGATATGACGACCTCTTATGGGTGCCGGTTCAAATATGTACACCCTGTCAGGAAAGTATAGGAATTAAATTATTTTAAGTCTCCCAGTAGTAGTTAGTTGTCTTTTGACATAAATCAAGTCACGTAAAATTTGTTGAGATAAGGATATTAATTAGCTTTGCTCGAATGTGCACGATGCATATAAATGATATTTTTTCTTACGATTTTAAGTCATTGTGTATTGAGCCTGGTTCTAAAAATTGTACACACAATCAAACCAATATCAAAGATTATGGTTATAGGGCACATACATACGCTGATCAATATATGTAATTACTTTACGGGGTGCCCGATGATTCCTTAAAGTTGTTTCAAACATTTTGACTGTATTATCTGTGCCATAAAAAAAATAATTTGTTTTGTATTTAGCAATCAATAAATTAGAAAATAATATTTTAGCAGATTACATGGTAAACATGTATACGCATACATATTCTTTAATGTAAAGAGAAAAAGAATTCTAATAATTTTTTTATGATTAGGGGATAGATAGATACATGCCTGAAAATAAGACACATTTGTCATTTGGATTTGTAAAATTCCTATGATTCAAAGTGCGTTTATCAAAATAGACATTATCGGGGATTTTCACGAACATTTCATTCCATCCCGCTATCACGTAAACATTCTTTGATTGGTGTTTATGCCGCAGAAATCAATAATGGGTTAAATTTTAGTTAGTTTTTTTTTAACTTGTACAATAGCAAAATAGAATAGAAAAGAGAGAGGATACCGATAATTATCTTCTATCTATTAATATTGTTATTTTACTAGCCCACCACCTTTTGTATAGATTTTGTTTGTATAGATTTTGTTTGTTTTGCTTCTTTTTTAATCACTTGCATTAGTTGCATTTCCGACTCCGCGCCTTTAATTCGATCGCGTTAGGACTCTGCCGCGGTGGGCAGAGCTAGTACTTTTGTTTGTTTTTCAATACGCTCATATTAGTTTCACCTGTATGCTTGTCTGTTTGTAACCGACTTCTTTGAATTTGATTTTGACCCACTTTGAACGGTCAGATTTAATTTAAGCTTTGAATACTTATCAAGGACCGATGACAATACAATAATTTCACAATTTCGACCTAATATCTTAACCAGGAACATCAGGATAAAATTAAAAACTTATGCTTTGAAGAGACTTTTAAACAAATATGCCTAAAAGTATGCAATACTTTTGCAAAATCAGCACGATCATACTGCACAATATGCTTTTCAGAAATCAAAAAGCGGTGTGAAGAAGTGCTTATAAATATGTTTTAAGACTAAAATGAATGAATATTGTTTAAAAAACCACTCTTCAATGATTAATCGAACTAAAAAACGAAAAATAATTTTTAATATAGGAAGAAAATATAAATTAACGAAAATGATCAGTATTATTCTGAAAAAAGAGTGGGTTGCTTGATAAATGAAAAATATGGCACAAGTAAGTCGTGAAAATTTTGAAATTTGAACTTTATAATTTTTTTTCCTTGCAGGAAAAGTTAATTCAAATTTAAACGATTTTCTATGGTTTTTTGCACATTGAATAAAACAGTTATTGTAGTTTGTCATATTTTATTTTCTTTTTCTATGGTTTTTGGGAACTAAAATTTATTTTATATTATTACAATAATTAATTACAGTAGTTTTTTGGCTTCTGTTTGTTTTCACATGAAATTAGCAACAACTTTGTGTAGGCGCCAGCGAACAGAAATAGAATTAATAAAATAAAGTATTTTCTATTTTCTTATTACTCTGCAATGAAATTGTGAATAATTTATAATTGCAATAAGTTGTGATTTATAGTAGATAGGCATAGATTGTGATAAAGGCATAGTAGCAACAACAACAAGATTTAAACAAAGTGCGTAGGTCATTATCAAGTGCACGCACACTGAGAGGAATATTCCAGGAAAATTAAAATTTAGATTCTATTTCGAGCTTTTGATTGGTTAAAATCAAGTGCCATATTTTCGTGCACCAATGTGTTTTACGAACCTAAGAGAAATAGTTTCCCGTGCGCGTATAATAATAGTAATATGTCATATTGGCATCTATTAATATGTTTAATAGTTGCGTAGAGCATCCATTAGCATTTTAATTAAATTTTGATACAATTCCGAAATGTGAGTTTTAATTTAAGATCTTAGAAAACGAACTGAAGGAGCGTTGGAAAGCAGTTAAATCTGCATATAATGTTAGTGTGGGTACTGTGGTACTGTTCCCAGTAATGAGGATGGGGACAGTCAGTTCAAGGACATGATGAATCGATACAATTTGTGCTTTCGAACCTTTGTACGCGGTTGTAGCCAAATTTGTGAGATTTCTAAAAAATTCGGAACTTACTATCATTGAGCCAAGTGTTAGTATGTCACCTGTGCCTTCTGCAAATGCAGTTAAGGAAAAAAGCAATGACATTCGGTCCACGTTATGCGGTGGTCAACGGCGTCTAGTTAGGAAATGTCCGAAATTTTTGATTATGATTATTATTGATGTCGATGACCGAATAAAATTAGTAAATAAGTTGGGAATCTTCTGTAAATGTTTTTCTGATTCTCAAATGCTTAGAGAATGTAGCAAGAACAATTGTGTATTTTGCAAAGAAGACCACAACATATTGTTGCACAAAGATTCGGTAGCCACAAATGTTTCTGAGCCTATTGCTGTTACGCAGAAATTTCCTATAACAAGTAGTAAGCCATGTCTCTCTATATCTGAGCGAAGTGAAGTTGATAGTCTAATATGTTTTGATGTGATAGTTGGTGGAAAGACTATGCAGGCCTGTTAAATATCGATATCGCAAATGATAGAAAGGAGTATGGGTCGCAAAAGTGTGTTGCAAGCCCAGCACCCTTAGGAAGTCCAATAAAGTTAGTCAGTTTGGACAAACTAAAGTCTAAAAGTGAGAGAAGTTATAAATGTGTTAAAGATAAACGACTTAGAGTGGAGGTAGTCGATCTTGAAACGCAAGAAGTCTATTTGGCAATTTCGAACGATAGGCAAATTCAGATAAATAGTGAGAACGAACTGGAATGGTCTACATTGGGTTTCAAAAAACAAATATTTTGTGAAACAAGCAAATGGGAACACACGGTAAACACAACAAAGGGTTTGTTGATCGACTAGTAAAAGAGCAGGAAGTTGACCATTTTATTATAAGTTTTGAGATTTAGAAATGAGTCATGTGCAGCCTAAGTTAAAAATGCACACTGCTGCTGATGCCGGTGATGAAACTTCAGCTGATGTAAAGAAAGACGGTGCCAAAGGTGAAGCCGATTTTGCGGCCGATTCGACCATAAAGGGTGATGCTGAGACTTCTATCATAATGAAGAGAGCTCAAAAGCAACAACTACTGGCTGTCACATTTTCTGGCGCCCCGCAGAATGTTCAGGCACGAAGCCTAAACATGTCATATGAGGCAAAACTCTCAAAGACGTCCGATAAGAACAACGCACACACAGTGCAGTTGTCTTACGTATTAGAGCTGCACTTGATAAGTGCAGCGTGTATATTTTTTATCGTCATCTTTTTAATAGCTCCATAAAAGCGTTGGTATGTAACCCTTGACAAGTGCAGCGACTTAATTTATGATCTACATCCATTTTAATAGCTCCTTCTCCGATTGTCAAGTGCTACATTGACAAGTGCAGGGACTTAATTTATGATCGACATCAGTTTTAATAGATTTTGTCCGCGTTGGTTTAATAGTTTCTGCTACGAATCTTTTTTACATTATAAATAGTTTAGATTACGCTGAGTCCTACAAACTCAGTGATAGCAATTAAATAGTTTAATAGCGAGCGGCTCAGTAGTTAATGAACACTCAAAATATACGCGTCGATTATTTGCGCGTTATAAATGTATCTCGTACTCTAGAGAAATCTACATTTAATGGTCCTTCGAAACGGATCTCGGTTTAATAAAAAATATTAAGTGATATATTTTTTGGTCTATCGAGTTAAAACTACAGAGAGTCTACGATGTCATCTAAAATACCTGATGATCAAAAAGTAGACACGGTAGTTGCAAGGAGCCATCCGAAGTCATCAAAAGCACCTGATGACGAAGTGAAAATAAACAAACCCATCAAGGCATCAGAAGTACTTGATAGCCAGATGGAAATTAAATAACAACGGAGTTCCAGTCCAATAAAATAAATAGTGGATCTTATGGAAAGAAGAGCTGATCGTGTAAGGCAACAAATATGCCTAATCAAAGACAGCTTGAAAAAACCAAATGTAAATGACCTCTTAAGGAATAAAGCTATGCTAAAAAGCTATTGGTCTTCATTGGAGGACAGCCTAATAAAATTAGAGGTCAACTACAAAAAATATGCATCCCATGAAATAGATATTCTCAAAGCTGAAGTCGCTGGCTTTGAGATACTTATTGATGAAAGCTACAAAGATCAGGAGGAAAAGCAGGAAAATGCACGCCAAAAGCTCAATAAAATTTCATTCAGGAAAATTGCATTCCCTGAAGAGAAATATGTCCAACTGCGAAGCGTCGATAATGAGCTTGAGCCACATCTAAAAGAGCAAGAAGAACAGGCAAGGCTACGAAATGAGCTCCACAAAATTACCTTCGGTCCCAGCAAGGAAGAAGAGGAAGAACAAGCAAGGCTACCAAAGGTCGGAGCAAGATCTTACAGATATTGATCTTGACATCCGCCTGCCGCCCAACTATAATCAACAAATTTCTACACCACCGAGCAACATAACTTCATCAACAGAGAAATGTGTCTCACTTAAGATTATTGACAATTATCTGTTGAAAACGCCACGAGCTGAATCTAGTCGACATATGACAAATATGAAGAGAATAATAATGGCCACCAGCAATTCGAGTCTTAAGAATAGGACTGGTGATTTGTTGCCAACGCCATGCATCTCACCGAGAAACAGAAATGTAATTGAAAAGAAAATTAATTTGATGGAAAAGTCTTCGTTTATAAATGTGCTACGTAAAGCAAAACAACATGCCACAATTGAGAAGCAAATGCTACAGTTTCAGCAGAAAATCTACGGAGAATGGGACTATTTATTCCAAAAAATAGCCAATAATTCCCCGGGAAGACCTCACTTTAGTGAGTAAATCTGCGAATAAATATATGAAAGTCAGAGTATGTAATGCAGCATACCATCATACAAACAAGAGTAAGATGGGATGGCTGAACTGGTGGTGGTTTGTAAAACGCCTCAAGCCCATCTCATACTACTTGCACCACCGAACGAAATGGAAAATTTCGCTTCCAATTGTCCCGAAGAAGACCACAACTGCTGCATCAAATAAGGAATCCTACACTTCCGAGCAGCTAAAGCCGATTGAGCCCATTTGCTGTCTGCCGAGGATGAGAAAATACTTGATTTGCCTCCACCACAGAAGCATCTCAAGAAACCAGCTAAGAAAGATGATGTTGATGATGATTCGACCAAACCAAGTGATGCTGACGCTACTATTGCTGATGTCAGCAAGGAGAAGGTGCCGAAAGTGAAGATGCTGCTGATGCCGGTGATGGAATTTCAGCTGATGTAAAGAAAGACGGTGCCAAAGGTGAAGCCGATTTTGCGGCCGATTCGACCATAAAGGGTGAGGCTGAGACTACTATCATAATGAAGAGAGCTTAAAAGCAACAACTACTGGCTGTCACATTTTCTGGCGCCCCGCAGAATGTTCAGGCACGAAGCCTAAACGTGTCATATGAGGCAAAACTCTCAAAGACGTCCGATAAGAACAACGCACACACAGTGCAGTTGTCATACGTATTAGAGCTGCACTTGATAAGTGCAGCGTCTGTATTTTTAATCGTCATCTTTTTAATAGCTCCATCTAAGCGTTGGTATGCAACACTTGACAAGTGCAGCGACTTAATTTATGATCTACATCAATTTTAAAAGCTCCTTCTCCGTTTGTCAAGTGCTACATTGACAAGTGCAAGGACTTAATTTATGATCGACATCGGTTTTAATAGATTTTGGCCTCGTTGGTTTAATAGTTTCTGCTAAGAATCTTTTTTACATTATAAATAGTTTAGATTACGCTGAGTCCTACAAACTCAGTGATAGCAATTAAATAGTTTAATAATAGAATAAGTTTTATGAATAAAAAGGGAGCCGCTCGCTAGAGCGGCTTAGTAGTTAATGAATACTCAAAATATACGCGTCGATTATTTGCGCGTTAAAAATGTATCTCGTACTCTAGAGAGCTCTACACACACAGTTCAAAGTTTGTCGATAGAAATGGGAATGTCTCCGTATATATGGTGTGTAGCCAGTTTTCTTTTATATATTTGCAGGGGCAGACCTCCGGAGCAGCGATGGTCAGTCTTTCTGATCAGACTGCTCCTCTTAATGTGGACCTGGACGAATGGTGGTATGTAGCTGTCTTTTTCTATATTTGATGCTGTTGTAGAGAGGATGAGAGAGGTGAGTATGCTTGTGTTGGCTTTTTGTTGCCTAAAAATTGTAGACATGTTGCTGTCTCACGCTGCGTCTGACCAGTGGGAGCAGAGAGCTTTGGCTATTTCATCATTACTCATTATGTTTACAGTTTGGTCGTTTGGATCGTTAAGACAGTGGATATTGTGTCTCGTTTTTAAGCCACAAAAGTGGTTAATATTTGACCATATTTTTGCAATGTGTGTATTTGGGTGTATTTCACTTGTGAAGTTTTGTATAGATGTTTGCTTTTTAATTTTAATTTCTCTTTTAAGCTTAGCATTAGCTTTCTAGTAGTTTAGTACGTTGGCTGATTGTATTATAATTTTTATGATGTTAGCTGCTTCATGGTTAATGTTTTCGCTAAAGGGTTTTTCTGAGGAGAGTTTATCAGTTATTTTTTGAAATAGAGGCCAGTTAGCTTTGTTAAGGTTAAATTTTGGTCTTTGAGACTGGTTATTGGTATTGCAAAAAAGGGTTATGTGAATTGGGTAATGGTCACTCCCCGAAAGAGTGTTGCTTTTGTTCCATTTGGAGTGCAGTGCGATGGTGGGTGAGGCTAGAGATAGGTCTGTGTTGGTAAAAGTATGATGGGTGCTGAAGTGGGTAGGTGAGCTATCATTGAGAGTAATGAGGGTAGATTAATTAATAAAGTTAAAGAGAGTGTTTCCTCTGGAGTTGCTGTGTTGGGAACCCTAGGATCTGTGCCAGCTATTAACCCTGACGATAGGTTAGAAAAAACTTACGAATCTTTGGTTTAGGGACCATTTGGTCCATACTGGAATTTTCATAAATTTGCCAAAAAATGTTTCTTTTTTGTAACTATTGCAGTTACATATTATAAATGCGTCCTTTACTCAACACAGTTAATGTAAAAATTGTTTGGGGAGTTCCCCTTTTTGGTATTTTTGTTCACTCAACATAGCTAATGTCAAAAATAGATGTGGGATTTCCTTTTTTGGCTTTTTCTTTTCAAGTTTGGCGACAAATGAAGCGATATAGCTGAAGACGCATTGCGCGCTTATATTGCTGTACTTATTCGTGCAGGGGTATATCGGTGTGTATATTATTGTTTATTTTATTTCAGTGAAATAGTTGTCTAATATAACATTTTTAATGATAGTGCTAAAACTGAAGATGTTCACGGCTTATTTGATGCAAAATTTGGTCGCCCCATTTTCCGATCAATAATGTCTAAAGAAACATTTCATATGATTTCCAGTGCACTCTGATTCGATAATGTTTCGAGTCGACGACAAATGCGGAGTAGCGATAAATTCGCTCCTATTCGTGAATTGTGGGACCGTTAGCAAGAACTTCTTCCAATGTTTTACAACTGTCATGAAAATGTTACCAATAATGAGCAGCTTGTTGCGTTCAGAGGACGCTGTTCTTTTCGAAGGTTTATGCCATCAAAGCCAGAAAAAAAAGGTTTGAAATTTTGGCTGGCGGTGGACTCAGTCAGACTACGTATGGAAAATATAACCATATCTTGGTAAACCTAGAAATGGAAAGTCTGAAAAGAACCAAGGAGAACGTGTTGTATTGGAGTTGACAGAAGGCTTGAGAGGGCAAAATATTAGGGGCGACAATTTATTTTGCGAAAAAATTTCATGAAAGAAAACTTACATATTTAGGAAAAGTACGCAAAAACAAAACTTTCATTTCTCCGAAATTGCTGACTGTTAAAAAACTCCCGTTGTACAAGTCCACATTTGCATTCAATGACATTGCAACATTTGTATCATACATCAGTCACAAAAATAAAGCCACAATATTGATTAGCACATTGCACAAGACAGCTTCAGTTGATGAGAGTGGATCGAAGAAAAAGCCGGATATTGTTTCTTACTGCTCATCAAATGATTGACTCCTACACCACAAAACGTAAAATAAATCGATGGCCAAGCATAGTATTTGCAAATATATTAGATATATCTGCGTTGAATGCGTTCATTAAATCGATGCTTCTTGGATTCCAGCTGATCAGAGTCGCAGGAGACCAGAGTTTTTGCGGCAACTAGCACTTTCATTGGCTGAGGCGCATATGATGAGACGGACTACATTACCCCGACAAAACTTCTCAGTACAGCTACTGACAGAAATACGAGCACAATGCAAAAATTCAGAGGACTCCTTAAGTAATGCTACTTCTAATTTGGTGGCTCGAAAGCTTGAACTTTGCAGTTGTTGCAAGTCAAAGTCAGACATAGAATAGAAAATTTGCAGCAAGTTTATTTGCAAAAATAACAGAAAAAACCCTGTGCTCAACATGCAATGAAAATTGTTATCAAGCAAACTAATAAATACCTACTTTTTTAAATCACATGTAAAGAAAATCAAAGAAAATGCACTATAGACCAAATGGTCCCCTAACCTAAGATTCGTAATTTTTTATTTTTCTTCAGCCACGCCTTAAGTCAGGAAGTTGAATTTTCGCTGATAGCATTGTTTTATAAAAAGACAACATAAGCTAAAAAATAAAGTGTGTAGATAACACCGTTCAAAACTTAGAATGGAAACAAAACAAAAATTGGACCAAGTGTGCTAAACCTAACGGCAAGGTTAAAGTCTCCCGTTATTAGTAGGAGTAGGGAATTTAGAAGTTTTTGTTTGGTGGAATATATGACGAGGCTATTGTGAACTTAATTTTTGAGTGATCTGTTACTGCTATTGTGTCGAAGTCTGGTGGACTTATGATAATATTTTCTTGTTGTATGGAGGTGTGTATTAGGAGAGCAACTCCTCCGTGACTATTAGTCGATGTGTTTTTGTGATAGATAATATAGTTAATTGGGATAGTGGGAAGTCGGTAAAGGTAGTGAGTTTCAAAAGCTTTTTGGCTTGTGTTTCCTTTTTCGTTTTAATTAATAGTGCACCAGCTCTTGTCTTTTTACAAGATTCCACTTCACCGTTGCAAGTGTGGTCTATTATTTTTTTAATATTAAAAGGTGACACATTTTCGAAACTTTTATTGTCCGTTCTGATTATGTTTATGAATTTGGGTTCACCAATTACAGTTTTAAATAGTCTGTTAATGTCGGGAGGCATTGTTGTTGTTGGGCAGTTGCCCGGTACTTGTTCACTTGTACTGTTCTATTGCTTGTTGTCTTCGCTTGTTCTAAAAATAATTTGGTTACGGTTATGTATGCTGCTTGTTGTTGTACTTTGTGATCTGATAAACACTTTGTCCTCGGCTAGCTAGTCACACGTCTTTACTTTTAGAAGCTTAGAGTGGTACTGTTATTTTTATTATTTTGTTTCCTTTGCACATCTTTCTTGTGTATGTTATTATTTTTTAGGCCCTGTACCGAAGGTACAAGAGCCTATTGGTTTTGTGCAAATGTATGTAACAGGAAGAACTAATTGTCGGAGACCCCCCAAAGTTACCCCCATTATGGTCAGGAGTGATAGAGGAGTCGATATAGCCATGTCCGTCTGTCCGTCCGTCCGTCTGTATGAACGAAAGGATCTCGGAAACGGTAATAGATAGAGACCTCGTGTTTTTTGCATTGGACTAGGACTGCTCCGGAATTTCACAAGTTTATTTTAAAATTTTAAAGACGACAGTAATTTTATTTCCCTTCACCACCTATATACATATATGCTTAAGTCTACACTTATACCTATGTTGCGCCAAACAAGTTGCATCAACATTTTACGACTAATTAATATTACCGTGGTACGAACTAAACAAGCTATAAACTAAAAGTAATTAACCTATCATCTGACGCAACAGCGAGTCTATCGAACGTCTTAGTGAAATATTTTTGAAAGAAGAGATCTCGTTATCGGAAAATCTACATAAAGTAGATTTACAGTAACAGATTTGCATTGTTTAAAGCCTACTTGGTTTGGGTGTGTATGGTTGTTTGTGTTAACAAACCACCATATTCGGTTCGATATTATTGTGTCTTGTAGTGAGTTTAAGCATGGGTTAAACAAAATGGGTCTATATGAATTAATTGAAGTTTTGTCTGAATTATGTTTAATGATGGGTACTTTTAGGCTTGTTTTGAGGTATGTAGTTTTGAAAGATATTATTAATATAGAGTAGTATTCTTTGTTTTAAGTTCGAGCAGTTTTTAGGCCCTGAACCGAAGGTACAAGAGCCTATTGGTTATGTGCAAATGTATGTAACACGTAGAAATAATGGTCGGAGACCCCCAAAGTTACCCCCATTATGGTCAGGAGCGATAGAGGAGTCGATATAGCCATGTCCGTATGAATGAAAAAATCTCGGAAACGGTAATAGATAGAACCCTTGTGTTTTATTTTGCATTCGACTAGGACTTCGCCGGAATTTTACGAATTTTAATATACTTTTTGTCAATCCCATTTCTTGCTATTAATTTCCTAACTTTTTGTTCGAGCGGTGACCTGTACTGGTACAGGGCCTCTAATAGTCGGTTACGCCCGCCTGTAATTGTCTTACTTGTTTAGCATTGCGTATGATAAACCATATACATACTATCTTCACCTGTTTATTATTTTTTTTTTATTCTAAATTATGTGAGAAGAAGTAACAGAAGGGGAAACGAGCTGGTTAGCTACATTTGTTCCTCCAGAGCCAACGTTCTAGCTACTGGTTCCCTTATCGTATGAACAATTTGCCTGGTTGTATCGGCTCCGCATTATACCGAGGTATAATATACCTTCACATTATACCATGTGGTAAACTCAGCATTCAGGAATGACTAGATCTAAACTCAGACCACCTGCCGCTTATCATTACGCTTGATGTAGCTGCCGTGCTAATCCCTCCCGAACAGCTACACCGATTTGTTAACCACATTCTCAGTGCTTTTAATGCTAAGGAATACTGCAATGGTGCACTTTTTGACGTTTGAAGTCTGGGCAAAAAGATGGAACATAAAAACATAAAAAGGCTAATTCCTCCGGCCATACACCTTAATGCCTCTGTGAAGCACCAGGCATCCAAGACGAAAAATTTGGTGTTGCATTTGGACAAAAGATTGACATTTAGACATCACATCAATGCAGTCATTGGTACCTGTCGCGATAAATTAAAAAAAATTTCTTGGCTTCTCAATGGGAGAAGTAAACGGTATCCAAATTTGGGGTATTGCTGCAAAATCGAATCGCAAACGAATAAAGACACTACAGAATAAAACTCTGCGTACAATTACCGGCTGTGAGTGGTACGTCCGAAATTTAACATTACACAAAGATTTTGACTACCGTCGAGGAACAAATTTTGGTTTTCCTCGAGCAGATATAACGATCGCCTGATGGCCCATGAAAACCGGCTGGCTAAACCCTTGGCCAGCGAAATTCCAATATGGAGGTTAAAGCGTCGTAATTTTCGACTTCCATTTCATAAATGGACGCCCCTACCTGCCTTATCTCCTGTTTTTTTTCTACTTTTACTTTTTCTTTTTAAATAAGAATAAATTATTGTACTTCTTGTACTAAATTTGGCGATTGTAAAATAAATAGTTATTAGGTGTCTTGTAGGGCAACTTGTGCTCTAATTGTCGTCTTATAAATAAAAAAAAAAAAAGTATGTGAATACTACACTTTTATACTTCATATGAATTTATAACAGATAAAGGATACCGGGGAGATTGGGATTCGTTTGCTCAAGTGCACATTGTGTGGAAAGTTGTTGACTGCCATACACCTGGGAATGGCCAACAATGATTCTTGTGTCAAACGGTCCAAGCAACTCACACGTCCGTTAGGACACGTATCTCCTGGGTAGCCTCTGAACATCCGTTCAGAGGTGAGCTAACGTGAGAAGGCGAAGGGGCCCCCTCTCCTTTAAAAAGGGGTTGGTGCGCTGGGCTTGGGACCCGCCACTTTAAAAATAACCCCCCAATGAAAACTAAAGGAAAGCCTCGGAAGGAATTGAATGTTGACGACCCCCGCAAACGCTATAAGGATAATGATTTAAGGATATGCACCTGGAATGTCCGCACCCTTAATTGGGATGGTGCAAGTATCCAGCTGGCTGATGTCCTCGAAAAATGCAAGGCTGACATCACCGCAATCCAAGAAATCCGATGGATAGGGCAGGGTTGCTCTAAAAAAGCATCCTGTGACATCTACTACAGCTGCCATGCGAGTAAGCGCGAATTTGGATGTGGTTTCGTGGTGAGTAGGAAACTACGTGGCCTCGTCTCTAGGTTCACACCTGTTGACGAGCGTCTAGCCGCGATACGCATCAAGGCTAAATATTTTTATATTAGCCTGATTTGTGCGCACGCCCCGACGGAAGAGAAAGACGACGATGCTAAAGATGAATTCTATGAGCGCTTGGAACGCCTGTACGAGCGCTGTCCCAAACACGATGTCAAAATCGTGCTTGGCGATTTCAACGCCAAGATTGGGAAGGAAGGAATCTTTGGCCCAACCGTCGGAAAATTTAGCCTTCACGACACTACCTCCAATAATGGAGAGAGGCTAATCGATTTCGCCGCAGGTCGGAACATGGTAGTTAGTAGTACCAGATTTCAACATCTTAACATCCACAAGGCTACATGGCTGAGTCCTGATCAAAAAACATGCAACCAAATTGATCATGTTCTGATTGACGGAAGGCACGCATCGAGCGTGTTGGACGTGCGAACGTTACGTGGTCCCAACATTGACTCGGACCACTATCTTGTCGCAGCCAAGGTACGCACTAGGCTCAGCGTAGTGCATGCCGCACGTTCCAACATGCAACGAAGGCTAGACGTCGGCAAGCTGCAATCAGAGCAGACCGCCACAGCCTTCTCAAACACACTCTCCCGAATGCTCCGGGAAACCTCTCCGATCTTCTCGAGATATATGTGAGCAGTGGAAACATATTACCCGCTCCATAGATAGGGCTGCCAAGGATGTCATTGGTTATATAAAACCTGTGAAGAATTCTTGGTACGACGAGGAGTGTCGCAATGCTACTGCAGAGAAGAACGCTTCCTATCAGCGAACTCTGCAGTCGGGAGCAACGCGAGCTGTTAGAGAGCGATATCGAGAGAAACGGAGAGAGGAGAAACGCCTTTTCAGACGCAAGAAAAAGGAGCAAGAAAGGCGGGAGTTTGAGGATGTTGAGATGTTCCGTAACAGAAATGAAGCTCGAAAATTCTACCAAAAGGTCAAGCGTCTGACTGAAGGTTTTAAGCCCGGAGTAACTTTCTGTAAGGATGAGAATGGAAGTCTGGTAACGGATGAACAGGAATCACTGAGATTATGGAGGAGTCATTTCTCCAACCTACTCGGCGATGAAGCGCACAATACCGCCGAAAGAGAAATGACACCGGAACCACCAGTTAATGATGGCACTATTGTAGAGCCACCGGACTATTACGAGGTCGATTCAGTTATTAAAAAGCTGAAAAATAACAAAGCGGCAGGCTCTGATGGGCTGCCAGCTGAGTTATTTAAGACCGGCGGCGAAGAGTTGGTTAGGAGTATGCACCAGCTTTTATGCAAGATATGGTCCGATGAACGCATACCCAATGACTGGAATCTCAGTGTTCTCTGTCCTATCTTTAAGAAAGGAGACCCCGCTGTTTGCGCCAACTACCGCGGAATAAGTCTCCTTTCCATTGGATATAAGACTTTGTCGGGCGTATTGTGTAATAGGCTGAAGCCATATACCGACTCACTGATTGGACGATATCAGTGTGGCTTCAGACCAAAAAGGTCGACCAGTGACCAAATATTCACATTACGCCAAATCTTGGAAAAGACCCGTGAGTTCAACAAAGACACTCACCACCTATTTGTCGATTACAAAGCCGCTTTCGACACGCCGATAAGAGCGAAGTTCTTCGACGCCCTGTCTGCACTAGGTATCCCGGCAAAGATTGTCCGTCTTTGCATGGCGACGCTATCTAACACACAAAGCGTTGTCAGGGTGGGGAAAAACCTCTCCGACCCCTTTGATACCAAGAGAGGTTTCAGGCAGGGCGATGCTCTATCGTGCGATTTTTTCAATCTCCTGATGGAATACATCCTACGCCAATGCCCGTACATACAGAGTATGTCGGGCTCGATCTTCCAAAAGGAAGTGATGCTGCTCGCTTACGCCGATGACATCGATATCATCGGTACGCAGGAACGGCGAGTCAGCAAGGCGTTCTCGGAGATTGAAAAACAGTCTCGGCTCATGGGTCTAGCGGTGAACGAGGACAAGACGAAGTACTTGGTGTCTTCTCGCACTCCGTCAAGGCGTCTTGGACGGTCAGTGACGATGGAGAATTTCAACTTCAGTGTTGTAGAAAACTTCGTCTATCTCGGAACAGAGATCACCAGCAACAACAACGTCAGCCTGGAGATCAGGCGAAGAATCACGCTTGCAAACAGATGTTTTTTTGGGCTGAGCAAGCAAATGAGAAGTAAAGCCCTCTCTCGACGGACGAAAATAAAGATATATAAGACGCTGATACTCCCGGTCCTACTGTATGGCGCAGAGGCATGGACCGTGATTGAGTCGGATGAGACAGCGTTGGAAGTCTTCGAGAGGAAGATTCTTCGCAGGATCTTTGGTCCTATTAGAGTCGGCGACGAGTTTAGGTCCCGTATGAACCGCGAGCTGTACGAGCTATTCAATGAGGTTGACATAGTCCAGCGCATAAAATTCCAGCGGCTGCACTGGGCTGGGCACCTCATTCGAATGGACGAAGGAGCTCCAGCACGCATGGTTTACATGGGGGGCCCAAACTTGATTGGTGGACGCCGACATAGAGGACGACCGGGCACTCGATGGAATGACCAGGTATGGAGAGATCTCTCCGTACTTGGCATTCAGAACGACTGGCGCCAGCGCGCACAGGATTATGGAGGCTGGCGCGCTTTCCTGGACGCGGCCATGACCGGTAGACGGTTGACGGCCATTTAAAGTAAAAGTAAGTAAAGGATACCGAAGCAACAACAATTCATATTTTTAAAACTTTTTCTTCTTTGTTTTTTTTTTTTTTTTTGTTATATAATTTTACGGTTTGATATTGTTCTTTGATTGTTTCTTTTTTTTATTATAACTTTGAATTTTTGCTTCTGTTATTGAATTTTATTATGTATTATATTATAAACCAGCACTCACCGATCTTTCCAATGATGGCGCCAGCATTTGAAGACGCTGCTTGAAGGGGGAAAAGGTGTCCAAACAAACAACCAAAAAAAAAATATATATTAATAATAAACACCATAGATATTAATCGCGGATTAGAGAGAAAAAAAAATTGTTGTTGTTCGTTAAACTATCTTGTTGAACAATATTGGCCAAACCAACGGTTTGTCCCTTTCCCCGCTGTCCCCTCTAGGAACACACTATCAGCGATGAAATCAGTTTAAAGTTGTTAGGTCACCGACCCCAACTAATAGCGGCGAAAGTTTATTTTTTTTCTATTTTTCTGTTCTCTGCATTATCCTTCTTCCAGTCTATCTTAGATTCAAGGTATTCTTGCGGGTGGAAGCGGATACGCTGGTGCTGCGCTGCTAATGTAGCCTTCAGATCGATAGTCTCGTTCAACTCCAACTTAAGCCACTCTTTAATCCTGCTGGAGGCATTCGCTGCTTTATTTATTTAATTTTAAACGTCGCCAAAGTTAGGGCTCCATCGTGCTAATCTGCCAGCACTGTCCTTCAGTCCCATCAGCCACTTAAGACTAGCATGGTCAGGAATGACCGTAAATGAAAGACTTTTCACTTAAGGTCTGATTTTTTTTATGCTAAGAACTGCATCATAGCACTCCAATTGGGTAATTGAGCTTTGTTTAGTTTGGCAGACATATATGACACTGGTCTCTCTGCATCATTGACATCCGTTTGAAAAAGCACACCACCCACTCCCATCATGGACGCATTACACAGAATGAAAAAACCGGAACTGTAGTTAGACTAATTTTTAGTGTCAATCTTGACCTCTTCAGACAGAAAAAAAATTTTAATGCGATCTTAAATCAGTCATGAAGTGGAGCAGCAATAACAGCATAACTTTGAATTTACCGCCTATACCATTTAGCAATTCCTAAAAACTTGCGAAGTTTTTTTGGCGTTCTTGGTTCAGGAAACCCCAGTACTGCGGCCACCTTATCCTCTTCCGTATGCAAATATCCTTCGCCAACTACATATCCTAAATACCTTGCCTTACTGTAACAAAATTTGCTCTTTTCAACATTTATGGTTAACTTTGCTGATCGTAAGGACTCGCTTACCTTTTCAAGCAATTCCATATGCTCGTCAAATCCTTCTGAGCAAACTAATAGATCGTCTAAGTAGACAAAAACATTCTGCCTTAATCTCGCTGGAATAACCTTATCCATCAATCTTCACGTCCGTTGTGCAGCATTGCACAAACCAAACGGCATTACAGTAAATTGATACGGGGATATCGTATCGTATCGGCATCGGGTATTGGTATCGTAAATGCAGTCATTTCTCGAGATTTTTTTCCTAGTGGTATTTGACAAAATGCATCTTTTAGGTTAATTGCCGAAATGAAATAGGTATTTTGCAAGCAGCTTAGAATACCTTCTACATGGGGCAATGAAGATACAAGATACATTTATTTTGATCACGCGCAATGAAAAGTCACGTACTTGATGAGTGTTGATTAACTACTGGTCCGCTCGAGCGGTTTCTTTTTATTCATAAACTTATGCTATCTTAAAACTATTTGATTGCTATCGCTGAGTTTGTAGGACTCAGCGTAATCTAAGCTATATTATAATATGAAAAAGACGCGTAGCAGAAACTATTAAAACCAACGCAGACAAAATGCTATTATCACCGACGTCGATTATAAATTAAGTCGCTGCACTTGTCAAGTGTTACATAACAAAGGAGAAGGAGCTATTACAATCACGCTGCACTTATCAAGTGCTAGCTCTAATGCGTATGACAACTGCACTGTGAGTGCGTTGTTTTTATCGGACGCCTCTGAGCGTTTGCTCATATTACATGTTTAGGAATTCATGCTTGATCAGGTAGGCGTCCTTGACTGTAAGTTCGTTTAGTTTCCTGGCATCCACACAAAACCTATTTTTAGGTCGCTTCCGAACTAATGTTACGGGTGAGCTGCAGCTACTATTACTTTCTTCTATTACCCCCATTTTCAACGTACGATCCACTTCTGCGAATAATAGTTTTTGAATAACTGGCGATACAGGATAGTGTCGCTGTTTAATACGTAAATTTTAATTTTTAGCTTCTATCACATGCTCTTCAAAATCAGTTTTCCCAAATTCAAGGGTACTACTCTAATTTCTGCTCCTTCTCTATTGATAAAATATGTGGACAATATGCTGTATATAGTTTAAATCCGTAGCAATTACCTCACTTACTGTAACATTACTGCTACGTACACCTTCACACACATTTCCTTTATTTACACCGAATAAGTCAAAAGCTTTCCAAACCTCAAAATAAAAACATTGCTGAAGCGTGGACACTACTACTCCATCCCATTCAACTGACAACTGTAAGCGTACCAGCACTGGTGTTTCACCACCATCAGCAGTACGTACGCACTGCCATTTAGGTAGGCTTAGTAGGTAAAAAGTCTTCCGCCACTTTCCCAATGTAGTTGGCACTAGCCCCTGAATCTAACAAGGCCATTACTTCCATACCTTCTTCTTTTTTTTGTTTTTGCGAACAATAAAATCGTTTAATTTTTTCCTTAAGTTCATAGTTTTTCCAAATTTTCTATTATTTAATTGTAATTCATTTTTCTTCTTAAAAAATTATACACGCTTTCTCTTTCGTATTCAACTTTACGCTGATGAAGCGACCTTTTCGTGTCTTTCAAAACCACTTCATCCTTATGATTCATATCATATTTTTCTAACTTTCTTTGGGGACTTCTCCTTCCTCTCGTAATTTCTGACAGGAGCTTCGCTAAAAACTGTTTGCTCAAAAGTAAATATAATTCAGAACCATCACAAGCAAAACACTTCATATCATGAAATGATGACTTGCTATGATCTGCTTTTTGGGCCTCCGACACATTCCCACGAAAGAAATCACCTGGCATTCCACACCATAGCATAACAACAGATGAAAGGCAGCAGAACAAAAGTTCTTTGAATCTACACGCCCATGAGCAATCGGAAGTGGTAAATATGGCCGCACTTCACGATTACTATTAATGGGATTTAAATTATTTTATGATATTTTCTTATCGCCTCCGGAGCCCCGTTGCATATTATTTATTCTATTTCTTGACTTAAATGCTTCAATATTTTCACTCATCCTCTACGTCTTGCACCAGGCAGTTGCCTTTCTCACTTACTCTACCCGCACGACTCTTGGTATCTTTTAGTAGTCTCTCAGCGCGTCGACATTCTTTCTCAATGTCTCCACTTTCGAAAAACTTAAAAAACTTGCTAACGAGGGTTTTAGATTATCATTTAAAATAACTGTGAACTGGCACTGCATTTGGCTAAGGTTTTGCAGAATCCCTGCATTTTGCTGTACTAAGAGTGACATCATTTCCGGCAATTTTTTCATCTCTAGGGCCTCCGCAGCCCCACCCTCAACTTTCAACTGAGGATCCGCTGTGGGTCCCACAGATTTCTCAGTGTCACTCATTTCAAGAAAAATATTATCCAATCTTGCCTCCAAACTTGCAACACCACTTCTATTATGCTCACTAGGACCAAAAGTCTGCTGATCACCTCTGCAAATATAAGATTCGAGCACCGATTTAAATAGACCACAGGCGTAAAATCAATACCTCTATCTATTTGGTCCAATACTGAACCGATAATCTAGTTCAGATATCAAATTCGTTGGATGTACTGCCTTATCTGGTTCACTCTCTATTAGGTTTTGCCTTCCAAACCGATAATTGTTTATATTGTATTTTCACTAAAATTACAATAATTCCCTTTATTATCGCAAATTGCTATTAAATCTTATTTTATTCAAAACTTTCCTTTTTTTCCGCTTTACTTTTACTTTATATTCAGCCATGCTCCCGTTTTCACTTACTTTTTCATTTTCCGATTTAAATGAAATCGCGCGATTTCGTTTGAACGAGCTCCCAAAAACGAAAAAAATTGATATCGGTATGTTTCATTTCTAATGTGTTTCGCAGCGTTGCATTTTGCAAAAACAGCTGTTTGGTTAATGTTTTGAATAAGTTTAATATACCACAACGACGGTTTTATTCGCAATTGCATGCTTTGAGGCCAAATTAATGAATAAAAATGTAGAGTTAAGACGAAAGAATTACATATTTTTGCGAGAAATGCACTGCGTCTCTCTTTGCCAAACAGCTGATTGCACCAAAAGAGTTGCCAAGCATAAACAGTTGTTCATTCGTAATAAATTATTAACATTTTTTTCAGCAGGAAAATGTTTTTATCCATACGATAATACTTTACACACAAACATACAAAGCAAATTATACCGAGTTCCACCAACTAATAAGTCAACCCTGACAATTCTTTGCGTTATCAGTCATAGCAAATCGCAAATGGCTTTTGTTATAATTGATTTTGCAGCTTATAAAATTTGAGGCACACTCATTAAATAATTATTTAAAGTTTCAAATCAATATCAATAATATTGAACAGTATATCAAAATAATCTGGAAACGTTACAGAATAAACCAATATGTTAGCGCCAAATTTGAATTTGTGGTGTGTAACGTTTTTTACCACACCGCGCTAATTTGCTACTCGTCTTGTTCATCTACTCGAACACTAACTCTGAGAGGAGAGAGGAGTTAGTCAGTTATCAAACTACTACAAACGCGTACGCTACCACTTAGTGCTACAAATATTCGATTTTTGAATTTTGCGCCAAGTTGTTTATACCCCGTTTTATTATACACTTGAGATGTTGTATTAAATAAAAGCGAGCGCGCAATTATTATATTATTTTTAAATTAAAAACGCGAGTTTTATTTGCTATTTTCGTGCGAGTGTTTTATAGACACTGACGACCCTCCCCACCTGTCTGCGCCAGCTACTTGTGATTTTATGTTATTGGGTGTTCCAAAGCCTACGAGCGGCACAGCGAACATTTTGGTCCTTCGAACCCGGATAACGCAGACAGAGCGTTTTTTAAAATAAATAATTGTACCCTACTTTTTGAGTACATGCATCAGGTGCGTATAGCATTGTTGTTTGATTTTTTATACCCCCTGCGTGCGTTTGCATTTTTTGGTTTGCCAGTTCCGCAAGTTTTCGGTTGGCATTTGAGTGTTTATGTGCATTATTGTTATTGTGCAAATATTCTTCGCCTTTTCTTTGGCGCACTCAAAAAGTTATACATACACACACTCTTTTCGATTAGAGTGTAGAGTGTTTTTCTTTGCAGTGTTTTTCTATTTTTTATTAACTTGCAATTCCATTGCATTAGAAAACGGTTTTGATTGAGACGATCAAAACAAACAAGACAAAAGAGAAGAAGAAGCAGCTGTATAAGCGCATGCTGCAGTGGTAAAATTACAACAATAAATACATTTTAATAAATACCTACATATATATATGTACATACATATAAGCACCGTTGCGCTTTTGATTTGCATTTATATATTTTTTGTGTTTGTTTGTTTGTTTGTTGTAACCCCGCATCCGCATAGTCTGTCGCTAGCGCTATTTGGACGGACGGACAGACAGAAAAGTTAGGAACAGTTAAACAAAAATTTCTTTTGTTTCTGTATACGACCAATACGTACCAGGGTCGCTATCAAAGTTCCATATTATTTGTTTTTTCGTGCGATTATATTATATTTCAAAATATATCGTTTTTCGGGCTGCATATAATTATTTCAAATAAGTTTCATTGTTTTTTCCCCCTTCTTCGAAATAATTTATCGCAGCGCCGGTTCATTTAATATAATAATTTATACGCACTTTTTATTTAAAATAGAATCTTTTCAAACAAATTTAATTTAAATTTTTGTTCAAATTAATTTTTGTTCTGACTTTTGCATCCTCATTTTTTTGTTTAATTTGTTGACTAAGTTTAAAAAAAAAAAAAAAATCCGAAAACAGATTTAATCATTGTGCTGACGAACTTCTTCGGTTCGCGGCACAATGTAAGGAAATGCGCACAGAAGAGCAAACATCCTTCACAACAAAATTGTTGAGGGATGAGTTGAAAAGTCTGTGGCGTGCAGTCAAGGTTTCTTACGACAAAATAATGTGTCAGAAACCAGAGGGCTTGTACAAAGAACTTATCATGGCAAGGCAAGGCAAGGCAAGGCATAGGTTTGAGTGCTTATATGACATGTGGTTCCATGGTAGATAGGACTTGTTCATTTTCAGATCATCTTTCAGAGCATTGTGGAAGTAGAGATACCCCAAATGTGTCACATAATATTTCTTTACCTCCATGTGACACAGACTTGTTTTACGGTGATTATAGCACATGGCCAAGTTTTCGTGATATGTTCACGGCCATCTATAAGTCGAACTCTAGACTACAACCTGTTGAGAAGTTGTATCACCTAAAACAAAAAACTCGTGATGAAGCTCGAGATATCGTCAACAGATCTCCGCTAACCAACGATGGGTTTGAGTTAGCGTGGCAGAATCTGGTTGACCGATATGAAAATAAACGAGTGTTGGTAAATAGTCAGCTCAAGGCATTGTTTGGTTTAGAGCCTGTAGCTTCTGAGAATGGCGCGGCCATTAAAAAGCTACAGCGGGAAATCAACAATGCAATTGCCAATTTAGAGTCCAACAGTATCATCATTGAAAATTGGGACGCTATACTTATATTTCTGTGCTCTACCCGTCTTCCAGATAATACTCTGACGCTATGGGAGCAGTCTTTGGAAGACAAACGAGAGGTTCCAAAGTGGAAGGACATGGACACCTTTTTAACAAGCAGGTTCCAAACGTTAGAAACGGTCTCAAATCTTCGTAGCTCTTCGAAGTCCGTTTCTGATAAGCCTTCAACAGATTTTAACAAGTCGAAGCGTTTGAATACTTTTCAAACAAAAGTAACATACCAGTGTCATATGTGCAAGTCTTCGGAGCACAATTTGATCAAGTGTCCGAAATTTTTAGCCCTCAGTCCTAAGCAGAGGACAGATAAAGTGAGAGAGAAGCAACTTTGTTTTAATTGCTTGGCTCACAGTCACATGAGGAACAAATGCAAAAGTTTACATAAGTGTACAAAGTGCTCAAAACCCCACCACACGCTGCTCCATTGGAACACTACTGCCAATGTTTTCAATTCTAACCCCCCTTCTCCGGCAGTTCAGTCGAATTCCAATGGACATGCAAGTACGTCGCAAGCAACGAGAAGCAATAGTTTGCAATCTTGCTTTGCATTTTCAACCAAGAGTGTGCTCTTGGGAACTGCTATAGTGCGATTAAGATTCAATAATCAGGTTGTTTCCGCTCGAGCACTGATAGACTCGGGATCTGAAGGTACGTTCATTTCGGAACGTCTTCAGAGGCGCCTTGGTGTGCGATGCGAACGAGTGCATGCACATGTTTCAGGGTTGAATACATCTCTAGCTGCTAGTATTAACAGGTCGTGTCGTTTGATACTGGAGTCCTCACTCGATCCAAGTTTCAGATTGGAAACGAGTTATTTTGTTTTACCCAAACTTACTGGAAATTTACCCAGTAAGAATATTTCATTGCCATCAGATGTCAGTTTTGATTTCCCCCTGGCCGATCCTCAATTTTTCAAGAGCGATCAGGTCGACATCGTGATAGGCAGTGATATTTACCCTCAAATCGTGAGAGAGGGTATAAAACAAAATATTTTGGGTTCATTGCTGGCTCAACAAACTGTTTTTGGGTGGATTCTTAATGGTCCACTCTCTCCCCTCACCAGGTGCAATACGATTTCTATTGTATCCTGTTTTACAAAGTTTAGCTTGGGTCAGCAATTAGAGACCATTCCCAGTAGGGCTTTTCAGAGTGTTGAGGACGAGTTCTGTGAACGAAATTTCGTCAACACCACTCAAAGCGATAGTGACGAGAAACATGTGGTCACTCTTCCTGTTCGCCCTAACTATCAGTGTGAGCAGCCTCTTGGAGCTTCACGCTCTGTAGCGCTAAAGCAGTTCATGCATAATGAGACTGCGCTTTTCCGGATCTCAGAGTTTAATTATGATGAGGAAGTTAATGAGTGTTTGACCTTGCAGCCCTTTTGTAAGGTAACCCCCCTAGATGTCAATGAGCGACATCATTTAACTCATTATACATATTTAAAACCGGAAAGCACCCCTACTTTTTTCGTGGAGAAAAGTGATTCGGCTTTACAGAGAATTGTTTTTCGTTCGTCTGATAAAGCTGAAATTGAAGACTTCGCGTTGACTACGGTCACATTCGGAGTCAATTGTGCCCCATACGTGGCCATTCGGACTTTTCGTCGTTTGGCAGATGACGTCCAGGATAAATATCCGCTAGCGGCAGAGAGTCTGCGCTCGATGGTGTATGTGCATGATGCACTTGCTGGTGCTCATGATGTAGCCACTGCTATTCGCTCACGTGTTGAGCTGATAGTAGCATTGAATTCTGCAGGGTTTTCAATGCGAAAGTGGACTGCGAATCATGAAAAGGCATTAGCAGGGATTCCTAGCGATTTCTTGCTGACAATTTTTTGCTTGTTAGGCACTAGGTTGTTAGATATGGCATGCAGGTTAGCGCCAATTGTCGTTTCCGCCAAAATTTTAATGCAAAAAATTTGGTTGGAGAAGACGTATTGGGATGACTGTTTGTCTGCATCTACACAGCAATGTTGGATAACTTTTTTCGAGGAAGATGTGCGGATAAAATAGATCCAAATTCCTCGATGTGTGAATTTCTCCCCCATGGTTAAATGTGTGTTCAATGGCTTTTCAGACGTTTCTGAAAAAGCTTATAAAGCTTCTTTGTTTTTTGAGATTTTTATGGAAGTACCCACAACCGAATTCAGAGGTCGGACATATTGTGGCAAACCGCGAGAAAAATCTCCCCCCATATGAATGTCGAGTCTGTCGAATTTTTCAAACGTACGCAGGTAGGGACAAAAAAGTCAGACGAGCTGATGTGAAGTGAGGACGTGGTGCGATTACGCGTCCTGTTGTCCAGCTACATGCGTTACTCGAGAAATTATTAACTTTTTGTTTGCTTCAAAAAATGAGATTTTTTACAGCATCTATGAAGATGGAGAAGCAACAACAAAGGCGACCACCCACGAAAGTGCCCGGAGTTTTTGGGCATGAGAGACAAGCAGCTTCACGGAGGTCACAACCCCATCAGGCGTGTTAAAGCATCAGCCTATACAGTGCCCTCAGCCTCTCCACCACGCCGGTCTACTGTTTTGACCAAAGGCGGCGGTGAGAGAGAACTATCTTCCTTTTTTGTAGATGAGGAAGTGGAGGTTGAGTCTGCAGTGGCATAAGCTGCGCCTGGGTCGCCTGTATCTACAGAACCCAGGTCACCTTCAACCAAGCGGAGATGTGCTGATGAAAAACACCACTGGGATGAAGGGAAGGATCTCAATTCCCACCCTGAGCGTACCTCCGTCACCTCCGCGCAAGTATCGCACGCCGGAGGGACGTCGAGCGCTCTCTCCAGCTTTGGAGACAGCCAAACCGCGGTCAGCTCCTCCGCGCCAGTATCGAACGCCGGCGGAGCGTCGAGCGCTCTCTCCAGCTTTGGAGACAGCCTAACCGCGGTCAGCTCCTCCGCGCAAGTATCGTACGCCGGAGGAGCGTCGAGAGCTGCCTCCAGTTCTGGAGATAGACGAGGTGGTTCAGTTGGATCCGGAGGCTGGGTTACTTACTGCTGAAGTACCCAGGGCTTCCGCTCCCCCCCAAACAAGTGAGAGACGTGGTGCACGTCGGCAAAGAAAGCGGCCAGCTGGACGCCAAAACCGCGCTCGACCGAAATCGTTCCCCGGTGCACAAGCTGCCTCGGCTGTCTGGTGCACTCGTGGTATCACAGAACAATCGGAGAGTGTCGGTTCGGCGTCAATCCCCGCCGACGGAACTAACCATTCGCAGTAGGACTGTGTTGAGACCTACTGCGAGTATCAAGCTTATGGTTCACGGGCGCTCAATTATCAAACGAGCGCTGCTTGACCCGTGCATGCCCACCTGCGAGCAGGAAACCACAGTTATCGTATGTTGGTTTCACTGTAGAGGTGTAGCCCCAGTGCGGTTTTGAATGTTGTGACACGGGTCAAACGAGAAGTTAAACTGGACACTGCCTGGAAGGTCCGCGTGTTTGGCGTCGCTGACAGCAAAGTGGTAGCACTACAGTTCATTTTTATATGAGCTAAATTTCGATTTGTGCTGCAATATATTTTTATTTTGCAGGGATGCTGCAAGGCGGGCGGTAATGTTAGCGCCAAATTTGAATTTGTGGTGTGTAAAGTTTTTTACCACACCGCGCTAATTTGCTACTCGTCTTGTTCATCTACTCGAACACTAACTCTGAGAGGAGAGAGGAGTTAGTCAGTTGAAAAACTACTTTTACCGCGTACGCTACCACTCTCAGCTTTTCGCTTATTTTTTTGTATTCGCTAAAGTACTGCTTATACCCCGTATACACTTGAGATATTGTATTAAATAAAAGCGAGCGCGCAATTATTATATTATTTTTAAATTAAAAACGCGAGTTTTATTTGCTATTTTCGTGCGAGTGTTTTATAGACACTGACGACCCTCCCCACCTGTCTGCGCCAGCTACTTGTGATTTATTTATTGGGTGTTCCAAAGCCTACGAGCGGCACAGCGAACACAATATATTTTTAAACACAATTAAGTGTGAGACATTACATTTACTTTTCAATCGACTTGCCTAGCTGTAACCGATTTTAAATAGCAAAAATTTTGAGGGTTGTGATTTTCGTAGCATGATTTTCACGGTTTAAAAGTAAAACGCAAAATTTTTGCGATTTGCGAAAATAGGAGCATGGCTGATTATGTAGTTTTTTAATAATTACTTTATATTTTTTTTTTTTATTTTTGTAAATTTTTAACAACTAACTAACATTACTTTCAAAAATAGAATCTATCTGGCTTTGTCGATTATGCAGCTCCATACTTCTACCATACGACGCCTTCATAAAAGTAAAAGCCATGCTTGGATGACCGCGGTGCCATCTTTGTTAATACCCTACCCCTGCTTTTGATTGAGTTTGCGGCATTGTAACCTATTTGTAACCATGTATTAATTTAACTAATTCATTATATCTCAGCTATTCATTATTTAAAACGTATATTTACCTAACCTAATTGTAATGTATTAGAGACCTAAGTATGAATATAGAGAAAAAATTAACATCAAGAGAGTGCAAGTAAATTCGTAGTCATATTACAACAAAAGGCTCGCTCACATAAACTATGTGTAAATGTAAATAGTGTTAAAGAAAAGAACGAAAAGATAATTAAATCAGATTACAGCCACGTTAGGACAGGTTGGCCCTAAAGCCTTAAGAGCGCTTAAGGGGTTCACGTGGGATCAACCTATGATCTCGCTGCTTTTTATTTTCGTGTTTCTCATTATAAGCATCGCAAACGTCCGGACGTGTTTTCTCGTGCGGTATAATATAAATAATTTTTTTTTTTATTGTATCTATCTTTCCTGTTATCGGTGGTCGATCCCATCCCTGAGGAAACGCTGAGCTATGGCCGGAGGACCGATAATGGAGAAGTGGCACGATAGTAGCAGATAGAAAGTAACAAATAGCGCCCGAATAAAAACAAAAAAAAAATAAATTATAAAGCGAAAGAGAAGGCATTATTTTAACATATAGCGTCCGATCAAAGTACCACTACAGGCGCCATAATAAATGGAACCCAATAAGAACGAAAACGGGAAAACGTCAGTTCAACAAATGACACTCAGACACCCAAGGTTTCATGTTAGCTAGTGGCGTTTGGCAAAGTAATCTGTGCGCATTCATGTCATTTGTATTGGGTATGAAGCGTAAAGGATTGACGAGCGAGTTGATTTATTTTGATTATGTGGTTTAATAAAGTAAGTTTTAGTGAGTCTGAAGAGAGCAGCGGATCTTCTAGGGAGTGAGCTATCGTAGGACCATGGAAATAGCAGATGTTGCTATAAGCCATCGGTGCCACGAAGTAAACCTTTGATTAGTAGAAGAACGTCCGTCAAGATTCAGACTAAGCGTTTAACAGTCAAAAAGTAGCGCAGCGGGAAACTTTAAGTGATTGTTTCGGTGATGTTGATTCCTGGTATCAATCATGGGTGGGTATGCCGGGTATTATGAGAGTTTGACTAATTTTCAGAAATCAATTATTGAGGACTTAACGTCCCTAGTATGGCAATTACAAGTAAACTCGCGCCGGTTATCAAGTCGAGTCTTCGGCTATCTTGTTCAGCGAACAATTTAATTTTTTTTCGATAATGAGGTCTGAGAACTAAAGTAAACTGCGTAAGACCGGTCTAGAGTAGGAAAGTATTGTCAGTAACAATCAGGAAATCCATCATTAAGAGTGATCCACCATGAGTATGTGGAAGAATTGTTTTGTAAAAGATAAAAGAAATAATTGAGTCTAAAAGATAGAGGTAAAAGAAAGGAAAAAAGTTATTTACATGAAATTGATTATGAACGTAGAGAATAAACAGAAAATAAGAATCAAATTAGAGAGAAGTTTTGAATACATGCGTAACAGAGGGTTAGAGGTAGCAAATAGATGCCCGTTAACAAGATCAGAAGCACGGAGAGACCAAGTCCGGTCGGGATCAAAAACAAATATGGTGGTTGAGAATTCGGCAAAAAAGGCCTCTACAGCGAATCAATTGGACTCACAATGCAGTGAAGGACGAGTGATAATCAATCCAGACTGGGAGCAACACAACCATCAGCCGATGAAGGCGGTAAAATGGATATGCTTTCGATAGAAGTAAAATCTGCCGAGAATGTCGCGGTGGCACAGGCTCACGAGTCGTATCGAGCGTCGCTAGGGTTGGTTGGAGATGTTATGCAAAAGCAAATGGAAGAAAGTCTTAGAAGTTTTATGAAAGCAATGAACGATACAATGTTGCATTTCAGAGCATGTAACACTTCACTTTCTTCGCCAGGACAAAGTGAAACTGGAAAAGTTAATCCAGAAGGAGCGTTGGGGCTTGGCACTGATGCTCCAGCACGTTTCACACCTAATTAGCAGCAACAAAACTATCCGTTTCAGTTCTACACAAACTTTCAAGGCAGTTCCGGATGGGACGGCGCAGTGCCAGCGAACAGAACACAGGAAGAGGTAAGAAGTAGATATGAAGGTACACGTTCGAGTATGCCGCAAGTAAGAAGAGAAATGGTACCAGTTCACAAATGGGGTATAACTTTTGATGGTGATCCATCAAAGATACACGTCGAAGACTTCATCTTCAGGATTGAGCATTGACAATCTGCATACCAGATAGCTTGGAACGATGTACTCCGTGATTTTTATTTATTGGTTGCGGGTACTGCGCGAGACTGGACGTCTCTGCGAAATGCACTTCAAACCCGTTTTCAGAGTAGACGCACATAATTTGAGAGCTAGCGTGATTTGATGGATAAGCGGCAAGGGCCAGAGGAGAGCATCGACTTATTTAGTCATCACATGATGATGCTAAGGTCTAGAATATGTCGTCGACCAATGTCCGATTTTGAATTTATTAAAATCCTTAAGACGAATATGCGTGAAAACCTAGCTCGTATGGTTTATTCAATGTACGTTACTAACGTGGAGCAACTAAGAACTGAATGGAGAGACTATTCAGAACACAGAAAAGACCTTCTTGGCAGCCGGCACCGGATCATGTCTCATTTCAAAAGGTAGGGAGAACTCGGTTTCATGTAAATGAAATACATGATTCGGAGATTCCAGCTGAAAAGGATGAGAGGAATGGAAAATATTCGAGGTAGAAGCTATATAAGCAGAAAGAAAATACCCAGATAGGAGCAATTTGACGTGCTGGAATTGCAGAGCTCCTGGGCATACCTATTTTGAGTGCGAGTCACCGCAGCGAAGTGTGTTTTGCTACAAATGTGGTCAAGCAGGAGTATTACCTAAATGCCCTAAATGTTGACCGGGAAACACGTAGAACAGCATGTCACGCCGGGGGGAGACAGGCTCCGCGAATCACACAACGAAGGCATACTGCTTAAAGGATTAAGGAACGCTGACCCCGTTATAAAAGTAAAATCAGATGTTAGGAAAATATTCGAGGTAGAAGCTATATAAGCAGAAAGAAAATACCCAGATAGGAGCAATTTGACGTGCTGGAATTGCAGAGCTCCTGGGCATACCTATTTTGAGTGCGAGTCACCGCAGCGAAGTGTGTTTTGCTACAAATGTGGTCAAGCAGGAGTATTACCTAAATGCCCTAAATGTTGACCGGGAAACACGTAGAACAGCATGTCACGCCGGGGGGAGACAGGGTCCGCGAATCACACAACGAAGGCATACTGCTTAAAGGATTAAGGAACGCTGACCCCGTTATAAAAGTAAAATCAGATGTTAAGTCAAAGGAGATTTGTCAAGGCGATAGTTCAAGATAGTGAATAAGTTAGAAAATAATGTAAATGGCTCGAATATCCCAAAAACTTTAGCTTATCGATTATAAAGTTACTTTAAAATCAAGTATAATGTTTTTCCAAAGCTATTCTCCGAAGATGTCTCATCGATAAGACAACGGTTTCAAAGAGCTTAGGAGACTTCGAAAGGCGCTAAAATACACAATAGCGGGGATTAGCACAGAGGACAGTAGTCCGTACGCGACTATGCGAGTACATGGGAGGAAAGAGAAAAGCTTGTTGGACTCGGGAGCTTCATTAAGTGTGCTGGGCAGAGGATGCCGAGAAACAATAAAGAGATGGGGAATTCCTCTAATTTCCATTGATTCCTAAGTGAGATCGGCAGACGGCTTTCCACATTCAATCGTAGGGAAGGTCAAAGCAACTGTGACTTTTAAGAGTATGGAGCATGAAATGGTCTTGTATGTGTGCCCTACTCTGACACAACCGTTCTATTTAGGAATCGACTTTTGGCGTCTGTTTAACCTCGCTCCACAGTTAATCAAGAGTAACTGGGCGGAGGAAATACAAATGGAAACGCGGCCCAAAAGTGAACTTATAGAAACGCATGAGTTAACGAAGGAACAACAACGACAAGTTGGAAAAAGTAAAGGGCGAATTTTTGTCTTTCGAGCGGCATGGCCTTGGAAGAACATAAATAGAATAGAATTGAGCTAGAACCAGGAACGGTTCCAGTCAAGGAACGATTTTATTCCATATCACCGGCCGTACAAACCTACTACATATGGGATGCAATGTTGTCGCTGGGAGTGATTTTGGAAAGTGAGAGCCCGTGGAACAACCGGGTAACATTGATTCGTTTTTTTTTTTTTTTTTAACTTCCTTAATACTTTATTTTCAAAAACTTAAAGTATTACTCCTAGTTGGAGCATAGAAAACAAATGACCTCCAACGACTTCTATCTGCTGCTAGGGCTCTAAATTCACTCCACGAAGCCCTGGACCCGATTTCGGAATGGACAGTGCGAATCCATGTTTGCTTTGGACGACCTCTCTGACGGCTGCCTTGTGGGTTCCACTGGAAGGCCATCTTTGCAATATTGTCATCTTCTCTGCGCAGGGTGTGGCCTATCTAATTCCACTTGCGTCTTTTAATTTCGATGTTGATTGGTTCGGTATTAGTTACTCTCCATAGGTCAGCGTTTGATATTGTTTCTGTCCAGAAGATACGGCAGATAATGGTCAAACATTTGTCAACGAATGATTGAAGCTTTCCGCTAATCCTGTCTGAAACCATCCACGTCTCTGAGCCATATAGTAGTATAGGTTTTATACTGGTGTTATATATTTTTAGTTTTGTTCTCAATGAGAGCGTGCGTGAGCGCCATACTTTGCCCAGTTTACGAAAAGCAATCAGCGCTTTGCTTATACGCGCAGCTGAGTCTATCGCGGGACCCCCCCGGGATCCGCTGTAATATAACTGCCACCTCCGCGTTTGTGCGCTTTGTGACCCAGTCGAGGACTACTATGAAAAGGAGTGGTGAAAGTACACAACCTTGTCGGACACTTCTATTTATAGTGAAATTGGTGCTGTTGTTTCCTTTAAACCGTACGGTGAGAGCTGCGTCTTCGTAAAGAGCCTTTATGAGATCAATGATTTTGTCAGGGATCCCACATTTGCTCAGTGACCTCCATATTGCGTCTCTATTGATGGTGTCAAACGCCCGCTGGAAGTCCACAAAAAGAAGGTATAACGGGGACCTCCACTCGACCGATTGTTCCACAATAATGCGTAAGGTATTAATGTGGTCTACACAAGACCGATTTGGTCTGAACCCATTCTGTTCTCGCCGTAATTGGGTGTTTAAAGTTGGCGAGATTCTGGCTAAGATGATGAAGGCCAGTACCTTTTGAATGGAGTTAAAAAGAGTTATACCACGCCAATTTCTGCACTGACTCAGGTCTCCCTTTTTGGGGATAGTGACGATCACCCCCTCCTTCCATTCACCTGGTATGGTCGTGGATATCCATGCTGCACGAATAATGGGGTGTAGTGCGCGTGAGATGGTGTTTGCGCTGCACTGATGCAGTTCGGCCGGTAAACCATCTGGTCCAGCAGCTTTGTTGTTTTTCAGCTTACGTAAGGCCAGGGCTATTTCGTCCCCAGTAGGTGGATCAGTAGAAATACCTCTATTGGGATTTCGACGCTGATCGGTGTTGGGTATTGGTGGAGTTTCTGAATCAGTGCCATGGATTGTAAAGAACTCCTTCCAGCGTGTCAGTTGGTCTTCGACTGACGATAAACTGGATTCGTGACTAGCCTTGATAGGTGGAATATTTGGCTTAACGTTTCCTAGTTCTTTACCGCTATGTAGACACCGTGAAGGTTGTTGCAGTTCGCCGCCTGTTCTGCCTTACTGGCTATGCCTTCCACATAAGCCTTCTTATCCGAACGGACTGATTTTTTAACACGCCTTTGCACTTCGTTATATGATCGACGAAGGTTGCTGCGGTCATGTATTGCACATGCATTTAGCTGTGCTTTCAACAGTCTGCGCTCCTCAATCAGAGTCCAAGTGGCGTTACTTTCCGTTTCTTGAGTGAGTTTTATTTTTACGGTCGGGTCACTAGCCCAACGCAACCTGTTTTATGTCTGAGGAAGGACATATTGACTTTTATTTAAAAGAGTTCGTTCTCTCCGCCCGACTACAGATTAGCCAGCACTTATAGCAAGTAAAGATTAATTGACTTTCTAAAAGGCTGTTTCTAGCCGCCCCGCGATATAGTCGCACTACCGTCAGTGCACACAATTACGGCACGTACACCGGAGTGTTCCATGTTATTCCCCTTGTGTGCCTGATCGGCTGACGGCCAGTTCGTTAACCAGGGAAAAAGCGGTTGTGTCTAGATGCGCGTAAGTTGAATAAAGCAACAATAAAGGATGCATTACAATGCATGGAATTTGTGTTGAATTTGTTAGTGATTTCAAGAGACTTTTCATCGCATTGCGAACTTTTGAGAGAAATAGCTGGTTCTTTGAAGAATGCGAATCTGACGATCGGTTTGACGAAGTCGAGGTTTTGCTTCAGACAACTGAATTACCTCGGATTTGTGATTGGGTCAGAAATATTACAAACATACCCAGAAATGATTAATGCTGATTAAACCGGTGCCGAAATCAGTCCGACAGGTTAGAAGTTTCTTGGGTACGGCTGGGTGGCATCGAACATCTCTGCCGTAGATGTTCCTCTAACAGATTGCTTACAAAAAAAAAGAAAATTTGAACTGACAAACTGAAAGAGGCGCTTACGTCTGCTGCAGTGCTTCTTCATTCTGATTTCAGGAAATATTTTTTTATACAGTGTGAAGCCCGTCACGTTGGGATCGGAGCAGTATTATTCCAGAAGGACAAAGAGGACAATGTCCAACCAATCGCCTTCTTATCAAAAAAGCCTAAGATGGTGTACTTTTCAAGCGTACCGGTTTTGTGGGAAGTGAATTAAAGGAGCCAACATGGAAGTTGTGCATTCCAGAAACGCTTACCACTGAACTCATTCGGAAAGCTCATCAAGAGGGTTTCGCTATACAAGGCGGAATAGGAAAAACAGTAGCTCGTCTTAGGTAGGCATATAATTGGCCGAGAATGGCGGTACAAGTGCGTATGTTTTTACAAAAGTGATACACCTACAAGGAGTGTAAACCTTGCACCCGAACGACGAGGCCGAAAATGGGCAACGAGGTCATCACAAACAGGCCAATGCAGAGTTTGTATCTCGATTTTCTTGGAAAGTATCCTCGATCTAGTAAAGGAAACGCTTATTTATTTATTGTCCTGGATCATTTCACAAAATACACATGGCTTAAGGCTATGAAAGAAGCAACTGCTAAAAACGTTGTAAACATTCTGGAATCAGAAGTGTCACCGATAATGGTAAACAGTTCGTCAGCAAAGAGTTTGGAACTTTGATAAGTCGGTACCATATTGGAAATATACGAACTGCCAATTACGCTTCTCAATTTAACGCTTCAGAGCGAGTAAATTAGTCAATATTGGTGTCAATAAGGAGCTACATTGGTGAAGATCACCGGAGATGGGACAACCAAATAAGACGCATAAAAGCCATGTTGCGCACTTCGGAACATTGGGGCATAAAAACGAATCCTTACTTCGCTATGTTTGGTCAGCATATGTTTACGAGCGGATTAGACTACAAGCTCGCTTCAGGAAGGGTGGGGCACGAGGGATCAACCTATGATCTCGCTGCTTTTTGTTTTCGTGTTCCTCATTATAAGCATCGCAAATGTCCGGACGTGTTTTCTCGTGCGGTATAATATAAATTAATTTTTTTTCTTGCATCTTTCTTTCCTGTTATCGGTGGTCGATCCCATCCCTGAGGAAACGATGAGCTATGGCCAAAGGAACGATAATGGAGAAGTTGCTCGATAGTAGCAGATAGAAAGTAACAACTGACACAGTCAGTCCAACCACTTTAACCAAAACTATAAGCTTTAAATGCTTGACAAGTCATAAGTTTAAAATATGTTTAACAGTGTAAGGGGTAAACAAAAACAAAAGCTTTGGAAAATCAAGAGAGTAATAGAAAAAAAAATTGGAGCATTGGTTATTTTTCGCAATACTTTGTTTTGTAGCACTTGTATTCGATTAAGGTTTGTAGCGGAAGCAGTCCCTCAACGTTGCAGACTGTAGATCCAAGTTGGAATAATAAACGTCTTTTAAACATTACGTTTATTTTCAAGGCTAAGTTTATTGCTTGACCGAAGTATCCAGTTGAGCTTCCTATGCTCATTGTAGCAAACTGCTGTTTTGCGAATATGGTTGCATCAAGTGCCACACCTCTCAAAGCAAAAACCCAAGTAGCCTACTTAGTCCATATGTGGTATGACTCTATTGTTGAGCATGACGGGTGAGCAATTGCCTTGTCTCAACGTGAATGAACAGTGGCTGGATTTATCACTATTGACCTGTATATTCCAGCAGTTGGCCCAACCTTCGAATTTCGCAAGATAGTTTTATGTGTCATTTGAAACTTCAATTGGACAATTTGAGTTCGCCAGAACTGCCGTGTCATCAGCATACGTTGCCAGCAGCATATTTTCATTATCTGGAATTGGCATATCGGCAATATACAAAGTGTAGGGAACAGGACCAAGCACACTGCCTTGTGGTACACCAGCTCAAATACGGCGGATCCCGGAGAGCTCATATTTAACCTTAACTGTGAAGGCACGGTTAAACAAGTTAATCTCTCCAAGAGAAGGAATTGCCACGCTGGTAATTTTCTTTTAATATTGAAGAGGAGGCCTTCTAGCCAGACCCTATCAAAGGCTTGCTGTATACCAAGAAAAACCTTTACAATACGTTGAAAGACACGGTGCACTAGTTCCGGTGTACCATAGTGATGTATAAAGCCAATCTGGTGAAAAATTACGAAAAACATATTCAAAACAGAGCCATTTACACGGCTTTTAGCGTTATGAGCGTTCCTGATTTAGTAACCCAGGCAAAAGAGGTTCTGCTTTATGTCATCTGTTGAATAACCACCTTATGGGAGCGTTCCTCTTTAAGCTGATACGTATGTAAATTTATTGGTGTGCTTTCTAGCCATTTTACGGTTGCTCTGAAAGCATCAGAATCATTAGCCATGACTAGAACTGATCCATTTGTGCTGGTTTTAGTTGTATAGGAGGTTGCCTTATCGATGATGAGCCATAAACCATTTAGCCAGCATTCGAAGATGACGATGACGCTCACATTGGAAAGATCGTTGAGTGGTCGTTTATAATATAATACATAAAAAAATCAACAGAAGAAAAAAAAATTCGTTTGCACACCTTTCTTCTGATGACGACGCAGAATCGGAGAGTGAAATTGACCTTGAACCGTTGGAAGGTGTCCCCGACAAAACCCCTCATAAGGAATCTGAAAACGCGGCTCCTTTCAAGCTTTTGGAAAATAATTCGACACAGCCTCAAAAAAGTAAGGTTCCCAAACCTCCTCCCATTTTTATAACTGGTTTATCAAATATAAATGGTTTATGGCTCACCATCGATAAGGCAACCTCCTATACAACTAAAACCAGCACAAATGGATCAGTTCGAGTCATGGCTAATGATTCTGATGCTTTCAGAGCAATCGTAAAATGGCTAGAAAGCACACCAATAAATTTACATACGTATCAGCTTAAAGAGGAACGCTCCCATAAGGTGGTTATTCAACAGATGACATAAAGCAGAACCTCTTTTGCCTGGGTCACTAAATCAGGAACGCTCATAACGCTAGAAGCCGTGTAAATGGCTCTGTTTTGAATATGTTTTTCGTAATTTTTCACCAGATTGGCTTTATACATCACTATGGTACACCGGAACTAGTGCACCGTGTCTTTCAACGTATTGTAAAGGTTTTTCTTGGTATACAGCAAGCCTTTGATAGGGTCTGGCTAGAAGGCCTCCTCTTCAATATTAAAAGAAAATTACCAGCGTGGCAATTCCTTCTCTTGGAGATTTACTTGTTTAACCGTGCCTTCACAGTTAAGGTTAAATATGAGCTCTCCGGGATCCGCCGTATTTGAGCTGGTGTACCACAAGGCAGTGTGCTTGGTCCTGTTCCCTACACTTTCTATATTGCCGATATGCCAATTCCAGATAATGAAAATATGCTGCTGGCAACGTATGCTGATGACACGGCAGTTCTGGCGAACTCAAATTGTCCAATTGAAGTTTCAAATGACACATAAAACTATCTTGCGAAATTCGAAGGTTGGGCCAACTGCTGGAATATACAGGTCAATAGTGATAAAGCCAGCCACTGTTCATTCACGTTGAGACAAGGCAATTGCTCACCCGTCATGCTCAACAATAGAGTCATACCACATATGGACCAAGTAGGCTACTTGGGTTTTTGCTTTGAGAGGTGTGGCACTTGATGCAACCATATTCGCAAAACAGCAGTTTGCTACAATAAGCATAGGAAGCTCAACTGGATACTTCGGTCAAGCAATAAACTTAGCCTTGAAAATAAACGTAATGTTTAAAAGACGTTTATTATGCCAACTTGGATCTACAGTCTGCAACGTTGAGGGACTGCTTCCGCTACGAACCTTAATCGAATACAAGTGCTACAAAACAAAGTATTGCGAAAAATAACAAATGCTCCTTGGTATATGCGCAACAAAAACCTGCACCGTGACTTGAAAATTCCAACAGTCACTGAGCAGATTAATCTCCATTGTAGCAGGCACAATAACCGATTGACTTCACATGTTAGCCAGCTAGCAGCGGCTTTGGCCGTTAACTCCTGTCGTCGACGGTATAAAAGACTTCACCCAAACGATCTTAAAAACAGGCATTGAAGCTAATATTTATTACTCCTCCTAGCGCGCAAATCCTAAGCTAAACGCCTTAATGTCACACCTGAAAATGTAATCTAAATGTATTACAGTTTTTAAGTAAACTGATTGACATTTGTATACGTAGTAAATAAAAAAAAATATATAATATAACATAATATATTCGCATAATGTAAAATAAAAAAAAAATAATTATTAATTTCTAAACTATTTTTATTGTGGAGTGAGGTTTCCTGTTCTAAGTTAACCAGACGATGGTATTCCTGACCCAGACTGACTGACAGACTTTATTTTTGTTTATTTACTTATTTTTACCTTTCTTCAATGGCACGAAAAACAAATTTATTGTCCTGATAAGAATCCTCCCATTATTTAATCTTTGATTTTTTTTCTTCTATTGATTTTTTTATGTGTTATATTATAAACGAGCGCTCAACGATCTTTCCAATGTGAGCGCCAGCATTCGAAGATGACGATGAGGCTGCTTGAGGGAGGAAAAGGTGTCCAAACAAACAACCAACAAAAAATATATAAATAATAATAATAATAATAAATACCATATTTATTTATCGCGGATTAGAGAGAAAAAAAAAATAAAAATTCTTATTCGTTAGACAATTTTGTTGAACATTATTTTCTATACTCTATCTTCCTTAAGAATATTATTAAAATATATTTATTGTTGTTTTGCTGCTGCAGCAATTGTTTGCCAAACAAACGGTTCGTCCAGCTCCCATCTATGCCCTCCAGGAACACACTGTCAGCGACGGAATCAGTTAATGTAGCCGCTGAATTCAAGGTTACCGACCCCAACTAATAGCGGCGAAGGTTTTTTTTTCTATTTTATTGTTCTCTTTATCCTTCTTCCCGTATATCACTCTTAGGGTATGCTTGCGGGTGAAATCGGATACGCTGCTGCTAATGTGGCGTTCAGATCGATAGTCTCGTTGAACTCCAACTTAAACCAATCTTTAATCCGACTGGAGGGGCTCGGTGCTTTATTTATTTAAACTTAAGCTTCGCCAAAGTTACGAAGCTTAATATGTTATGGCGTATCAACCAAATACATTTGGTCTAGCTATTAACTTTGTCTGAACTGCACCTCCTCTCATTCTTTAAATATAAGTCTGTTCGTGCAAACGCTAGCAGACATATTTCAACCGATTCGGCAGTTCGACTGACATTTGATTTACATTTACACACACCTAAATCGCAAACTTTGATTAGGGTTTCTTTTGTTTGTTGATGTTTGAGGTGTGCTTATGTGATAACTTAGTTAATGTTTGCTGATTCATTGGTAATGATTGACTTAGGAATTTTATTTTTGGTAGAGATGGTTAAGTTAGAAAATGATTGCCAGTCAGTTTTGTTGATTTTAAATATTGGGAGATTGGGATCGTTTGCTCAAGTGCGCATCCCTTAATTGGAATGGTGCAAATATTCAGCTGGTTGATGTCCTCAAAAAATGCAAGGCTGACATCACCGCAATCCAAGAAATCCGATGGATAGGGCAGGGTTGCTCTAAAAAAGCATCCTGTGACATCTACTACAGCTGCCATGCGAGTAAGCACAAATTTGGATGTGATTTCGAGGTGAGTAGGAAACTACGTGGCCTCGTCTCAAGGTTCATGCCTGTTGACGAGCGTCTAGCCGCGATACGCATCAAGGCCAAATATATTTATATTAGCCTGATTTGTGCGCACGCCCCGACGGAAGAGAAAGACGACGATGCTAAAGATGAGTTCTATGAGCGCTTGGAACGTCTGTACGAGCGCTGTCCCAAACACGATATCAAAATCGTGCTTGGCGATTTCAACGCCAAGATTGGGAAGGAAGATCTTCCACGACACTACCTCCAATAATGGAGAGAGGCTAATCGATTTCGCCGCAGGTCGGAACATGGTAGTTAGTAGTACCAGATTTCAACATCTTAACATCCACACGGCTACATGGCTGAGTCCTGATCAAAAAACACGCAACCAAATTGATCATGTTCTGATTGACGGAAGGCACGCATCGAGCGTGTTGGACGTGCGAACGTTACGTGGTCCCAACAATGACTCGGACCACTATCTTGTCGCAGCCAAGGTACGCACTAGGCTCAGCGTAGTGCATGCCGCACGTTCCAACATGCAACGAAAGCTAGACGTCGGCAAGCTGCAATGAGAAAAGACTGCCGCAGCCTTCTCAAACACACTCTCCCGACTGCTCCGGGAAGCCTCTCCGACTTCTCGAGATATATGTGAGCAGTGGACACATATCACCCGCTCCATGGATAGGGCTGCCAAGGATGTCATTGGTTATATAAAACCTGTGAAGAATTCTTGGTACGACGAGGAGTGTCGCAATGCTACTGCAGAGAAGAACGCTTCCTATCAGCGAACTCTGCAGTCGGGAGCAACGTGAGCTGTTAGAGAGCGATATCGAGAGGAACGGAGAGAGGAGAAACGCCTTTTCAGACGCAAGAAAAAGGAGAGAGGGCGGATTGAGTGAGATGTTACGTAACAAAATGAAGCTCGAAAATTCTATCAAAAGCGTCTGACTGAAGGTTTTAAGCCCGGAGTAACTTTCTGTAAGGATGACAATGGAAATCTGGTAACGGATGAACAGGAATCACTGAGATTATGGAGGAGTCATTTCTCCAAACTACTCGGAGGCGATGAACACAATACCGCCGATAGAGAAATGACACCGGAACCACCAGTTAATGATGGCACTATTGTAGAGCCACCGGACTATAACGAGGTCGATTCAGTTATTAAAAAGCTGAAAAATAACAAAGCGGCAGGCTCTGATGGGCTGCCAGCTGAGTTATTTAAGACCGGCAGCGAAGAGTTGGTTAGGAGTATGCACCAGCTTTTATGCAAGATATGGTCCGATGAACGCATACCCAATGACTGGAATCTCAGTGTTCTCTGTCCTATCTTTAAGAAAGGAGACCCCGCTGTTTGCGCCAACTACCGCGGAATAAGTCTCCTTTCATTGGATATAAGACTATGTCGGGCGTATTGTGTAATAGGCTGAAGCCATATACCGACTCACTGATAGGACTATATCAGTGTGGCTTCAGACCTAAAAGGTCGACCAGTGACCAAATATTCACATTACGCCAAATCTTGGAAAAGACTCACCCCCTATTTGTCGAGTATACAGCCGCATTCGACATGCCGATACGATCGAAGTTCTTCGACGCCCTATCTGCACTAGGTATCCCGGCAAAGATTGTCCGTTTTTGCATGGCGACGCTATCTAACACACGAAGCGTTATCAGGGTGGGGAAAAACCTCTCCGACCCCTTTGATTCCAAGAGAGGTTTCAGGCAGGGCGATACTCTGTCGTGTGATTTTTTCAATCTCCTGATGGAATATATCCTACGCCAGTGCCCGTACATACAGAGTATGTCGGGCTCGATCTTCCAAAAGGATGTGATGCTGCTCGCTTACGCCGATGACATCGATATCATCGGTACGCATGTGTTGTATTTTTGGATATCGAGCATGAATATGTTTAGTATGACGATCTGTTTCTCTTCTCGACATGTTTCTTTTCTATTTCATAATGTTATGCTAAATTTTCACTGAATTCATTATTTTTATGAGCTACACAAATATTGCATTCGTCATTTTTGGTATTGAAAGTTATAATAATTTGACTTCTTATTATGTCAGCATGGACTATTTTTTTCCATTTTTTTTTGTTTACTGATTCACATTCTTCGACGTAAAGCTTGATATGATGAAAAGTTTGTTTCGAAGTACGGTTTTTTGGTATTCTTTTTACAATAAAGAGATTCTTTTTTGGGCAACTCCGTAACAGACATCTGCAACGAGTGGCTGAGCTTGTGATTGCACTCAACATTTCATGAAACACTTACGAAAGAAATCAGGCTTGCTCTCTCAAAAAAAAAAAAAATTTCTTCACTCTCACTAGCTTGCATGCGAAATCGTGAGTGCGAATAGCATTTGCACTCGATTATTGCTTCGGCTTGGCTTAACTCTCAACATGGCCAACGAATGTATGTTGATTCGCGACTCAAACTGAGCTATTCGCGAATGCACACAAGCGCTCGCGAATAGCTTGTGAGCTTTATGCATGCATGTCACTGCGTACGCATATTGCTGGGGGACTGAAATGCAAACGAAAGAAAGGCACTGAAACTAAATTTATATCTATCCCTCTCATATTCTAACGGTCTCCTCTTTTTTTTCAAAGCAAGCAATTTAGCAAGCCTTTTCGTTGATTCATGAATTATTGAGCATTGTTTTGCGAATAGAGCGAAGCGAATGCTGCAGTGATTAACTATTCGCATGCTTGACACTCGCGAATATATGCTACTCTCAATCGAGAGTATATACAAACAGAAACTTTCATGATCTCTGCTGTAAGTGAATGCCACTCACAGTTACTTTTCGTTGCTACTCATCAGGCTTGTTTCTCATTTTTCGTGAGTAGTTCCCCTCTCCTTTAAAAAGGGGTTGGTGCGCTGGGCTTGGGACCCGCCACTTTAAAAAAAACCCCCCAATGAAAACGAAAAGAAAGCCTCGGAAGGACCCCTTTGACGACGACCCCGGAACACGATACAAGGATCATGATTTGAGGATATGAACCTGGAATGTCTGCACCCTTAATTGGGATGGTGCAAATATCCAGCTGGTTGATGTCCTCGAAAAGTGCAAGGCTGACATCACCTCAATCCAGGAAATCCGATGGATAGGGCAGGGTTGCTCTAAAAAAGCATCCTGTGACATCTACTACAGCTGCCATGCGAGTAAGCACGAATTTGGATGTGGTTTCGTGGTGAGTAGGAAACTACGTGGCCTCGTCTCTAGGTTCACACCTGTTGACGAGCGTCTAGCCGCGATACGCATCAAGGCTAAATATTTTTATATTAGCCTGATTTGTGCGCACGCCCCGTCGGAAGAGAAAGACGTCGATGCTAAAGATGAGTTCTATGAGCGCTTGGAACGCCTGTACGAGCGCTGTCCCAAACACGATGTCAAAATCGTGCTTGGCGATTTCAACGCCAAGATTGGGAAGGAAGGAATCTTTGGCCCAACCGTCGGAAAATTTAGCCTTCACGACACTACCTCCAATAATGGAGAGAGGCTAATCGATTTCGCCGCAGGTCGGAACATGGTAGTTAGTAGTACCAGATTTCAACATCTTAACATCCACAAGGCTACATGGCTGAGTCCTGATCAAAAAACACGCAACCAAATTGATCATGTTCTGATTGACGGAAGGCACTCATCGAGCGTGTTGGACGTGCGAACGTTACGTGGTCCCAACATTGACTCGGACCACTATCTTGTCGCAGCCAAGGTACGCACTAGGCTCAGCGTAGTGCACGCCGCACGTTCCAACATGCAACGAAAGCTAGACGTCGGCAAGCTGCAATCAGAGCAGACCGCCGCAGCCTTCTCAAACACACTCTCCCGACTGCTCCGGGAAACCTCTCCGATTTCTCGAGATATATGTGAGCAGTGGACACATATTACCCGCTCCATGGATAGGGCTGCCAAGGATGTCATTGGTTATACAAAACCTGTGAAGAATTCTTGGTACGACGAGGAGTGTCGCAATGCTACTGCAGAGAAGAACGCTTCCTATCAGCGAACTCTGCAGTCGGGAGCAACGCGAGCTGTTAGAGAGCGATATCGAGAGAAACGGAGAGAGGAGAAACGCCTTTTCAGACGCAAGAAAAAGGAGCAAGAAAGGCGGGAGTTTGAGGATGATGATATGTTACGTAACAGAAATGAAGCTCGAAAATTCTACCAAAAGGTCAAGCGTCTGAAGGTTTTAAGCCCGGAGTAACTTTCTGTAAGGATGACAATGGAAATCTGGTAACGGATGAACAGGAAACACTGAGATTATGGAGGAGTCATTTCTCCAACCTACTCGGACGCGATGAACACAATACCGGCGATAGAGAAATGACACCGGAACCACCAGTTAATGATGGCACTATTGTAGAGCCACCGGACTATAACGAGGTCGATTCAGTTATTAAAAAGCTGAAAAATAACAAAGCGGCAGGCTCTGATGGGCTGCCAGCTGAGTTATTTCAGACCGGCAGCGAAGAGTTGGTTAGGAGTATGCACCAGCTTTTATGCAAGATATGTTCCGATGAACGCATACCCAATGACTGGAATCTCAGTGTTCTCTGTCCTATCTTTAAGAAAGGAGACCCCGCTGTTTGCGCCAACTACCGCGGAATAAGTCTCCTTTCCATTGGATATAAGACTTTGTCGGGCGTATTGTGTAATAGGCTGAAGCCATATACCGACTCACTGATAGGACGATATCAGTATGGCTTCAGACCTAAAAGGTCGACCAGTGACCAAATATTCACATTACGCCAAATCTTGGAAAAGACCCGTGAGTTCAACAAAGACACTCACCACCTATTTGTCGAGTATACAGCCGCATTCGACATGCCGATACGAGCGAAGTTCTTCGACGCCCTGTCTGCACGTAGGTATCCCGGCAAAGATTGTCCGTTTTTGCATGGCGACGCTATCTAACACACGAAGCGTTATCAGGGTGGGGAAAAACCTCTCCGACCCCTTTGATTCCAAGAGAGGTTTCAGGCAGGGCGATACTCTGTCGTGTGATTTTTTCAATCTCCTGATGGAATATATCCTACGCCAGTGCCCGTACATACAGAGTATGTACGGGCTCGATCTTCCAAAAGGATGTGATGCTGCTCGCTTACGCCGATGACATCGATATCATCGGTACGCAGGAACGGCGAGTCAGCAAGGAGTTCTCGGAGATTGAAAAACAGTCTCGGCTTATGGGTCTAGCGGTGAACGAGGACAAGACGAAGTACTTGGTGTCTTGTACTCCGTCAATGCGTCTTGGACGGTCAGTGACGATGGAGAATTTCAACTTCAGTGTTGTAGAAAACTTCGTCTATTTTGGGACAGAGATAACCAGCAACAACAACGTCAGCCTGGAGATCAGGCGAAGAATCACGCTTGCAAGCAGATGCTTTTTTGGGCTGAGCAAGCAAATGAGAAGTAAAGCCCTCTCTCGACGGACGAAAATAATAATAAATACGGATGAGACAGCGTTGGAAGTCTTCGAGAGGAAGATTCTTCGCAGGATCTTTGGTCCTATTAGAGTCGGCGACGAGTTTAAGTCCTGTATGAACCGCGAGCTGTACGAGCTATTCGATGAGGTTGACATAGTCCAGCGCATAAGATTCCCGCGGCTGCACTGGGCTGGGCACCTCATACGAATGGACGAAAGAGCTCCAGCACGCATGGTTTACATGGGGGGCCCAAACTTGATTGGTGGACGCCGACATAGAGGACGACCGGGCACTCGATGGAATGACCAGGTATGGAGAGATCTCTCCGTACTTGGCATTCAGAACGACTGGCGCCAGCACGCACAGGATTATGGAGGCTGGCGCGCTTTCCTGGACGCGGCCATGACCGGCAGACGGTTGACGGCCATTTAAACAAACAAACAAACAGTTCCCAAGCGCGTTTTGTTGATTCATTGCAGATCTCGGCTGCGTAAACCATTTACATATATAGAAAGTTGCATTTTTGTTGGTTGTGTTGACCAACTTCTCAACAGCGCTTTGATTTTATGCGCAGGCTTAAGTTCCATTCGGGACTAAGTTGCATTCCATGTTCTCCAATCTTGCTGATCCTATTTCGAAGCATTTTTCTTTTATTCCAAAGATCCAAAAAAATCCTTTTTTGGCACACTTATGTTTTAAAAAATATGTAATTGACTGAACAAGCCTTGAGTTTTCCGAATAATTTATTTTTTATCAATGGGGCTTACGAGACCTATAACATATAATTTCTATTGCTCCTGTTGTGGTGCTTGTCACTCCGTTGTACTAAATTTTTGCTTGCAATTATTTTTACGAATTTATTTATTTTTCAACAACATTGTATAAATTCAAAAATTATGCAGCACGCTAAATCGTTAGTGCAGTGTCATTTTTTCTAACACTAATTGCTGTCAATTTTATGAAATCCAAGTCTCCCAATAGATGGCACTAATTCGTCACTTCCGACAAACTCCTCGTAGTCCGAGGTCTAATTAAAACGACAGATTACGACAGCTTTCTTTTCATTGTAGATCGTCACCCAGTCAACTACGTTATCGGACCTAACGAACTACAAAGTATTAAAAATGATAATCCGAAATTATCTTTGACATCCTAGTCTTAAAACTATTTGTTCAATCATATTTTTCGAGCAAAATGGTAAGCAAAAATATAAAATTAACATTTTATTGCTGCAGATTTGTTTTACATCGCACCTATAAAATAGTTGCAGCGCATCGTATTTAATGCATATTTATACCATATAAATATATATATTTAATACAATTTAAATCAACTCGCAAACATTGCAAATCTTAGCGCAAACAAAAACTTGCATAGGCGGCATCAACATTTGTGTTTAGGGCGCCTAGTCCGTATACCGGCTAAATATAATAGAAATATTCATATAAATTAGTTCATGTGCTTATTATTTTTGCATTCTCTTAAATAGATTAGGCGTTTTGTTTTTGTTGTAATTACTACCAAAAAGGGAATAATTGTTGAAAACTTTTACTCTAACACGAGAGCTTTGAGCAAGAGATCTACGCCAAACACGGCATCGTCCCCTGTACGTGGATCAGTGTACGTCGCGTTATTGCAGGCGGAGTAGTGGTTAAAAAACTGATAAAAATGTATCTAATTTTCTTTTGTGTACACCTTAGTGTTGTTGTTTTCAGCAATAAAGTGGCAGAAAATTGCACTAAAAACTACTAAAAGTATCACAAAATGACATAAAAAATAATTTCCACAAAACAAACCCCAAACCCTAAATAGTGTAAAAAATATGTTAAAAATGAAAAGTGCCTAAAATATGAAGACAGAATGTTTTAATAGCCCCTTCAAAATTGCTTCAATTAATTGTATAAAATGAGTCAATATGTCAGAGATTAATTTTGTTTACTTTAAATTCTCTAATTTAAATCTTTAATTATATAAATATTTGCTAATGAAGGGTGTTTAAGAGAAAGTTCAAGTAATATATGTTTTTTTTATTATTGTTCGCTGTGGCGATTCTAGGCACACGGAACACCCAATAAAATGATCAAAATGTAGTAAATGCTGGCGCAGACAGGTGGGGAGGCTTGTCAGTATCTTTAGAGTACTCGCACGAAAAGATGTAAATAAATAAAACTCGCGTTCTCTATTTGAAATAATAAATAATTGTAGCGCGATCGCTTCTTTTATTTAGCACAATAAAAAGAGATTTAAAAAACGGGTTAAAATATATGGAGTTTAAAAAATCAAAAGTATCGAAATTGTATGCACAAAACGTAGCGTTCGCGGGGGTGCAAGTATTTAAACTAACTTTTTACAACAAAAGCCCTACTCGACTTAATACTAGGGCGCAAATCTAACTACCAGGAGTACTCGGCGGTTGGCAACGCTAGCGTCATCTATGACTTTAAACAAACGTCACATCAAAATCAACAATAACAATTGAAATGACTGCATTTGTATATGAAAAATATACAATTGTTTCATAATAATTAAATTTCATTAATCGCGAATCTTTTATAACGAAGAAAAAAATATTATAATTCTAATAATTTTCTTTTGCTCAAAATGTTCAATGAAAATGTTTCCTTAATAACCAACAACGAGAAACATAGATCCCGCATATTCTCTTAAATTCAGCATTACATTGAAGCGACAGTACATTAAAAGCTTTTCATCGTGGGAGTGTATAATAACTAACAATTCAAGAGAGCAAGTGCAGATAGAGTGTTTAGGCCCTGTACCGAAGGTACAAGAGCCTATTGGGTTTGTGCAAATGTATGTAACAGGTAGAAATAATAATCGGAGACCCCCCAAAGTTACCACCATTATGGTCAGGAGTGATAGAGGAGTCGATATAGCCATGTCCGTCTGTCCGTCTGTCCGTCTGGCCGTCCGTATGAACGAAAGGATCTCGGAAACGGTAATAGATAGAGACTTCGTGTTTTTTGCATTCGACTAGGACTGCTCCGGAATTTTACAAGTTTATTTTGAAATCTTGCCCCTCCCCCCCCTTCCCCATAAAATCACCCCCAAGGCTAAAAATTTCCTCGGCACAAAAAAAAGTAAGTATGCCAGTATAAAGATATCGTCTTTCTAAGCCAAAATCCAAAAAGTTCATCAAAATCGGATAATAAATAACAATTTTATAAGCAATTGAATTTGAGCGACCCCCCTTTTCGTTTCATACATAAAAAAATGTTTTATAAGGCACTTAGTGGTGCAGTGAGAAGTGGTCATGTGTTTGGTCATAAGCTAGGGGAACATTTAGTGTGTTTGTTAGGTGACCTGTGCTGGTACAGGGCCTCTTACAGTCGGTTACGCCCGACTGTGATTTTCTTACTTGTTTTGTTTTGATTTTGTCTAAGCGTTTTTCACATTCTCGATCTAAAGCTTTGCTTAAAATATACTGTTTATCATTATCCCCTACACCGTTATAGAAGGGCATATTTGTGTTTAAAATAATTTCGCGCTTATAAGTATAATAACGTTTGTTTTTACTTAACGTAACGATGACTAAAAATTTAAATCTATTAAAGTTAATTTTTTTTTTAAATCAAACTAAAAAAACTAAAATGAAGTTCTAACTAATTCTTAAATATTTAACTCTGCACATATATATAATTATTTTTATATCTATTTTAGACAATAACACAGGGCCACAAAATGAAATTGAGGTGGACCTTCTCTGAGTCAAGTTGATCTTTATGTTTTTGGGATCGCTGAATACGATGTCGGTGTCCACATTACCCCATCAGGTCAAAATCAAGGTCAAATAAAGTTCAATCATCAAGGATTTGACCGCAAAATGACCTCCGAATGACCTTTAAAGGTCGGGTCAAAAAATAGGTCAAGACTTATTCGGACGTAAAATTTTCAGCTCTTTTAGAATCTAGGGTCAAAAAAATTCTATCAGTCAAATTTAGATGCGTGACCTTTATTTGACCTTGATTTTGACCTGATGGGGTAATGTGGACAGCGGAATCATATTCAGCGACCCCAAATACATTAATTCAACAGGTTTGAGGTACATTCCTAGCTAAGGGAAAAGCCGAGATATCAAAAGAAGGATTTGACCGCAAAATGACCTCCGAATGACCTTTAAAGGTCGGGTCAAAAAATAGGTCAAGACTTATTCGGACGTACAATTTTCCGCTCTTTCAGAATCTAGGCTCAACAAATTCTATCAGTCAAATTAAGATGCTTGACCTATATTTGACCTTGATTTCGACCTGATGGGGTAATGTGGACACCGGGATCGTATTCAGCGACCCCAAAAACATAAAGATCAACTTGACTCAGAGAAGGTCCACCTCAATTTCATTATGTGGCCCTTGATTTGATTTTATTTACTGGAGTTTAGTTTATTGGAATCTTTTCTGATTTCTAACCGTAATAAAATCATCACAAGCCTCTTTTCTATAAAACCTTTATTTCTGTCTAATTCGCAGTTTTCTGGAATTGCAGCAATTCTGATCAAGTGATTGGAGCTGACCGTTAATGTTGGAATTATTCCCTTCTTACTACATATTATTATTGTGACAATTGCAATATTATGTGTGCTGGAATTGCAGATCTCTCTGGAAAACTTTTCTAGAATCTGACCGCTAATGTAGTGTTGTGTTGTTATGATAATCCTTCTTAAGAACTGTTGTGAAGTTCGGAGTGTAGCTAATTTTTACTGATGTGGGTTAGTTAACCAACTTCATTCAACGTACTAAATTCTTTTCCTTATCTAGTTTCCTTCATTATCGAATTGTAGGAATTTTGAAAAATTGTTCAAAATTATAATTATTTAACACCAAACTACAGTTGAATATTTAAACGTCTATGCTTTCATTTGCATGATTTCGTTGCGAAATCTTATTAGTTTTTTTTGAGATTTGGTTTTTTTTGAGTTTTATTTTTTTTGTTTTTAGTTAATTTTTCTATATTTTTTTTTATTTAACTTCATATTTTTTTTTTATTTTTTCTGGTTTTATGTTATATCATGATTCCATTACGGCACAGTACTGAAAATCTTAGCATTGATTCGAATGCAAAAATATGCAGTATATGTCATAACATAATCTCAGAACTCATTCAGATATTTCGCGCATCGTGTGGACATGAATTTCATCGAACTTGTATTACGCAATATAGGCGGAACAATAGAAAATGTCCGAGTTGCGGGGTCAATCTTAATGTGTCAAATACGTCAAGTGTACGTAGTGAGACCTCACAAGGTAATCGAGATCAAATTATACCTGTCCGAACCGAGCATGTTTATAATACTCGATCTCAAGGAAATAGAGGTAGAGGTGGTAAATCTCATTATACCCCAAGGCAATATCAGTCTTCTATTATTGATACTGATGATCAACCAGGTCCGTCTCAACCAAATCAATCAAGTTCAGTTGCAAAGCATTCAAGTCCGCATTCAGACATTCCGGAGTTGATAACAGCTGCAGTTAGCAAAGCACAAGCTCAAATCATTACAGAGATGAGCCAACAATTATCTCAATTAATTGAAAGCAAAATGCAGTCTGCTTTTGAACGCTTAAGCCTTCAAAACCTTCCTCCTAGTCAGTCTAGTGAAGACAGACAGTGTAACGAAGTTCGAATGCGAACCCTTCCTGACGTCGAACAGCAGACGTTAGAACAGTTGTTAGGATTGCCAGCTGGAAATCATGCTAGCATGGTTGAAGCTCCCGTATCGCAAAGTTTAAATTCACGGCGATCTGAATTTGCCTGTCGTCCAGACAAGGTTAGCCATATAATTTCCAATTGGAAACTAAAGTTTAACGGAACCAATGATAGTATGTCTGTTGGAAATTTCATTTATAGGGTTGAAGCTTTGACTCATCAAACACTTGGTGGTGATTTTGATCTCTTGTGCCGCTACATAAGCGTCCTATTTGATTCAAAGGCCAGTGATTGGTTCTGGCGATACCACAAGACAGTTACAGAAATGAAATGGAAGGATTTGTGTATTGCCCTATGTAGGCATTATAAGGACTCCCGAACAGATGTAGATTTTCGTGAAATGATTCGAGATCGCAAGCAAAGACCGAACGAAAACTTCGACCATTTTTATGAATCGATTCTCGAACTAACCGACAAATTAGTACAACCTCTTCCAGAGAATGTGCTAGTTGAAATTCTTAGAAGGAATTTGTTACCGGATATACAACATGAAATACTTAATTTGCATATAGCTACAGTGTCGCAATTGCGAGATGTTATTAGAAAGCGTGAATTCTTTTTTGGTGACATACGCAAGACGCTTCATTCTTCGCGTATAACACCAGGTAAAAGGCATGTGTCAGAGGTTGAAAACGAGACTGATGATGCCTTAGTGCAGTGTAAATGTCAAGTCGAGTTTGACATTTACACGATAATGTGTAATGGATTATCATAACAAAACAACACTACATTAGCGGTCAGATTCTAGAAAAGTTTTCCAGAGAGATCTGCATTTCCAGCACACATAATATTGCAATTGTCACAATAATAATATGTAGTAAGAAGGGAATAATTCCAACATTAACGGTCAGCTCCAATCACTTGATCAGAATTGCTGCAATTCCAGAAAACTGCGAATTAGACAGAAATATAGGTTTTATAGAAAAGAGGCTTGTGATGATTTTATTACGGTTAGAAATCAGAAAAGATTCCAATAAACTAAACTCCAGTAAATAAAATCAAACACAAAGAAATATAATAAAATGAAAATTTGGTTGATGTTAACCAAGAGCCAAAACTTCTCGGGCTGAGATTCCGACAGTACCAGGCCATACGAGGGTATTCGTTCGCCCATTTCGGGTATTACTAGGGGTACCGGCCATTCGGGCTATACGTCGGACTACCGCCTATTCGGGCCCCACGTTGGGCGCCAAAAATTATATATTATTTTACTGTAGCATACAACGACTTAGCTGTTTCGATAGACGTTGGAGTAGAGTGAGCAAGCACGCAAAAGATCCAGCTACTAACTCGACGGTGTGGGGGTGTGGGTCGGAAAAATAGAATTTCACTCATCATACTACTGCCAAGACTACACAGTATTACATAATTTTAGATTTGCGTGCATGGTTAGATGCGAAGAAAAGAGGAGAGAGGAAACAAAAAAAAAAATAGAAGGCATTATCTTTTGGGAATTGATTTTACCTACAGGAATTTATTGTCGGACACTGGTGTTTTTGTGCCAACCTAGCCCACCCTGCCATGATCATTGAACCATCCAAGATATGTATTTTACCAATGATCCCTTATAGTAGTTGGTCTACACTTACATTGCTTTAAGATCGAGCAAAATCCTTAAATTAACTAAAATGTCATGATAATTAATAGATATAAACATTAATTTGAATTGACATTATATTTTAATTAAAAATAGATAAAACAAAAAAAAAAAGATTTTACATATTTATATTAAGATTACGAAATTCATGTTTAATTTTAAGTAGATAAAAACTATAACTATAAAAACTATAAAATGTTGCTTATTAAAAATTCATTCAAAATATAAATATAAATTTTTACGTAAAATATGTGATTGGTGTGCAATAGAAATCATAAATAGTATGGCATTTAAATTTGTAAGACAAAACGTATATATAAACTTTTGCAATTAAAGATTATTGTTTAAAATAGTTAGATATATAAAAAAAAATAATCATATACAAGTGCAGAGTTAAATATTTTAGAATTAGTTACGAACTTCATTTTAGATCGATTTAAAACGAAAAAGAAAATTTAAATTTAATAGATTTTTAATTGTTATTCATCGTAAAAAAAAACGTATTTACTTTTAAGCGCGAAGTTATTAAAAGAAATATGCACTTCCATAGTTGTGTAGGGGATAATTGTTTACAGTAGATTTTTAAGCAAAGCTTTAGATCGAGAACGTGAAAAACGCTTAAACAAAATCAAAACAAAAACATTCTAACTGCACTTGTTCTCTTAAATTGGTTATGTATCAATTAATAAAACGGAGAAGAAAAAAAAAATAGTTATTATACACTCACTCTGATGTACGTATGTGCTGCTCCCACGATGAAAAGCTTTTCATGTGCTGTCGCTGCAATGTTGAATTTAAGAGAATACGCGGGATCTATGTTTCTTGTTGTTGTTTTAGGAAACATTATCATTGAATTTTATGTTTTGATGTAAATGAAAATTATTGATAGGAAAAATAATAAGTTTCTGCATTATAAAAATTATGCGATTAACGGATTTTACTTATTATGATACAATAATTTTACTCATTATGATTTCTTTGGCACTTGTAAAACATTTGTATATGTCGCTTATTTGTAAACAAATGCACTCATTTTAATAAAAAAAACATATTACTGGAACTTTCTCTTAAACACCCTTCTTTAGCAAATATTTATATTAGAGAATTTAAAGTTAACAATATTAATCTCTGACATATCTAATCAAACGATTTTGAAGGGGGTTAATAAAATATTTTGGCAATTAAACTTTTATGCGATTTTGGAATTAGTTATTCGTATTTTAGGCACTTTTCATTTTAATATTATTTTTACATTATTTAGGGTTTGCTTTGTGCTATTTTTTTTTTATGTCATTTTTGGGCTGCTTTTATCAGTTTTTTAGCGCAGTTTTCTGCCACTTTATTTGTTGCTCATAACAACAAAAAAAATTATCCACGTACAGGTGACGATGCTGTGTTTGGCGTGGATCTCTTTGCTCAACGCTTTCCTGTTTAAGTAAGAGAATTCTTGACGTTTGTTTTTTTTTTGTTGAAATTACAAGAAAATCAAAACGAAACCAAACGAAACGCCTAATCTATTAAGAGAATGCAAAAATAATAAGCACATGAACTAATTAATATTAATATTTAAACGATATTTACCCGATATACGGAATAGGCGCCCTAAATACAAAGTTGATGCTACCTATGCAATTATTTGTTTGCTCTAACACTTGCAATATTTGCGAGCTGTTTATAATTGCATTAAATAGATATATGTATTTATATATACACTAAATATGCTTCACATACAATGCGGTGCATCTATTTTGTATGTGCGGCATGTAACCAATCTGTAGCAATAAAAATGTTAATTTAATATTTTTGATCGCGATTTGGTATAAATCGTTTTTACTCACCAATTTGCAATAAAAATATGTTTCCACAAAGGGTTTCTAAACTATGATGTGCGAGATTCAGTCGAATTATGTTTTCTTGTTTTTTTTTTCCTACTTTGGAATTTGAAGGTCCGCCAACGTACTTGCCTTTGTGACGATCGGCAATGAAAAGAAGGCTATCATGATTTGTCGGCTAAATTAGATTACGAGGAGTTTGTCGGAAGTGACGAGTTAGTGCCCTCAGTGGGGAGACTTGCATGTCATAAAATTGACAGCAATTAGTGTTGGAAAAATTACACTGCACTAACAATTTGGCGCGCTGCATAATTTTGAATTTATTCAAATTTGTTGAAAACTAAATAAAAATGCAAACAATGCAAACAAAAATTTAGTTTAACAGAGTGACAAGCGCCACTACACTGACGCTTTAATCTGCTGAGCAACTTCCCTCAAGACATGCAAATGTCTCTCAAACGTAGGAGAAATAATCAGCAGGTCATCTAAATAGACAAAAACTTCGGTTCTGAGATGCGGTGGAACCACACGGTCCATAAGACGTGACATAGTCTGAGGCGCATTGCATAAACCAAAAGGCATTACTTTAAAGTGATAAAGAGGACGCCCTGGAACGGTAAACGCTGTTTTATCTCTGGAAACTCTATCTAGAGGTATTTGCCAGAAAGCATCTTTCAAATCGATACTTGATATGTACTCGGCCTTAGGCAATCGACTTAATATACCATCGATGTTGGGTAAAGGATATGCATCCTTAACAGTTACATCTTTTACCTTGCGGCTATCAAGACAAAGGCGCACTTTTCCAGGTTTGCGAACTAACACAATAGGTGAGGACCATGCACTTGTTGACTCTTCGATTACGCCAAGTTCCAACATGCGATCGACCTCCTCATAAATGAGTTTTTCAATGGCAGGCGAAACGGGAAAATGCCTCTGCTTAATTGGTTTGGCATCTTTCACGTCTATAACGTGCGATAGCAAAGAAGTTTTCCCAAGACCCTCCTTAGAAAATGATGGAAAACAATTAATCGTTACATTTAACCGACTCTGCTGGTCTGAACTTAACTCGCGCATTTCCGAAGCTAAAACGGACGAAACGCATGGATCGTTCGTTTGAAGTCCCAATGGTAGTAAGCCAAAAATAGACCAAAAGTCAATACCTAAATAAAGGTTTTGAGATAAGCTAGGTATTACAAATAAAATAAGGGGCTTCTCTTTTCCACGAAATTTTACGGTGGTTTCAATCTTCCCAACGATTCTTTGAGACTGACCATCTGCGGTTCGAACAGATGAATTGATAGACTTGTAAGGAATTTTACTATCCAAGAATTCATTCGCTAAGTTTCCACCTATGCAACTTACAGATGCTCCTGTATCCAACAACCCGACAACATTTTTGTTAAAAATAGTCACCTCGGCATACGGGCGAATATCGTTGGGTTTCTCAAAAATGGAACACAAAAACTTTTGTCTGTCACTCCTGACATGACTCCAAAAATTATTTATTCGCGCTACTGAACGTAAATGTTTCGATGTAACGGGAGAAATTGAACCTACTAAGTTATTAAATTCATTTCCACAATTGTGAAAAGGATTGAAAGTCGAATCTGGTAATTTACTATGACTAGAATCATAATTCGAATCTAATGAGTAGGGGTTGTATTTGTCGCTTTGGACGGATTCTGTTTGCGTACACACGTCATGTGTGTACGTCCTACCGCGTTTTTTGGCTCATTGCATTTTTTGCAAGTTGGCTTATAAACGTTCGGGGTACCACAGCCATAACAAAATACTGTGGGCTCTTTAACACACTCTTGAAATCTATGACCATTTCCGCCACAATTCCAACAGGTTAGGTTTACAGCGTCGATGCTATCAAACTCGACTTGACACTTACACTGCACTAAGGCATCATCAGTCTCATTTTCAACCTCTGACACATGCCTTTTACCTGGTGTAATACGCGAAGAATGAAGCGTCTTGCGTATGTCACCAAAAAAGAATTCACGCTTTCTAATAACATCTCGCAATTGCGACACTGTAGCTATATGCAAATTAAGTATTTCATGTTGTATATCCGGTAACAAATTCCTTCTAAGAATTTCAACTAGCACATTCTCTGGAAGAGGTTGTACTAATTTGTCGGTTAGTTCGAGAATCGATTCATAAAAATGGTCGAAGTTTTCGTTCGGTCTTTGCTTGCGATCTCGAATCATTTCACGAAAATCTACATCTGTTCGGGAGTCCTTATAATGCCTACATAGGGCAATACACAAATCCTTCCATTTCATTTCTGTAACTGTCTTGTGGTATCGCCAGAACCAATCACTGGCCTTTGAATCAAATAGGATGCTTATGTAGCGGCACAAGAGATCAAAATCACCACCAAGTGTTTGATGAGTCAAAGCTTCAACCCTATAAATGAAATTTCCAACAGACATACTATCATTGGTTCCGTTAAACTTTAGTTTCCAATTGGAAATTATATGGCTATCCTTGTCTGGACGACAGGCAAATTCAGATCGCCGTGAATTTAAACTTTGCGATACGGGAGCTTCAACCATGCTAGCATGATTTCCAGCTGGCAATCCTAACAACTGTTCTAACGTCTGCTGTTCGACGTCAGGAAGGGTTCGCATTCGAACTTCGTTACACTGTCTGTCTTCACTAGACTGACTAGGAGGAAGGTTTTGAAGGCTTAAGCGTTCAAAAGCAGACTGCATTTTGCTTTCAATTAATTGAGATAATTGTTGGCTCATCTCTGTAATGATTTGAGCTTGTGCTTTGCTAACTGCAGCTGTTATCAACTCCGGAATGTCTGAATGCGGACTTGAATGCTTTGCAACTGAACTTGATTGATTTGGTTGAGACGGACCTGGTTGATCATCAGTATCAATAATAGAAGACTGATATTGCCTTGGGGTATAATGAGATTTACCACCTCTACCTCTATTTCCTTGAGATCGAGTATTATAAACATGCTCGGTTCGGACAGGTATAATTTGATCTCGATTACCTTGTGAGGTCTCACTACGTACACTTGACGTATTTGACACATTAAGATTGACCCCGCAACTCGGACATTTTCTATTGTTCCGCCTATATTGCGTAATACAAGTTCGATGAAATTCATGTCCACACGATGCGCGACATATCTGAATGAGTTCTGAGATTATGTTATGACATATACTGCATATTTTTGCATTCGAATCAATGCTAAGTTTTTTAGCGCAGTTTTCTGCCACTTTATTTGTTGCTCATAACAACACAAAAAAAATGATCCACGTACAGGTGACGATGCTGTGTTTGGCGTGGATCTCTTTGCTCAACGCTTTCCTGTTTAAGTAAGAGAATTCTTGACGTTTGTTTCTTTTCTTGTTGAAATTACAACAAAATCAAAACGAAACGAAACACTGCACTAAGGCATCATCAGTCTCATTTTCAACCTCTGACACATGCCTTTTACCTGGTGTAATACGCGAAGAATGAAGCGTCTTGCGTATGTCACCAAAAAAGAATTCACGCTTTCTAATAACATCTCGCAATTGCGACACTGTAGCTATATGCAAATTAAGTATTTCATGTTGTATATCCGGTAACAAATTCCTTCTAAGAATTTCAACTAGCACATTCTCTGGAAGAGGTTGTACTAATTTGTCGGTTAGTTCGAGAATCGATTCATAAAAATGGTCGAAGTTTTCGTTCGGTCTTTGCTTGCGATCTCGAATCATTTCACGAAAATCTACATCTGTTCGGGAGTCCTTATAATGCCTACATAGGGCAATACACAAATCCTTCCATTTCATTTCTGTAACTGTCTTGTGGTATCGCCAGAACCAATCACTGGCCTTTGAATCAAATAGGACGCTTATGTAGCGGCACAAGAGATCAAAATCACCACCAAGTGTTTGATGAGTCAAAGCTTCAACCCTATAAATGAAATTTCCAACAGACATACTATCATTGGTTCCGTTAAACTTTAGTTTCCAATTGGAAATTATATGGCTAACCTTGTCTGGACGACAAGCAAATTCAGATCGCCGTGAATTTAAACTTTGCGATACGGGAGCTTCAACCATGCTAGCATGATTTCCAGCTGGCAATCCTAACAACTGTTCTAACGTCTGCTGTTCGACGTCAGGAAGGGTTCGCATTCGAACTTCGTTACACTGTCTGTCTTCACTAGACTGACTAGGAGGAAGGTTTTGAAGGCTTAAGCGTTCAAAAGCAGACTGCATTTTGCTTTCAATTAATTGAGATAATTGTTGGCTCATCTCTGTAATGATTTGAGCTTGTGCTTTGCTAACTGCAGCTGTTATCAACTCCGGAATGTCTGAATGCGGACTTGAATGCTTTGCAACTGAACTTGATTGATTTGGTTGAGACGGACCTGGTTGATCATCAGTATCAATAATAGAAGACTGATATTGCCTTGGGGTATAATGAGATTTACCACCTCTACCTCTATTTCCTTGAGATCGAGTATTATAAACATGCTCGGTTCGGACAGGTATAATTTGATCTCGATTACCTTGTGAGGTCTCACTACGTACACTTGACGTATTTGACACATTAAGATTGACCCCGCAACTCGGACATTTTCTATTGTTCCGCCTATATTGCGTAATACAAGTTCGATGAAATTCATGTCCACACGATGCGCGAAATATCTGAATGAGTTCTGAGATTATGTTATGACATATACTGCATATTTTTGCATTCGAATCAATGCTAAGATTTTCAGTACTGTGCCGTAATGGAATCATGATATAACATAAAACCAGAAAAAATAAAAAAAAATATGAAGTTAAATAAAAAAAATATAGAAAAATTAAATAAAAAAAATTAAATAAAAACAAAAAAAAAATAAAACTCAAAAAAAACCAAATCTCAAAAAAACTAATAAGATTTCGCAACGAAATCATGCAAATGAAAGCATAGACGTTTAAATAATCAACTGTAGTTTGGTGTTAAATAATTATAATTTTGAAAAATTTTTCAAAATTCATACAATTCGATAATGAAGGAAACTTGATAAGGAAAAGAATTTTAGTACGTTGAATGAAGTTGGTTAACTAACCCACATCAGTAAAAATTAGCTACACTCCGAACTTCACAACAGTTCTTAAGAAGGATTATCATAACAACACAACACTACATTAGCGGTCAGATTCTAGAAAAGTTTTCCAGAGAGATCTGCAATTCCAGCACACATAATATTGCAATTGTCACAATAATAATATGTAGTAAGAAGGGAATAATTCCAACATTAACGGTCAGCTCCAATCACTTGATCAGAATTGCTGCAATTCCAGAAAACTGCGAATTAGACAGAAATAAAGGTTTTATAGAAAAGAGGCTTGTGATGATTTTATTACGGTTAGAAATCAGAAAAGATTCCAATAAACTAAACTCCAGTAAATAAAATCAAACACAAAGAAATATAATAAAATGAAAATTTGGTTGATGTTAACCAAGAGCCAAAACTTCTCGGGATGAGATTCCGACAGTACCAGGCCATACGAGGGTATTCGTTCGCCCATTTCGGATATTACTAGGGGTACCGGCCATTCGGGCTATACGTCGGGCTACCGCCTATTCGGGCCCCACGTTGGGCGCCAAAAATTATATATTATTTTACTGTAGCATACAACGACTTAGCTGTTTCGATAGACGTTGGAGTAGAGTGAGCAAGCACGCAAAAGATCCAGCTACTAACTCGACGGTGTGGGGGTGTGGGTCGGAAAAATAGAATTTCACTCATCATACTACTGCCAAGACTACACAGTATTACATAATTTTAGATTTGCGTGCATGGTTAGATGCGAAGAAAAGAGGAGAGAGG
>JAWNNP010000679.1:0-117629 GCA_035044805.1 Leucophenga maculata | reverse complement strand
ATCACCACTCTCTGTATTCTTCTTCTTAAAGCAGCTATTAAAAGAAATAATAGTTGTTTGCAAATATTTTAAAGTAATGAATTATAAGTATTTTGCTTATCTACACGGAATAAATGTGCTCTTTAGATGATCGTTAGAAAAACTCGATTTGTCAAAAAATAAAAAAAACGAAGGAAAGTAGAAACCATTAACGCTTTGCTAAACGCGAACAATTCTGTGAAAAGACTCAAACGCAATGTGCTCTGCTTTCAAAATCCGTTCAATTATTCTATTACTTCGAGTAATAAGGATAGCAAGATTTCAAGAGATTAAACTTAAAAAATAACCACTCACGTTAGAAAGCAAGCTCGAGCCCTTTTTGATCGAAATCCCATGACATGGAAGTCCAAGTGAATAAACACTTTTTAATTTGAATGGACCAGATGGATTCAATGACATAATAAAGGAAGATAATTATTTGACCTATTACCATAGTCTAGAGGAAGCATAATGGTGAGGGATACCACATAAGACACCATTTGAACTGCAATTCCTTTCATTTAAGATGAATGTCACACGCAACAGAGAGTTACTCCAAAATGCACATTTCTAACATTGTTAGATCAATACATTGTTCATTTCGACAAATTTTCCCTATATACACACACACACAGAGAGATTTATAGAATGCCTTTTATTGCGCATGACATTTTTAAGTTCTTTTCAATCTATATAAAAGTAACTACACACAATACTTAAGATTCAAATATTATAAAGATTAAAATTAGTTATAAGTTGTTGAAGAATTTCCCATTTATATTAATTCTAAGTTCTTGAATCTATTTCATTGATCGAAAAAAGGGTAATTTAAAATAGGGGTTGGACTTAGAACTTAATGTTTGTTAAGATTATATAAAAAATGAATGAATAAAAATATTTGAGTCTACTTCATTCATCGGGAGTGTATATGGAACTGTGTTTTACAACTGATCATACAAAATGCCCAAAAACGTTACAGTCTATTGTAAGATGAATCAAAACCTACTTGCAAAATACGACAAATCAAGAACGGGTTATAGCATTTATGTATTGTTCACTAACATGTTAAATTGTTACTTGATGATGTTTAAAATAATTTTTTTTGAGACCAAGAAACACGGCTTCCACAAACGAAACATAAGTTCAAAATTACTGTGAACAAAATTAAGGCATAGTTACAAAGCATTTAACTGACACAAAAACAACATTGCAAAAGTATCAATTAAAAAGTTCTAAAGACCGACTACAAGTCATGCTAAAATGAATTGAATCAAATATATATGCCTTTCTCTAAGCGCACTTAAAAAAGGGTATCCTCAATCTATGTTCAAAGTGGAAGTAAAACTATTTAAAAAGCGTTTTCTCGACATCTTCAATACTCTAAGTGATAGCGTTTTAGTCGCATGTGTTTACAATGTCAAAAACAATCATTGGGAATTAGAGCAAATAAGTAGCCAAAGCAATCTTGAATATGTGTCCGCTTCCATACCTCTGTCGGATCATTCCCCAGTTGTCTTAAACAGGGATTAAGATCAGCCACATTTTGCGTTCTGCTACGTCCTCGGTAGACAACATATTTGCTCCACTCGGATTCGAATATTTATTTCCGTCTGTCCGTCTATGTGTACGTACGTGCAATATTTGGCATATTGATTTGAAAATTTGTCTGTTGACTTTTTATAACCACAACTAATACAAAAGTTGAAATTATCGCGATTTACCATAACACTTCTTGTAACACTGAAAGGAGGCGTCAGCATAAAGAAACTATATATAGAGTTGGAAAAAAGTCTTTTCGTATTTTGCGTTTTTTATTTCAATTAGGTATATCTCGTTAGGTATTGGTCGTACGGGGGTACACTTTACGTCGTTTGAAAGATGTGAGAGTCTAGTACTACGCTCTTTTGCGCTTGGACAATTCAGTTGTGAGCTACAGCGTGTTGAATATGGAGGTCTCGAAGGAAGAAATTCGCCATATTTTACTACCTAAAAGGCAAAAACGCATCACAAGCGGCCAAAAAAATGTGTGATGTTTACGGGGCCGAGACTTGTTAGCATTACGCTCCGGAAGACCTGTCGATGAAGAAGTCGATAAAATCAAGGAAGTGATCGAGATAGACCGCCATAGTAGATGCCGTACCATCGCCCGGGAACTGAATATCAGTCATATGACCGTTTAAAGGCATTTGAACAAGCTTGACTATACAAAAAAACTCGATATTCGGGTGCTACACGAATTGATACAAAAAAACCTCAAGGACCGAATTTCCATCTGCGAATCGCTGCTGCATCGCAACAAAATCGACTCGTTTCTGAAGCGAATGATGACTGGCGATGAAAAGTGGGTCACTTACGATGAAGGATGGCGAAGCGGCTCAAACGGTTGTCAAGCCCGGATTGACGGTCAGAAAGGTTTTACTGTGTGTTTGGTGGGATTGGCAGGGAATCATCTACTATGAGCTGCTCCCCTATGGCCAAACGCTCAATTCGGTCCTATACTGTGAACAACTGGACCGCTTGAAGGCAGCCCAGATGCGGCCATCTTTGGCCAATAGGAGAGGAATTGTATTCCATCAGGACAAGACCAGATCACACACTTCGAATGTGACGCGCCAGAAGTTCGGATAGGAGGTCCTTATGCATCCACCTTATAGTTCGGACCTGGCATCATCGGTTTACCATCTCTTCCTGTGAATGTCGAACGATTTAGCTGGCGAGAAATTGACCTCAAAAGAGGCTTGCGAAAATCACTTGCGTCTCACTTTTTTGCCAATAGGGAACCAAGCTTCTATCTGATCATTGTACGCAGTTTTATAAAGAAATAAAGGCGAAAATACGAAAAGACTTTTTTCCAATCATAAATTCTTGACTATCTCAAAGCAATACAAGTTGATCCATCCATAACCGTTTCTCTGTTTGTGTCAAGATCTAAGGATCAAGACCCAGTTTTTTTCATTTTTACTCATTTTTTTTTTTGTAAAAAACGAAATTAAATATTTAAGAGCGTGTGTGAAAATTATTAAAGCTTTGGTTCAACAATAGTTACCTAATTTTCTTGATTAAAAATAACAAGAAACTGCTCGACTACGAGACACCCAGTTCCTAACGACTATATTTTATAAATTTTCAAATAAATTATTTCTTAAATAAAACTTATAATGAATACTAGGTTACATGGTAAGTGCAACCACGGTTAGCGAAGGAGGGGTGGCATGTTCATCGAATAAAAGTCATCTGAAAAACAAGTAAGGAATTTACAGTCGGGCGTAACCGACTATAGAGGCCCTGTACCAGTTCAGCTCGCCTAACAAACACATTAAATGTTTCCCGAGCTTATGACCAAACGCATGACCACTTCTCACTTCGCAAATATGAATGAAAAGAAAAGGGGGGTTAGTCAAATTCAATTGCTTAAAAAATCGTCATTTATTATCCGATTTTGATGAACTTTTTGGATTTTGGCTAAGAGAGGCGTTATCTTTATACAGGTGTACTCATTTTTTTGTGCCGAAGAAATTTTTGGCCTTGGGTGTGATTTTTTGGGGAAGGGGGGGAGGGGCAAAATTTTAAAATAAACTTGTAAAATTCCGGAGCAGTCCTAGTCGAATGCAAAAAACATGAAGTCTCTATCTATTACCGTTTCCGAGATCTTTTCGTTCATACAAACGGACGGACGGACATGGCTATATCGACTCCTCTATCACTCCTGACCATAATGGGGGTAACTTTGGGGATCTCCGACCATTATTTCTACCTGTTACATACATTTGCACAAAACCAATAGGCTCTTGAACCTTCGATACAGGGCCTAATGAATAATGAATCTACATTTTGACATATCAAGGTTTTATTTCTTATCGACTCGACTTTTGATGCTGATTAACAGATATACTTTGTAGGAACTGTCCAGCTTCCTTCTTACTAATACATACAATTGCACAAAATTAATATATCCTTTTTCCCTATGGGAGCGGGGTTTGATATTGTTAACTACATACAAACGCGACGTAAGCAATTGGAAATGATATTGTATTTCATTTGAATTGTACATATTGAACGATATACACAGTTGAAGTATAGATTGCTCAGTAAGCAATACTAAAGTCAAGTAAATTGTTAGTAAGGAAGAGTTGCAATACAAGAGTTAACATTAAATATATTTTTACACGAATCATTTATATGTAAAGATTTTTAGCTTTTAACCTAATATTTTCAAAATCTGAAATCTAAAAAGTGGAGTCTAACCTGCACAACATTTTTCGTTATCGAATATGTTTACCCGACCCTTACCGTGATATTTTTTGGGCTAGTACAATGGTAATATTAACAGTCTGTATTGAGAAGATAAAATAAATGAGTGTGAAAAGTATAAAAGCTCTGGTTATGTCAAAAATACGGTTTTTTTTTTTTTTTTTACCAAGACTGACTATATTATAGTACATACCTTCTTGAAGTAATTGAGAGTCTTGAGACACGGGATCATCATCATCATTTATATTTTTTGGTAGTTCAAAACTTAAATTAGTCTTTAAAGTATGCTCAATATTGTGTTTCATAATGGTTGAAGGTCTTGTTGAACCGGATAAATCGTTAACGATCTCTGGATTACGGTATACATCCCTTTGTTTACACCATGCTGATGGTGATGTAAGCTTTAATCTTGGCGTACTTCGATTGCTGCATTCAAAATTATTTTGGTTGGTTGCATGATTTTCATCCATTTCAACTTTACTTTCAAAATCGTTTACTTTCGTTAAGTGTGTATTAAACGTAGGACATGGGGCTGTGTTATCTTCAATAGGTTGTGTAGAGGAGTGCCACCAATCCAGTTTGAGTATATTGTTTTTTGTAGCAATGCGAGGTAGGTATGTAGATCCGACTGCTGATTTTTTCTTCTGTAAGACTTCCAACGGAAGGAACTCCGATTTGTTTGTGGTCATAGCTTTTCTCTCGTTTTTATTAACGTGGGATGCGGCGGCATCAAATATTTCCGTTTCAGGTTGGTTTGCCGTCAACATCATCGTAATATGTATACCTATACCTTACTTACTTGGTTCACAATATTATTCTATTAAAAAAAGATATTCACTTGACCGCTGACTGGCGGATTTTGAATAAAATTCCGGAAAATTTCGGTAAATGTCTTTGTTCAAAATAAGGTTTATAAAACTGAAAGTTTTTTTTTTAAACTTCGTTTATCAATCGGTTATCGCCATTCAATAAATTGGCACTTAAAGAGCTGTTGTAAAAAAGCAAGCAATGTCAGCTTCGCAGGGCCCAAGCAATTCTCGGCAACGCGGTCCACATAGCGTCCGATGGCTTATAAATCATCAATTCCATCACTCTATGATCCATGTTGAGTTTTACACCGTATCAATACAAAAAATAAAAATATCAAACGAACAATTATTCTATAGTCATTGCGTGCGACGTTTTGTCACTTTTTTAAATCGTTTTCTTTTCCGCTGTCGCCGCTGCCGTAGTTGTAAGATGATTCTGGTCCACTTGTAAAGTTGTGATTGTTGGCGTAGTGATGCCACCAAATACAAATATTGGTGCGCTGAAAGATGAAGTTTTTGTGTTCTAAAAGCAGCTTTCAATCATCCAAAACATGTACTAGACACAAACGTACAAATTCGCCTAGCACCTCCGCCGTCGCCGACACCACCTCCACTGCCAACACGCTTCTCGAAATAAAATTGTTTAACGTATTCCTTCTGCAATAGCACTAGATCAAGCAGTGCAGCACAGTACGCAGTGCTAAATGAGGTCCTTGGTGTTACGGTAACCGCAAATTGAATAATATGCTTGTATAAGCTGCACTTGTCTGTCAATTCGTGTCGCATGCGTAGTCGTTGTCTTTTAATAAGCCGAGTTTGCTGCTGCTGCCTGGCTACACTTTTAATTGAATTCATTACGAAGATACCCAAATCCAAATAAACAATCCACGTTCTGCTTTCGTAACTAATACTCTGCTTTTATCACTTGATGAATATAGAGTGGTCTTGACTTGTACTTTGCACGTTTACATTAGTTGATGCTGAATTAAAGATAGATTTACTTTCTGTGCACTTTGATTTAATATTTTTTACACTTTACAATAAATTTTTATTAAAGTTTGCAAAATATTTGTTTTATATGAAAATCAATACTTCGGCACTGCTCTCGTGACTACTCACGGCCAAAATTAATTGTTTTATTTGTGAAGCGATTAAAATGAAATTACTCGTGGCAATACGCGACTTTATTCTGTTAGTGTTTTGCAATTCCCAACTATTTAAATCAGTAAACATTCCTTGTTCACCACAACAAAGCTTAATACTCATTGCGACGAAAGCATTCAATTGCCGTAGGAGAAACAACTACGATGTACTACAGTGTTATTTTGGTGAACTTTACGAGGTACGCAACGATGAAACGATTGAAATTAGGACTCAAGATCTGAAATTGAAGAAAATGAAGGTTACGCTCTTTATATCTGTATATATGATTAAAAAAAATTACTTATTACACTATGCTAATCGTACATTAAAAATCAATAATACCAATATCAAATGTCACAAGACATATGACGATTCTGCGCATTGGCACTTACATATTTTTTATACATATTTAATATTACATTACATTCCAGCTTGCAATTAGTGTTGCTATTTATGGTATAGTATTATAATTATTATTATAACCGTCGCAAAAACTATATTGCCGAAATATAATGAAAGCAAATAATAAAATTAAAAACTTTATGGAAACCATTTGAGGAACTTTTCTTTCAGAATTCCCAAGTCGATATATAATGCCCACTTTAGGGGTTATCCCTTTAAAAACTTATGGCCCATTTATGAAATTTTTTAAGTTTTTTGGCTTTTTAGAATACATAAGTCACAAATTCAAAATTCAACTAAAAATTTTATTATTTTGAAAATTTCAATATTCTGATGTATTAATGAAAGTCCTATCGGAAGCAATTTGTTTCAAAGAAGAGTGCGCGCTCCGTTAAATTTAAATCAAATTGTTTCACTGCTGTCGACTGTGCTCGACTTTGAGATACTCTTAACCACTTTGATAGCAAGTAGTTTTGGGCCTAACACTTATAGTGACCACATCTAGACCTTTCTACCACATTTTATTAGAATTGACAAGATAAACAAAGTTATAAACAAGAAATTACCAACAAGAACCAACAGGACTACAATTTCAACATAGTCAGATAAGGATGCATTCATTTATCTATAGGAATCGACACTAGGATTAACGAGATCAAATATTGACGTTATCAGGTATTGTTATATATGCTGCGATCCACCATTCTTCAGAGGCGAACTGCAAGCCCGCTAAGCAGCATGCCACAACAATCGCTGTAAGAATAACTTCAACAGGCTGTATCAACATTTACCTGCTTCAATAAACTGATGTGTAAAAGCTGATATGTATCTAAAATAGTGCGGAAGCAGGTGTCAATTAATTTCAAAAAGTTTCCTTTATCTTGCATCACGATCCTATATGATCCTATTTTAACTAGAAGTATATTTTTATCAACTATGTATTAAATTAATGTATACCTATTATATACTAAATATTTGTAATATTGTATTAGAAAAAGAGTTTATTAAAAACTGTTCGGATAATCGAATCGGATTTAATAATTTAATTTATAGAAAATTTAAGCATATTTTATTGGAATTCAATTAATACAAGGAAACGAATAATACTTTATAACTAAAAAAAAACAACGACATGTATCCGTGTCTAATTACATTTCGCGCTTATTGTTTATAATTCCGCCGATAGAGAAATGACACCGGAACCACCAGTTAATAATGGCACTATTGTAGAGCCACCGGACTATAACGAGGTCGAATCAGTTATAAAAAAGCTGAAAAATAACAAAGCGGTAGGCTCTGATGGGCTGCCAGCTGAGTTTTTTAAGACCGGCCACAAAGAGTTGGTTAGGAGTATGCACCAACTTTTATGCAAGATATGGCCAGAAGAACGCATACCCAATGACTGGTATCTCAGTGTTCTCTGTCCGATCTTTAAGAAAGAAGACCCCGCTGTTTGCGCCAACTACCGCGGAATAAGTCTCTTTTCCATCGTATATAAGATTTTGTCGCGTGTATTGTGTAATAGGCTGAAGCCATATACCGATTCACTGATAGGAATATATCAGTGTGGCTTCAGACCAAAAAGGTCGACTAGTGACCAAATATTCACATTACGCCAAATCTTGGAAAAGACCCGTGAGTTCAACAAAGACACTCACCACCTATTTGTCCACTACAAAGCCGCTTTCGACACGCAGATACGATCGAAGTTCTTCGACGCCCTGTCTGCACTAGGTATCCCGGCAAAGATTGTCCGTCTTTGCATGGCGACGCTATCTAACACACACAAAGCGTTGTCAGGGTGGGGAAAATCCTCTCCGACCCCTTTGATACCAAGAGAGGTTTCAGGCAGGGCGATGCTCTGTCGTGCGATTTTTTCAATCTCCTGATGGAATACATCCTACGCCAATTCCCGTACATACAGAGTATGTTGGGATCGATCTTCCAAAAGGAAGTGATGCTGCAGGCTTACGCCGATGACATCGATATCATCGGTACCCAGGAACGGTGAGCCAGCAAGGCGTTCTCGGAGATTGAAAAACAGTTTCGGCTCATGGGTCTAGCGGTGAACGAGGACAAGACGAAGTACTTGGTGTCTTCTCGCACTCCGCCAGTCGACGGTCAGTGACGATGGAGAATTTCAACTTCAGTGTTGTAGAAAACTTCGTCTATCTTGGAACAGAGATAGCCAGTAACAACAACGTCAGCCTGGAGATCAGACGAAGAATCACGGTTGAAAACAGATGCTTTTTTTGGCTGAGCAAGCAAATGAGAAGTAAAGCCCTCTCTCGACGGACTAAAGTAAAGATATATAAGACGCTGATACTCCCGGTCCTATTGTATGGCGCAGAGACATGGACCGTGAGTCGGACGAGACAGAATTGGAAGTCTTCGAGAGGAAGATTCTTTGCAGGATCTTTGGTCCTATTAGAGTCGGCGACGAGTTTAGGTCCCGTATGAACCGCGAGCTGTACGAGCTATTCGATGAGGTTGACATAGTCCAGCCCATAAAATTCCAGCGGCTGCACTGGGCTGGGCACCTCATTCGAATGGATGAAAGAGCTCCAGCACGCATGGTTTACATGGGGGGCCCAAACTTGATTGGTGGACGCCGACATAGAAGACGACCGGGCACGCGATGGAATGACCAGGTATGGAGAGAGCTCTCCGTACTTGGCATTCAAAACGACTGGCGCCAGCGCGCACTAGATTATGGCCTTTCTAGACGCGACCATGATCGGCAGAAGGTTGACGGCCACATAAGTAATCGCATTTCGTTTCATCGGGTTTCAAATCACAACGATTTTAAAGAAGTTTCACTTGAAGAACTATTTCGTATAGCGAGATTGCCTGTTCATTGTTATTAAGACACGGATACTTTTTCACGCATTATTTCTTTCTGTTTAATAGAACTTTTAAAAAATATTAAAAAGAAAATTTTTTCCTTGGTCTTGTTTACATACAATACTCAAACGAACTTGTAAATTTTGTGTTGATGTGAATTTTTTTTTTTGAACTATTTTTACTAAAGGTGCTTATTGCCGCTGATAGGGACTGTACCTCCACTACGTTGAGAACTAATAGCCCTAAATGTGTCACTTTTACTCTATCTTTAGAACTACGTGCTTTGTTAAAAATGGAAGAAACAGTTCTATACCATTTACATTTGAATACAATACCAGTAAGATTTTTTTTTTTTTTATTTCCTTAATACTTTATTTTTAAAAACTTAAAGTATTACTCATAGTTGGAGCATAGGGCGAAGTAAGATAAAGTAAGATAAATACTTGTAAATTGCTTAAATCTCTCCAGAAGCAACGCACCATATGCTGGAAATCATGGAAACCAACTGGGATACATTGCTCATTATGGAAGGCCACTAGGTTAAATAAAAGGTAACTGATATGGCATGTTCCTTAAGTGAACTTTTATATGTGTATATGAACAAAACAACGCTATTGCAACGCATCTAGCGGCGAGATTCAAGACTTTCAGTTCGGTTACTACAGAGAGAGAAAGTAAAGTTTTTTGGAAGCCTGAAGTTTTATCGAGGACCACCAGTTTGGACTTCGTGCTGGAAATGGCACTCCCGAACTTTTACACCATGTAGTCGACTACATCCTTTGTTATTTTCTAGCCAAAAGTACTGCAATAACATTTTTATTGAAGCGTAGAGATCTTCTAGCGTATAAGACTCATCTATTGGTCAAAATCAGCTGGGTTTGTGCTGGTAGTGTTTTGAAGCCTGTTTTGTCGTTACTGCGGACCTTAATGTTGCGCTCTATGTGCAGTGAGTTGCAGACATTTTTGAGCAGGCAATAGTGCCTACTTTTCAAGCCAAAATAAATAATTAGCTTCGAGTTGAGCAGTCTTGGTCGCATTGTCAGACATGTTGTCAACCCATAATTTCTGGTAGCGTTGCCACAGTTGCACAAAGTTTGAATTTATAAATCCGCGCACTCCAAAAACCAAACACGAGTAAATGCAAATCAAGGTGTCTCTCTATTCAAGCCCAAAAAAATATGAAAATCAGAAAACGGCCCTACATTTCAGTTACGCACATTCACTTATATTTTTATGGTACCTCTTTATTTTTATCACAAGACACTTCGAACATATGTTAACGTTCTAGCATCAGTTCACTTAACCAGGTTAGATCAAGAGACAGAGCTCGCTCCGTGAACAATTGTGTTTGATGCTAGCGTGCACGCTGCGATCTATTTCATATCCGATCCAACTTTGTAAATGAACTGAGGTTCAAACTTTTTACTATTTTTATCGGTCAATGCAAAAAAACAAAAAAAAAAAAACCACGGCGAGGATTCAGTGAAGATTGAAAATTTTGTGATTTTCTCAGTGAGAAACATTTTGAAAATAGAATGTTTTACTTTCGAACCATACTGTTATTGAATAAAACGGAAAGTATTTTATTGCAAAACTAGCTGATCTTGGCACGCTTTGCTATGGCTATTAAAAAATATTGTATGTTCCACCATATAAGCGATAAACAAAATTCGTCGTTGCATACATTCGAGATACAGGAATGATATTAAATATTCATGTTAATGGTACTGGACGGCGATAACATTATGAATTTGATCGAAGTCGGAGGGCGCGATACCATATAAGCAAAAAACAATATTTGTCATATCTTTCAATCCATTTTAGGTTCTGGGATGATGTTTGTAATACATGTTATTGGGATCAAGAGGTCTATTGGAAAAATCGGGATGGTTTGTCGGTCCATAGGAAGCATAAACATTTATAACAATCTCAATTAAAGTTCTTACAGTGCGCAGTGAAGCGTGTCAGGTACAACTAGTATTAATTATATAAACTTCCAAAAAAAATTACTTTAAGCGGGTTGTTCAATTTCCTTTGAATTCGGTTGCTAGTCGGCTAGATAAATAAATAAAAAGCAAATACAACATGCGCTACAATACTCATTGGAGACGATTTTGTGGGACACCTTTAAAATCGTCCTTTGATTTCGTTGTTTACATTATCTAGTTATGTCTATGCAAGTTCGTTTTAGGAACGGCCAACATACGTATATGTATATCTAAATTTTTGCTTCACTCTAATTCGTAACATGGGTAAGTAGTCAAGCCCGCCCAGCTTAGTTTGAACTGTTAGCTAATCATACGAGTACTCCTGGCAGTGACCGGTTGGATAGTAATAAATTAAAATAAGTCATTTAGCGCGTGTGTGAAGAATTTGTTCGCATGACATAACCAATGCAGCTGTACATTTTCGTCAATAAGAACAAATGCTTCTTTTCTCCACTCAATAATCGAGTCCAGTCACATTTTGGCCCACAAAAGTATTTTTCGGCTTCAATGTGCTGTTCCGTATTGCTGCTTCCTATTTTGCTAATTTTATTGTTGTTCACTTTATATTTGATTAGCATGACGATACCAGTAGCTTTAGAAACACATATGTATGCACATATATAGTTCTATATACAGTTCCGCATTGTTAGAAATTGTGTAATTTAATACCAATTGATAAAAGCATGAACGACACTTTATGATTCATATATATTTTCACCGAAATATAATTTACTTCATCGCTTTCAAAGTACTTGCAGCAGATGTATTCGCAAACTGTACATAAATACATATGCCGGTGTATATACATATGTTTAGTTTTTTGCTTACATTTAACACATTCACTTGAACCTACAACTTAAATAATTATTTTATTAAAATTTAATATGAATTAACAATTGCGCTAAATACACATTCAAATCAAGTTAAATACATACATAGATGCAGTACTACTAAACTTGATGAAGCTAGTAACGCAATATTAGCGAACTCAGGTTTTTCATTCGCATTCGTACCGCACAGGGTATTTAATTCTAATAAAAGAAATAAAATTGTAAAACCATTGTATTGCCTTCTTGCATGAAATACAGTAATATGTAAGTATAAAAACACAAAAAGTACATCGGAATCAAAAATCTCAAACAAAAATATGTTTACCAAAACCTTCATAAGCAAAAGAATGCAGGACAGTTTATGGCCTTAAAATTGACGTATAACACTTTTCAGTTTACTGCAACAATTTATAGCAAACAGATAAAAATACGAAAAACAATATATTTTTATTTATTTCATGCTTTTCTTCAATCAGTAGTAATAAATATTACGTAAAGGCTGGTTAGACTTTAATAAAGGCTAGTTTAAAGTTAAAAAGAATGAAACTTTACTCATATTTTATTCGTATTTAGTCTTTTATTTGTATTAACTCCGAAACATAGTGGTGCCAAAGAAAAAAATTGTGTATTAGAAACACAAACCATTTCCAGGAATATTCTTTTAAAAAAGTATAAATTTAAATTAATGTACATATGTATGACTGCTACTACATACAAGTTATGACAATAAGTCCTTTATTTATTCAAGTTATTCGAAATTTAGTAACCCACTCTTCACAAAAAAAAATTACATTCGGTTCATCATTATATACAATTTAATGACTATTTTTATATCCTAATCCTCTAGCTAACTTAATATTGGAAATGGTGAACTTAAACACTAGTGTTAGAACGCTTATAAACAACTATAAATATTACCCTTAGGCACATGGAAATCTACGTATAATATAAAAAAAAAAAAAAAGAGATTATTTTGCATTTAATGAAAATAACACAAAAGGGGTCAATGACTGGAATGGAGAGTGGTTCAGATTTTACTCCTTTACTCTTCTCCGACGCGAAATACGTGGATATTCCGCCTATACACCAATCAATATGCTTGGTTCAAAATCCCTCTCTACCTCACGACGAGAGCGCTCTAGTACGGGGCAGTTTACTTCAACTTTTTTTTTTTTTTTTGGGTTTTGTAAACCTTGGCTGTATAAGCGAAACTAAATTTGCAAAAAAAATATTTACTCATTCATTTAAAATGACACTTTCCCTTCCTAACACATACCCATGCCTAGCCTTCTTCTTTTGTTTTTTCCCCCCCTTTTTTATATGTATACTATATACTAATTAGCTCTGTAGCTTATTGTAAAAATTAGGTTTAGGTTTCGGTTAATTAACAAAATATAAATTTATAATGATTTCAAAACTAAATTGAACTAAATTGAGCCAAAATTGTAACAATAAAAGATATGGTGACGGTCGAGGCCAGGCACGCTCCAATTTCGTGTCGTACTTGTCCAACCTTTCACGCGGTTGACTCTGGCCCGCACCAACAAATAAAAAATTATGTTTTTAAAAAAAACCTGTGACCGCTGAGTGTCAAGCTCTTGTTGTTGCTGCTGTCCAAGAGGTGCTGAATTGTCGCCGATCCCTCCGCCGCTGCTTCAATACCCGTCGCTGTTGTCACTGATATGACTCCGCGCTTTGGTTGCTGCTGAGCCTTATTGTTGTCGTTGCAGCCTTGAGGCGATTTCATCCATCCCAATCTGCGCCTTTGTTGCCGCAGAGCCTTTATTACTGTTGCTGCATCAATAACGTAGATGCACAAGGTTCACTTTTCTTTTGCACGATTTTTTTTTATCGCTCAATAATGTATTGCTTTGTCGAATTTGCGTTTGGTGTTTATTCCAACTAAATGAATTAATAATTTTCTGTTCAAGTTTCTTAACACTCAAAGTCAGCCGCTTTGTTTTGGCACATTCTTTTATTTCATAAGAATATCTTTAAAAAAACAATTCAGGTTTTATTGCAATAAATATGTAGATGACTTCCACTTTGTTGAATCCGTTGTCGCGAACCCCAAAATCCGACTGCTCCTTACACGACGCGCCTTCTAGAGCCAATCCTTCTCCTCAGCGAAATTCCTATTGTTCTTCCCATATCATACGGTGCCGCAACAGTTACCTGGACAAAGCAAATCTTGAGTAGGTCAATAACTGCGTGTCGCTCGCTTACCTCTCTTTCCCTCTCGTTCACTAGTTGTCCTTTAGCGCCAAAAACCGATACCGCACTCCCTCCAAAATTTGCCGCCTTTTTTATTTTATTTATTTTCCCGGTGTCTCTTCTTCTTATTCCTTCCACAAAAATTTTACCCGATCGGCCACCATTATCACCCGGTTACCCGGTTACTTTTAATTTTTGCTTCGGTTTATCTCGAAGGTTAGGGATGCATCAGGTTTTCCATTGAAACCCCATGACACATTTTTGTACACGTAACACCTACTTAGCGGCTAAGCTAAGCTAGGTTCTCCAAACGCTGGGTCAGCGCAACTGTGGGAATGGAATGTTATCGTGAAGTGTTACACTATAACTTACATACCTGTAGAAAACAATTGAACTTATGATTCAAGACATACAAGTTTACATACATTATTGAAAAGCTCCTTAAAAGTGGAAAAAGGAAAGTTGCTGCCACTCAGGTCGCCTGGTTGACTGGCTGTGCTCTTTCTCAGCTTTGCAGTAGACAAAGCGGTTGTAATTACAAAACCAATTTAAAGAAAATTAAAATTACAACTTGAGATATTTGGTACACAGTTTTTTATTGAAGTTAGACACCCCTTAGTATCGGTATGTAATACTGGCCTAAATATTAAAGTCCCCTTTCAAAAGACATAACTGGCAGTTTGTTAGTACGGAGGAAACTGCAAGTTACGAAAAAATTTAGATTTTTGCACTTCTAACTTCGAATTTATTTATTTGGTAAATATACACCCTGTCAAAAAATTTTCGGAACCTGCTTAAATACTAAATAATTAATTTAATTAGGCAAATTTATTTTTTTTAGGTTGGTAACATTTTCCATAACCATTATGCTAATTTTAAGCGCATTCGTCAATCAGTGTGTTTACCTCAGCCGACCTCAGTAGTGTTTGGTAATTTTTAAGAGTGAAAATATTGATCAACGTATGTATGCTGCGGACGAAATTTCGTGTGCCGATACATTGAAACTGTTGCAAAAGCCTTATGGTGAATCTGCTAAGTCAAAATCGTGATATATAGTGTTTAAGTATGGTCAGTAGATAGTCGAAGACATGGATGGCATTCAACGAGTGTGACCAACAATAACGTCGATAAAATGAAGTAAATCCTATCGAAAAGTAACCATGCTGGATCGAGTTAACTCGGATCCTACCTTCATGGAACGCATAATTACTGGCGACAAGACATGAGCGTACGAGTATAACACACCTACACATCAGAAATTATCCGAATGACAGACTAAAGGCGCGCCAAAGCCTTATTGTAATAAATCGACAGGCACCACAGAGGTTGACTGATGTAATTAGATGCTGCAAACCCACTGGTTGATAGATCGCAGATCTCTCATGGTAAATGCATAAATATTGTGCATTTACCATATATGATCATCAATTTACTGAAATGAAAGATATGAGCGCACATTTGTGTGTGTCGTAAGGTGTGTAAAGATGATCTTAATTTGATTTCATTTTTCCATGCCCATCACGTCTTCTCTTCTTTTACGCATGAGGTGTTTGCTTTCTGTAGATTGTAGCAAACACTTTTATGAATGACATAGTTTCTATATGATGTTGGATTCAACATCCACTTTTCATCATTGCCTGTTGAATCAGAGTCGATCGCACTATCATCACTACATTGCACTTTAGTCGCCATTAATTTCTCCACATAATATCGGGGTTTCGCGGTACATAATAGTCGGATGGTGGTACGGTTATATTTATTATAACCTTTGTTCCCATATGGGGGCTACTAACTCATCATAAGCAGCTTCTTGCTGGCGCATGAGGGCTTGAAGGTATTTCCAACTTTATAACCGCCTAATTGGCAAATGCGAATGGATTGTGAATTTATGGAAGCATAATCAGACATATACTATTCATTATTTAATAGTAAAAAAAGGGAAGTTTAATGTTAATTTTGATAAACAGTAACGAAAATATAATTGTTTAGAAATTGTATAGACGCGACAACATGTTAAGTGACTCAATAAAGAAACATATGCTAAAGGATCATAGTTCAACCTTTAGCATATGTTTCTTTATTGAGTCACTTAACATGTTGTCGCGTCTATGTACGCATGACAATCATTTACACACTAATTCCTTAAATCTAAGTAGAACACAAGTGTGCGCTGAGCGCGTGTACATGATTGTGTATATATGATTTTTTAAATAAATGAGAGCGAAAGAGCGTGAATGATACAATGGTATGCTAGTAAATTATTGTGTCTGAATGAGAACATACGATGATCATTTACATAGTTTGACTCTGATTTTGTAGTATATACTAACAGAGAGAATGAATGTTGATTAACTAAAAACAGTATAGACAAATCTATGTATAAGCAGATGAAATAGCTGACGCAATCCAGAACTAAATGTATGAAATGAAAAGGCTGACGCAAGCAAGAACTAAATGAATGAAATTACATTTAATGTTGTGGAATGTTTTACCATGAGCAGTTTCACTGTAACTACTCGAACATTGTTTTTATCTCCAGTAGATGTTTCTTCGATTTTGCCCATAAACCATTTTGATTGCGGAAGATTTGGCTCCTTCAATACGACGATCATAGCTGGTGGAAAATTAGGTTGAGTCACCTGGCATTTGTTGCGTTGCTGAAGAGATGTCAAATATTTCATATGCCATCGCTTCCAGAAACCTTGAACTTTAACTTGAATTTGCTTCCAACGCATCAGTAGATTTGGTTTGTATCTAACAGTGATGGTTGAGAAATTGCTGTGAAGGGTTCGCTTATCAAAAAATGTGCAGGAGTCAATGGATCGAATTGATCATCGCCATTAACACATAATGGCCTTGAGTTAAGAACTGCCGATATTTGCGTGAACATATTTTAATAATTTTCAAACATTGCTGCTATCAATGGGACGAAGATGTAGCTTAATGGATTTCACACTAGGTTTCCAAATACCACCAAAGTGTGGTGAAGAGGGGGGAATAAAATGCCAAGCAATGCCATCAGAAGCGAGCGAGTGTACGATAGGTTCATCTTTAGCTTGTTGAATAGCCATGCGTTGCATTTTATTGAGTCGCGCCCACTACTATGAAATGTTGTCCCGTTGTCTGAGTACAAATTAAACGGCTTGCCACGGATGCTGACGAACGTCTGAAGTGCAGAAATGAAAGCGTCAGTTGTAATGCCGTTTCCCAATTATATGTGTATAGCTTTAGTGGATAAGCAGAAGAAGATTGCAAAGTATGCTTTGCCTTGGATTTCTTCCCTTAAAAGTTTTGATAGCAACAGGACCAGCATAGTCCAATCCGTAATGAATAAATGGCCTAGGAAAAGGTAGATTGCCCATGATTTGAGTGGAAGTAGCCCCAACGTTAGATGCGATGATTGAACTACGTGATGTCTACGTTTGTTGATAAAACGTCGGCAGTATGCAATGACTCTGATGGGTTTAGGCTATTGAGAATATTTTGAAAACAGTTAATTAAATTCATTAATCTCTGTCGATGCGCAAAGTGTATTTTATATATTTATTTATTGATAACAGCAACTACGTGTCTAAACAGTTGCTTAAAACTAATTACATATTTATAAAGTTACTTAAAAACTAAAGACTGCTTAGACCCGGTGGAGGCAGTTTTGTTGGCCACCTGGTTGACGACTGTGCCCCTACTCACAGCTAGGCCGTGGTCCAAACGGGCGCAATTACAAATTAAAGAAATTTAAAGAAAATGAAAATTACAAATTTGTATCATTTGTTAGTACATTTTTAGCAAAGTTTAAAGACGAATAAAAAGAGAAAAAAAGGAGAGAGTTATTGAGAGCGTTATTAGTCGTACAAAAAGACAATTTTGTTGGCACAACATGCCGAGTTGATTGAAAGGGGACATTTAATGAAATTTATTGAAGCAAGTAAGGGGATTCAATTTCACCAATAAAAATTTTGTGGAGAAAAACTACAGAGAGCATGGACCTGCGTGATGAAAGGGTTGGAAGATCAATAAATTTTAATCTGTCCTCATAAGAAGAAAGATTTATATGGGTATCCCAATTAAGACTGCGAAGAGCAAAAAGAAGAAACTGTTTTTGAACAGATTCAATACGGGTTTGCTAATAATTAATAAATTCTAAAATTAGGCTGACATGAGAGGTAGAGAGGAGTTTAGTGGTATAAGGGTTCTTCAACTCCTTAGTCCAACGCTTAACAAAGCCAAGAATATATGTAAATGCACACGCACTACAATTAAAAACGACTGATCCCTTTTGGATACTAAAACGTACTCATTTTATTTAATTATAATTTCGACTTATATACTATTTCTTACACTATCTTAATATGCGTTGGTCTTTATCAGCGGCAATGTGTGTTTGTTTAGTATATCAACAGCTCATTGATTTATGGCTGCTAAGATAATGCTTCGGGTTTAGTGGACTGTATGTGTGTTGTGATATATTTAAAATGTATGCACTGCATTGCCTTTGATAACACGTCCTGTCAGACTGTGTGAACGAACATTTCACGGTACGTGATAAGCTGTCGATTCTTTGCGTTAAGTGCGTAACAATATGAGATGATATGATACCGTGGGACACTTCTTATCAGCCTTTTCTGATGAGCTGCTCTTCTGTTAGTATGCATCGAATACTGACATGCGATAACGCTCTGTTTGACTATGTTTAGGTTTAAACATTTTCCCCGGGGGCAGGAAAGCAGATTGCTATTAGTTTCCTTTGCTGTAAACACCTCATTCTTGCATATATAATTGCGATAACTATTAGTAGCATGATCAGTATCAGAGATGAGTGTCCCGGCATGATGTACCAATGTAGATCTTTTATATGCACCTTTTCTTCCTTCAGTTTTCCAATTTTTTGCTCAAGTTCTGTAGATCTTTGGTATTATTTTAAAGATATCCGATTGTTGATTAAGATATAGTGGAATTTTAGCTTCAACCACCATTATATCATCTTTAAAAAATCCTTTTGCAGTTAGCAGCTTATAAACCGCTTGTAGTCTGTTACTCGAATTTCTTCCTGGGAGTACATGGTTCACAGGTAACAATTGGACGATTTTGTTAATCTCATCTTGCACTTGGGCTGGTTTAATGAGTGTCGGATTAATTTTTCCGTGTTTAATATCCATTAGTAATCCGATGACACGTTGTAGTTGATTTACAAGCATAAAGAATTTAATTGGCTCACGGTAAACCAAAAAATGCTCTTTGACCGTCTTCGATATAAGGTCTATTTTCTCTGACATTTTTTTAAAGTTTTCATTGAATTCCTCTGTAGTCCGTTTGACCAGGTTTTTTGTAACGTCTATTACTGAGGTTTGATTTCCAATGTAATCTTGCAATTGCTTCTGATTTGAGTGTAGAGTCTTCATCAAAAATCGCGCCAGGACATATCAGTTGATTGGTGCAATCTCTGCTTGCTCTGTGTGGGGTTGCTTCACAAACAGTTTGTTGTTTTCTTCTATTGCTGCTATTCTCAACTTTGCCAATAAGTGAGCTGCACAGAGTTCTAGTTTTGGGATAGTCTTCTTGCTTTTGATCGGATTAACTTTGCTTTTTGCTGTTAGTAAAGTTATTATCGACTTCGTTTTAGCATATACGACTGCTGCATACACCTTTTCTGATGCATCGCTGAATCCATGTAACTCGACAATTTCGTTGTTCTTTGTACCAATCCAGCACGGGATACTTATAGTTGTTAACGTAGACAACTCTTGGGCATAACTTTTCCAAATACACAAGTCTTGCATGAAATATTTTGCTACAACAGTAACAGGTGTTAGCCAACCCAGTGGAACGGAAATTTTGGCTAACTGCCATATGTTACCGTCGTTAGCTTGAACTCACGCACCGGTTTTAATGGATCATCTCTCCATAAAATATGTTGATATTGTTGATCACGATCTGATATTTTAATCTGGCGATACATTTTCTCAATATCAACGGAAATTATGAAACGCCACATTCGCCAATTTATCAATACATCGAATATGTCACGTTGCATTTTAGGCCCGACCAGCATCACATCGTTCAAGCTATTTCCATTAGTAGTTTTTGCTGAAGCGTCGAAAACTACTCTTAGTGTTGTTGTTAGGCTGCTAGGTTTTATAACTGCGTGGTGGGGTAAATAGTATTTCCCTTTACCCATAGTGCTAACAGCTTTCATATGACCAAATCGAAGATACTCATTCCTTAACAATGTATATTTACTGAATAGATCTTTGTCGTTTTTGAATTTCTTTTTCATGCTAAGCCATTGCCTGCTTTCGCGAATCTCCCAGTTGAAAGTCTTTTTTAAATGGAATAGCAACACATAGTCGACCATCTTTGTCAAAAGTTGTTGTATTTTGGAAGATTTGTTCACATTGTGTCTCTTCCTCATTTGCCTCTTGGATGTCGTCTTCAATTTCCCAAAAACTTCCAAGATTCTCAATATCAATTGTTGTCGTTGCTGCGATTATTTTTTTGTTAGTTGCCCGCAAAATGTTTCCGGATACGATCCAACCAAATTTAGTTATTTGTCCAAGTTTTCCATCAATAATATTGACACTTCCTTCATTATGAACGGAAATAGATCGGCTCCAATGATCATGTCAATCCTACTGGGCTGATTGAAGTTGGGATCAGCTAGTATGCATTTGTCCCACTCTTTCTCTACATCGAACATTTTGTTTGGGAGCGCCTTATGCAACTTGGATATCACTAATGCATTAACATTGACCTCAAAGTTGCTGGAGAGCCGTGGACTTAGCTGCAAACAAACGCTGTTTCTGGATACTTCAGCGCCTTCTGAGAACACCACTTGCACTTCAACTGTGCCTTTGATACGGGGAAGTCGTAAAAGTTGAGCTGCTTCTTCTGAAATTAACGTCTTTTGCGATCCGCCATCCATTAAAGCTCGTAATAGCTCAAAGTCACCATTAGCGCTCTTTACTTTTATAAGAGCGGTAGCCAACAGAGTATCCTTATCTTTTTTTAGCTTTAAAAAGTTGACATTTTCTGTTTTTGCTGCTACCTCTTCATGCAATAATGTATTGTGTCGCACCGTGTCGCACCGCTGGCATCTCCAATCCCTTTTGCATTCTTTCACATTATATGACCCAAAACACCGAATACATAATCGATGTTTCATTATGAACTCTTTCTTTTTGTTCATCGGAGCTGCTTTGAATTTTTGGCATTTAAACACGTCGTGACCATTGGGCGTACAGAAACGGCACATTTTTTGCACCAACTGCTTCGTTGGAGGTTTTTCGTTCCGTTGTGCTGAATTTATTGAATTGTATAACTGTTCAATAAACCCTAACACATCCTCTAGTGACTGGATCTCTCTCGCTTTTTTTGTTTGTTGCTCGTATAATTGTAGAGCTTCTGCTGAAAATCTGCGTAGAAGTATGTGAGCCAAAATCACATCATCTTCATCACCTACATTTCCATTTGTTTTAATAGTGTGGATACATTCATTAGCTGTATCCAAGATATGACTCACACTTTCCTCAGATTTATGATTGAGAACATCAATAACTATTAGTTGATTTAAACGGTCTGAGAATAGCTTGCGTTGGTTCTCATACCGCCTGCAAATCAAGTTCGAAGCAGCCTCGTAATTTGCAGCCGATTCATTCAGCAAATGGCTTACAATCGTACGTGCCTCTCCTTTTAGGCACGATTTCAAATAATTCAGCTTTCTGGCGTCGCTGATATCATTCCTATTATGAATTGTTTCTCTAAACAATTCGTAGAAGGTGGGCCAATCTTTTGAATGTCCACCAAACTGTGGAAGCTCAGGTTTAGGAAGCTCTGGAACTTCCAAGGCGATTACATTTAATCGTCCTACTTTTCTGTCAATTTTTTTTTAAAGTAATAACGTCGTCGTTTCCAATTCATCAATTTCATCTTCCTCGAAAGCGTACGACCTGTATACTGTTTTCAAATTATTTACAGACTTTTCGATTTTGGACCATAATAGTAATAATTCATCTTTACAGTCCAACAATTCATCTGTACCACCGCTCAGAAGAGCTTTTTGAGCAATCTGTATAACTTGCCGAAGTTTGCCTGCCTTTTTGTCCAATTGATTCACCAAAATATCTCCAGAGTTTATGGATTGATTATCCTGCTCACTTGTTTCCGACCTATTTTCGGGTGGGGCAGGTGCTTTACGAAAAGCTGTCAGTCCTGATGCCATTGAGGTTTCTTCTACTTTCAGCGAAGACTGCTCATAACAACGAACCTTTTCCATAATATCGTCGTAAACTCTATTGTTAAAGTAATCATGGTCAATGATTCCACATTTTATAAGAGCGGTGTTGTTTGACGCAAACTGCGCCAACTCACTCTTTACATCCAGAATGCTCGCTCCATCAGCTATTTTCTGTACAATGTTTTCACGAATTAGATTCTGCTGTTGTAACAGCTTATGTGTGAATTCCGACAGCATTATTTTAACTTTTTAAATTAACACGGTTGAACAATAGCAAAGTTTTTTTTTTTTAGCACAGGACGCGCGTTCAAAATTTAAAAAAAAAAAAAAAACGGCTTGACGGACCAAAATGTAAATGCACACGCACTACAATTAAAAACGACTGATCCCTTTTGGATACTAAAACGTACTCATTTTATTTAATTATAATTTCGACTTATATACTATTTCTTACACTATCTTAATATGCGTTGGTCTTTATCAGCGGCAATGTGTGTTTGTTTAGTATATCAACAGCTCATTGATTTATGGCTGCTAAGATAATGCTTCGGGTTTAGTGGACTGTATGTGTGTTGTGATACATTTAAAATGTATGCACAGCATTGCCTTTGATAACACGTCCTGTCAGACTGTGTGAACGAACATTTCACGGTACGTGATAAGCTGTCGATTCTTTGCGTTAAGTGCGTAACGATATGAGATGATATGAGACCGTGGGACACTTCTTATCAGCCTTTCTGATGAGCTGCTCTTCTGTTAGTATGCCTCGAATACTGACATGCGATAACGCACTGTTTGACTATGTTTAGGTTTAAACAATATATTTTGCTTTGTTTAGCATTGATCGAATATGTTTATTATTAATAAGTTTGGGTTCCATAAGGACTTCCAAATCATTATAACAATATTCTCTGCCGAGGATATTATTATTATTTAAAGAAAACATATTGAGAAATTTAAGTTTAGATAATTAAGACTACACCATGTATGAAGTGAGTACAAATCAGACTGTAGCAAACTGTGTTGGGAGACAACAGAATATGACAAACATAATTTGACATCATCTGCATACATTAGTGTAAGACCATGTTTAATATTAATAAAAATATTAAACAATATAGGACCAAGGTGATTCCCTTGGGGCACACCAGAAGCTACGACAATTATTTTAGATAAACAACTGTTGAATAATACTTTTTGTTTCCACCCGGATAAGTACAACGAAATGTTGTAGTGTACTATGTCAACGTAATTCGAATTTTTCACTGATACACATTGGGCCAGGATCGCCGATTTTTAGCCAAAAGGCGTATTTACTGATTTTTAATTATATAATATGAGTATCATATGTTAATATGAATTTTTAAGCATCAAATACTGAAACAATTTTGCAATTGGTGACTCAATATTTAAAAATAAATACCGTTTATATATATTAAATTATAATTAAAACGTAAATACATAATTCGTTAGGAGAAAAAATAAAAAGCCAGGACAAAATAAATGTTTTGTGCCTTATCGTGGCACATTTTTTAGATCTGACTTTAAATTCACTATCAGCGACCCAAACACATACTAATATCATGATTCATGAAATTGAAATACTTTTTAATTCCTCGTCCGCCACATTGGAGCCGTCATTTTGAAAATCTGACAGCATATTCGTTATCAGCGACCCCAAAAGCAGTAGATAGCAAACTTAGTAGCCATAAATTTCTTGTTTTTGTAATACCAGTCTTTATTTTATAATATTTGTCTATATTTTATAATATTTGTCTTTATTTTATAATATTTGTCTTTATTTTATAATATTCTATCTTGTACAATTCTTCTTTCTTCCATATTTTCTTTCACAATGACGCCGCGTCCTTCTTATTCTTCCTATTTTACCGATGTGCCCCTTTCCAATCGGTAATTGACCGTTTATTTCGAATCCGATCGGTTTTCATTCATCTGTCTGATTTTGTCATCAAACACAATCAGACATGATGTACGCTTACATAGTCGAACTTAATTGATAGTTTTCTTATAACACCTACGTTTACACTATGTCTTATAATACTTATGTTTACATTTTTCAAGAATTATTAGTTTAGCCAAAATTTAACTTTTCAGCGTCCGTTGGCTATAAAACGTTTTGTCGGATGAGTAACTGATCATTAGAGCTGTAGAAACATCGATAGTGGCGTACCGCGATATTTTCGATAGTTTGAGAAAAAAAACCTCGACACTATCGATATATCGGATTTTTAATTTATTTTTTATAAAGTAGATTGTGAAAATGTATTTTACTAACAGAAATGTGCAAAAATGGACCCCAGAAGTGCACACAATTTCGACCAGCATCAAAAGTCAAACTAGCTTTGCTATATCCGGCTGTAATTCTGCCCACCAAACTTGGAATAGTAGGCTTGTTTGATTTACATATGACCTAACACCTAAACAAATTAAAAGAAATTTATAGTATTAAAAAAAAATTTATTTTAACTTTTCAACAAAATCTTTTCCATTTTAGAAACAAAAAATTATAACAATTAGTCTTGGTTGGAATTTTCTCTTCATCCGAATCGCTGCAGACTTGAAGAATATTCTACACAAATAAATATATACCAAAAATTATAATGTGCTTATATATCTATGTATGTACATATATGTATTATATTTACCGTTTACGTTTAGAAACTTGTCCTTGTCCATTATATCATCGCCAACACCAACATCCATATATTAAGATATAACATATCAATTACTCTTTATCTTTTTAGTTTAGTTTATATTAAAATATAACAAATCAATTACTCTTTTAATATTTTTAGTTTAGTTTTCAATGTGACCTTTGTTTCTTTTTTCTTTTTTTAGCTAAAAATACCAATCCTTAATATTGTTAGATAATATAAATACTAACAATGCATATTTTTCTGCACGTCGAAACTTTCGAACTATCGAAAAAAACCTCGATACCTCGACGATCATGCTGTCCCATAAACGTCATGCATCGTATATGTGCCGCACACATACATATTTTACCAACACAATTAAAGATTTTCTTCATGCCGCATGATAATGTCTAGGCAGCTTAAGCGCAGTGTGGTAAAAAACGTTACACACCACAAAATCAAATTTGGCGCTAACAGGTAGATTAAAATCGCTCATGTAAATAGGATGATCTTTTTCATTTAAAATAATGGCAACATGTGAGATCGCAGCTACATGTTCGATGCAGGTGGAATGCGTGAACAGGTCACAATAAAGTTAAAACTGGGAAATGATGTTTCAACACATATAAATTCAATGTCGTGGTTTGGAATTCTAATTTCCTTACTCATTAGAGATAATTTGACTGAGATTAGAACTCCACCACCAAATTATTACAAAATAATTTTGAATTGATTTGTGGTTGAAGCCAAGTGTCAGTGAAGACAGTGATATCAGCAGTAAAAGAAAAACTATTAAGACACAAATTACTAAGCTTAGCTCTTAATCATCTCACAGTTTGATAATGAATTTGCAAAGAAGCCGGACTTATTTATTTGACAACTACGGTGAAACAGAAGACAGTTCAACACCATTCTGTGCAGAAGAATGTTCGTGCACAACAATACTATTTGCCAAAAAATAGAATAGTGTAAAAAATGGATATGGGAACAATTGCCTTAAAAGAGGAAATTGAACGAGAGTGCCAAAAGTTGAATTTGGACACAACTATATTAAGTTTAGAGCATTGAACGGAAGAATTTATATAAAACTAGCTGTACCCGGCATAACACAATATATTCTCCTCCTACTCGACTCCAAGCACTTCTCTACTTCTTCCAACCGATAAATCATATATCTTTTAAACAATAAAACTTTATTCTCTTTTCTTAACTTGATTACTTCATCCGATCCCATTAAAATGTACACCAAATTTCATCCATGTACTTCAAATGGATGCAAAGATATGTTGAATATTTTGTATCGTTCGTATGGGGGTGGGGTATAGTCCCCCAAACTTAACACGATTATTTTTCCCGAATCCATTAATATGTGTAATAAATTTCGTCCCCGTATCTCAAATGGATGCAAAGATATGTTGAATTTTGTTTATCGCTTGTATGGGGGTGGGGCACAGACCCCGTCCCCGCGCCACCTACCGGGTTGGATTGCGAATCTAAACCATCAGGGGACCCACTCAAATACACACATAAAATTTCGTCAAAATCGGCCCAGCCGTTTAGGAGGAGTTCACTGTCTCAGTCATGTTCAGTCATGTCGGAAGACAACACGTGATATAAACACAGACTTACGTGGAGCTACCACTGTCAAGCTATTTCCATTGGATGCATGTTACTGTTGAGATGGGTTAATAGGAGGGTTAGCCATCAAAGTGTCGTTATGCAACACCACGGAGCAGTCTTCAACTACCACCAAAGAGTTACTGGCAGTACTTGTTGAAGAAAAAAAAAAACTGGCGTTTTAATAAGCGTATTCGGTGTTAAGGGTTCGTCTTGAGAAGGTGCTACGAAAGAAGCTCGTTTATGATCGATGATTAGTTAAAATGTGTGATAAAATAGCAGCAGCACTAGATGATTGAACATCGTAATTATCATTATTACCTTATTGTGTACAAGCAGCGTTTAAATTACTTTGATCTACATGCAGTAATGAGTGGTATTTGGCTTAGCATTGACAAGACGTTGATTTGAATTGCATTGATACCTTCGAGGATTAGGGCTTAAACAATTAAAGCATAAATTATTTTTCTTTGCAGCGCTGCGTCGATCAGCAGCATTAATTGTTTTAAAATTGTCACAAGCATAAATCAAATGTTGACCTTGACAATGCACACATTTCTTTTCGTTTTGTGTTTGCTCTGTTTTTGCATGATTAACAGTAGCAGTAAGAAGTGTGGGGCAAGCGGCGTGAAGGGAGTGAAAAGAGGCGCAACGGTGTGAGAGAAACTGCGTTAATTGTTTTTTCTGACTCGCTTTTAGTTCTTTCTGCCCACATCTGCTTCGTTTCATCATCATCCTTACGAAGGAGTATTTGTACAAAACGGATTGCGTTATGTACAATCGAGCGCGTTAAGTCCACATAGGGACTCATCGGCGCCGTCTTCTATCTTTCTAAGAGCTAAAACATTCGATGTATAAGTGTGCGGAAGTGACAGAAAATTATGAATAAATGCATGCACGACCAAATGTTTTTTCTCGTATCTCTTTTGCAATTTTTACCTTGCTTTTTTGTAATAAGTTTCAGTAATTGCAATATGCTTTATCAAATTTAAAGCGACGCCAGCTAAATAAAATTTTAGAAATATTGCATTTATCCTCATAGTTACCTGAGAAAGAAGGAATTCTAATTTTTTCAACATGCTCTTCAGGGTTCATTTTTGATTCACAAAACTTCTCTAAAAATTATGTTTGTTGCGGTTCAAGTCTATCAAATTGATCATTAGGTGGAATTTTATTGAAAGTTGTTGCGGTTTGCTTGTCATTTATTTTCTGCGTGTATACTGCATGTGCTTGAAAATATTTCTTTTCGTATTCACCCGCGTCTACCGCTGGATTAATGAACTTTTAATTTTCACTATATCCGTATAGTTGTTTGTGACATACAACGAAATCTTTGTAGTTTTGTTCTAATTTATCGCGACGTTTCACAAGTTCTTCTACTACCCAGCTGGTAGCATTTAATGATTTGTAGATTCGTATGCACGAGTAATAGCAGCCTTAACCCAACCTCGTTCACGAATTAGTTCTTGCATTTTGAGCACAATTGATTGTCACTCACAACGAATTTTTTACCGACTCTTGTTAAGACCACGAACTACACTAGCGAAATGTCCACGAATTAAATATACAAAAATGTCTAGCTAACTGATGCGGCGCCGGAGGACAAAAAAGGTTTTTTGGCCAATTTCAACAAATTAACTACCGAACACTTAATATGTCCAGCCAATTGATGTGGCTTAAAAAATTTTTTAGGAATAAATGGACTATATTTGAATTATAATCTTTTAGCATAGGTTCGCGTCTGTATAATTAAATCATATATTTAATTAGATAACGCGCTATATTTTTTTGCCGGGTTCAACAAATCTGAGCAGTACAAACATTTTAAAACCATAAAACGTCATGTGAGGTTTTGAACACAGCTTCAAGAAGAAATGTAAACTGTGCTCAACGGAGTATCTACGAAGTTCATTTGATATGTTAGTGAGTTTTTGAATAAAAATATTATTTTCGCCATTATTTGCTCATTCCACGAATACGAAAAATCGCAGTTTATGCGATGTTAACAATTTCATGAAATGTTGCCATTGTTAAACGAGGTGGTAACAAATATTGGTAAAATTGTTTATAATGCTGAGGAATCCAAAAAAGGGACCAATTCACCGCAATTATGTTGTTGTCGGTATTGGAAACTGAAATCAAATCAAATACAGTTAAAATTTTAACCAGCAAAGTTTCATACAATTCACAGTGGCTACACAACGCTATATTTATAAATTGGCAACGTCGGAAGAAATACATGAAATAGAAAAATCTTCAAGAAATGTTTTCATTATAACATACATTTTATGAAAAACTCTAGACTAAATGTAATATGTTCAAAGGAGGTTTAGTTTGATAAATTTAGTTTAGCCGTTTTTAAATTTGTTTATTTCTTCCAAATATTAGTCTACAGACTCAAAATAAGCGTTTTTTTTTTTGATAAAATCTTTATTGGACTGAAATCTCTTACAGACCAACCACTTCTTCAGGTTTCGAAACAGGAAATAGTCACAAGGTGAAGAATATATTGGATGAGGTATCAGTTTGTATGGATTTTTACTAAGGAGACTACACACATATGGATACGTGCATTATATTAACACAGCACATTTTTTTCTCCAAACCCATCGTTTCTGCTTCGAATATTTTGCAAACGGTCGAAGCAGCTTGTATCTCCTTGCGGCATGTATCTCCTGGGTACACTCTGAACAGCCGTTCAGAGGTAAGCTAACGTGAGAACGCGATGCTAAAGATGAGTTCTATGAGCGCTTGGAACTTCTAGTCTTCGAGCGCTGTCCCAAACACGAAATCGTGTTTGGCGATTTCAACGCCAAGATTGGAAAAAAAAGGAAAATGTAGACTTCACGACACTACCTCCAATAATGGAGAGACGCTAATCCATTTCGGATTTGGAACATGGTAGTTAGTAGTACCAGATTTCAACATCTTAACATCCCACAAGGCTACATGGGTAAGTCCAGATCAAATTACACGCTACCAAATCTATCATGTTTAAATTGACGGAACGAATGCAACATTGACTCGGACCTCTAACTTGTCGCAGCCAAGGTACGCACTAGGCTCAGCGTAGTGCACGCCGCACGTCCCAACATGAAACGAAAGCTAGACGTCGGCAAGCTGCAATCAGAACAGAACGCCTTTTCAAATAAACTCTCCCGACTGTTTCGGGAAACATCTCCGTCTTCTCAAGATATATGTGAGCAGTGGAAACATAACGCCAGCTCCATGGATAGGGCTGCCAAGGAAGTCATTGGTTATACAAAACCGGTGACTAATTCTTGGTACGACGAGGAGTGTTGCAATGCTACTGCAGAGAAAATCGCTTCCTATCAGCGAACTCTACAGTCGGGAGCATCGCTATATCGAGAGAAACGGAGAGTGAAGAACAGAGAAGCGAAAACACGCATACGAAAAACTCAAATCTCACGTGTGAGCCAAATGCTTTAACATTTTCTTCATTTTGCACACTCTGTGTGCTAACAATGAGTTTACAGCACGCAAAATGCCTGCGTACCTTCAATTGCTTGTCATTTTTATAGTACGCAGGAGGTATTTATTATACTTTCAAACCAATCGATAGATATTTATGGTATAGTAATAAAATAATAATAAATGTTTAATCGATTCATTTTATTTTTCATTCATTACTTTCAATTATACAATTTGTACCTGCCGCATTTTGCAAATGAAGTAACAAAAATAAAATAAATTGCAGTCATACGCACACAAAGTCCTTGCCTTACTCATAAAAATGTAGACGCACCTAATAGTCATTAACAACGTCGTAATCGTGGGCATTTTGCGTGCTGTAAACTCACTGCTGGACACAGAGTGTGAAAAATTAAGAAAATGTTAAAGCATTTGGCTCACCGTGATATTTGGGTTTTTCGTGTGCGTGTTTTCGATTCTCTGGTGAAGAAACGCCTTTTCAGACGCAAGTAAGGCAGCAGATTGAGGAAGTTGAGATGTTATTTGACAAAAATGAAGTTCGAAAATTTTATTAAAAGGTCAAGCGTTTAAAACGTTTTCAACCCGTAGTAACTTTCAATTAGGACGAAAATGGAAATCTGGTTACGGATGAACAGGAATCTCTGAGATTATGGAGGAGTCATTGACCCTTTGGTTCATAGGTCATTGACCCTCTGGGTCAGAGATCATTGACCCCGTGGTTCAAAGGTCATTGACCTCGGGTATCAAACGTCAATGACCCCGGGGGTAAAGGTCATTGACACCAATGTCAAGGGTCGTTGGCCTTGTGGGTCATAGGACTTTGACCCAGGTTGGGGTCAATGTCATTGACCCCAAGAACCAAAGGTCATTGACCCTGTGGGCCGAAGGTCATTGATCCCTGGATCAAGGTCAGTTACCCCAGGAGCCAAAGGACTTTGACCCCGGGATCAAGGTTTTATTCGTCCTTAATTTTAATTAATTAATTTAGTTAAACAAATACCAAACTTTTATTTTAATGATGGTACTATTGTCGAGCCACCGGACTATAACGATGTCGGTTCGGTCAAAGGTAATTGACCTCGAGCATCAAAGCTCGTTGAGCCCGGGCAATGTGGGTCAGAGGTTATTGGCCCTCATAGACTCTTTGGGTCAAAGGGCATTGACCCTTTGGGTAAAAGGTCATTGACCCTTTGGGTAAAAGGGCATTGACCTTTTGGGTAAAAGGGCATTGACCTTTTGGGTCAAAGGTCGTTGACCCTGGGGTTCAAAGGTCATTGACACCAGTGTTAAAGGTCGTGTGCCCTGTGGGTCATAGGACATGAACCCCGGTGTCAAAGGTCATTGACCCATTGGGTCAAATTTCATTGACCCTTTGGGTCAAAGATCATTGACCCCTCGGTAAAATGTCATTGACTTGGGGTCATTAACCCTTTGGGTCAAAGGTTATAGACCCAGGGGGTCATACGTCATTGACTCCGGGGGTAAAGGTCATTGAACCCGGGGGCAAAAGATTATTGACCCTGTGATTAAAACCAAAACTAGCAATAACTGCCAGGGCCTTCAGCTAGACAATAATTGGAACTTAATTATACTTATAAATATTCTTGTTTACTATTTAACATTGTTTTGCTTAAGTGTAAGGCTATTAATATTAATTTATATTTATTTACATTTTTTATTTTATATACTAATTTTGTATACTAAGATATGTTTATTTAAATTTTGTTATATAACAGAGATTTTGTTAGGAACTATACAATTTTAGATATTTTTTCTTTATTAGGGTTAGCAAGTAAATTTATAGGATGGTTTCCATTAAAAAATTCTCTTGTAATGTTGTTTAAAGTGGAGCAGGATTCTATTATGTGTTTCATGTCAACTGCACTGTTGTTTTGGCAAAATGGGCATGTGGGTGATGTATTGTAGTTTAAATAATGTTCATGTGTTAGTTTGGTATGGCCCAACCGTAGGCGATTTATTTTAATTTGGTCAAGTCGATTTATTTTATGCTGTGAAATCATTTTCATGTAATCACATATGTGAAGCGAATTCTGGTTTAATTGTTTGTACCACATATTACATCATGAAATTTGTTTTTTTTTGTCAATGCTAAGTTGGTTTTTTCAAATATCTGTTAATGTCATTAATATTATAATTGTGTGTATAGATCAGAGGCATTTGAGTAGTAGCTTTAGCCACATGATCAGCTAACTCATTACCATTAATTAGTGTATGGCCAGGGATCCATAATAACTTTACTCTAGGTAAGAGATTTATCAACATTCATCTAATTAGATTTTCAAAACTCCCGGAAAACTTTCCAGGTAACCTCTATTTTTTGAACCAAATGACTGTACTATATTGTGTGCAATGAAAAATAATATGACAGATAATGGCGATCCTTGCGGTATGCCATTACTTAAGGGCAGAATATTGGCTGTTTGCGATGCCACTCTTACAACAATTTTCCTTTTTGACATAAAATTGCGAATATAGCGCATAATGTCGTTGAAATGTTGTACAATTCTGTTTTGGAGTGTATATGAGCTGTTTTTTAACATGGGATACGATATTCTGTTGAGCTCTGGCGTTGATCCTTTTAAGGTTTGAATGCTGGATTGAAATTCTAAGTTAGTGATATTTTTTTCTATAAGTTTTGCGGAAGGTGACAGTGAAATAGTCCTGTCAGTGTTTCTATATTTTTCTTCTATGAATCGGCTTCCAAAGCTGGAGTCACTGGAAAGGCTAGACCAATAGTTTGCGAAAGTATCAGCTATGTTTTTTCTTGATGTTTGTACTGTGTTATTTTCTGGATTTTTATTGTATGCTTTTAGTTGGGTTTAACCCACAAAACCGTCTAATATTAGACCAGTTTTTTGCTGTCGGCGTAGATGATTCTGTCGTCGATGTGAATGTATTAGTGGCCTCTATTTTCCTGAGTTTTACTTCTTTTTTGAAAAGGGCGTTGCCTCGTCTGTAATTTATTATATTGTCAATAGTAATGTTACGTTTTAATGTTGTCCATATCTTATTTTTGTTGATACTTAGTTTATTAAGATGTGAGTTCCACCACGGAACTTTGTAATTATATTTGTGAGGTGAAGTCTGTGGAATTGTATTATGTGCGCTTTGTAAGATAATTTTAGTTTTGTTGGCTGTTTCTTTATTAATGTTTGAGCTAACTGGAACATTTTTATGTAGTATGCTACTCATATGATTAAAAGTTTCCCAGTCAGCTTTTTTGGGAGATTGGGATCGTTTGCTCAAGTTCACATTGTGAGAAAAGTTGTTGACTGCCATTCACCTTGGAATGGCCAACAGACGATTCTTGTGTCAAACGGTCCAAGCAATTCACACGTCCGTTAGGACACGTATCTCCTGGGTAACCTCTGAACACCAGTTCAGAGGTGAGATAACGTGAGAAGGCGACCCGCCACTTTAAAAAAATAAACCCCCAAGGAATACGAACAGGAAGCCTCGGAAGGAACCTTTTGATGACGACCCCCGCAAATAATATAAGGATCATGGAATGAGGCTATGCACCTGGAATGTCCGCACCCTTAATTGGGATGGTGCAAATATACAGCTGGTTGATGTCCTCGAAAGATGCAAGGCTGACATCACCGCAATCCAAGAGATCCGATGGATAGGACAGGGTTGCTCTAAAAAAGCATCCTGTAACATCTACTATAGGAACCTACGTGGCCTCGTCTCTAGGTTCACGGCTGTTGACGAGCGCCTAGCCGCGATACGCATCGAGGCTAACTATTTTTATATTAGCCTGATTTGTGCGCACGCCCCGACGGAAGAGAAAGACGACGATGCTAAAGATGAGTTCTATGAGCGCTTGGAACGTCTGTACGAGCGCTGTCCCAAACACGATGTCAAAATCGTGCGGGGCTATTTCAACGCCAAGATTGGGAAGGAAGGAATCTTCGGCCCAACCGTCGGAAAATTTAGCCTTTACGACACTACCTCCAATAATCGATTTTGCCGCAGGTCGGAACATGGTAGTTAGTTGTACATTGACTCGGACAACTATCTTCTCGCAGCCAAGGCTCAGCGTAGTGCACGCCGCATGTTTCAACATGGAACGAAAGCTAGACGTCGGCAAGCTGCAATCAGAACAGACCGCCGCAGCCTTCTCAAATACACTCTCCCGACTGCTCCGGGAAACCTCTCCGTCTTCTCGAGATATATGTGAGCAGTGGAAACATATCACCCGCTCCATGGATAGGGCTGCCAAGGATGTCATTGGTTATACAAAACATGTGAAGAATTCTTGGTGTGACGAGTCGCAATGCTACTGCAGAGAAGAACGCTTCCTATCAGCCAACTCTGCAGTCGGGAGCAACGCGAGCTGTTAGAGAGCGATATCGAGAGAAACGCCTTTTCATACGCAAGAAAAAGGAGCAAGAAAGGCGGGAGTTTGAGGATGTTGAGAATTTACGTGACAGAAATGAAGAACGAAAATTCTATCAAAAGGTCAAGCGTCTGACTGAAGGTTTTAAACCCGGAGTAACTAAGGATGACAATGGAAATCTGGTAACGGATGAATTTACCGACTCCACATTGATAAGGTAAATGCAAACGCTGGTGGAGTGTATTTTTTAGACGCTCCAGGTGGAACCGGCAAAGCATTTTTGATTGATCTTTTGCTGGCCAAAATACGGGCAGAAAAGAAGATTGTCATAGCAGTCGCATCGTCCGGCATAGTGGTACATATACCAAAATAACGTTTTTTACCATTTTTGTCTGTCTATCTGTTTGTTCCGGCTAATCTCTGAAACGGCTGGACCGATTTTAACGGGACTTTCACTGGCAGATAGCTGATATAATAAGGAGTAACTTAGGCTACTTTTATTTTAGAATAATTCTAAAATAATTCTAAAATTATTATAAAATTATAAAATAAAGTAATGTTAATGGGATCGGATGAAGTAATCAAGTTAAGACAAGAGAATACAGTTTCATGGTTTAAAAGATAAAAAAAGTTATTTGATTTATCGGTTTTAAATATTGCTGAAAGACGTAGAGAAGTGCTTGGAGTCGAGTAGGAGGAGAATATATTGTGTGATGAAAATAATTTTTACTTTGCACAGCAAAGCGTGCCGGGTACAGCTAGTATATTTTAAGTTAGAAATAAGTTACTATGAATTACTATACATATATCGAATTATCTTTTATCTAATTGCCATTTAAATAATTTGCACATCACTATCAGTCATACTTGCTTACTCCACTCAAGAGAGTGAGAGTTTTCTATTCTCATTGTTCTTTATTTCGTACGCATAGGCTAAGCTAAACATTTTTGTCAATTATAAATCAGTTGAAAAATAGAAGTGCATTAAAGCAGACAGCAATCGGCTGGTTATAATTCTAAGACGAATTTCTGCGCATTTTTATTTATGCACTCAGCGAGGCTGAGTCCGAACATTTGGCAACCGTGACAGGACGGTACGGCCGTTCTGCAAATAAATTACAATCATCGAAGCAACTACCTCGGCCACGGGATTCTTACATCGCCTGGAGAGATAGCTACTACATCAAATACATTGGACAATCGTCGGAGCAACTACCTTGGCCACGGGATTATCACATCGCCTGGAAAGATAGCTGCTACATCAAGTCATCGGAGTTGTTGCAACGCGATCAACGCATAATCGCGGCAAAGGCAACAACAATTCAAATTAGAACGCTATTAAAATTTATACATACATATGTACAACAAGAAGAAATTGGAATTGGCAAAAACAACAACTATTCGCACATCGGAACCGTTAGTCAAAACCGTAAGCTTAACCACATCATTCGATTTTGGAAATAAATATATATTTTTTACATATTTATTATTACATATACACATACGTATATGTGTACATATTATTTACATACATTTGCTCGCAACGGTAATCATCTTCTCGATTTTTCGTCTTAGTTGGGTAGCAAACTTAACAGTTAACTCAACTTTGCTTTTTGCTGCACTCATTGAGTGATATTCGCAACGCATCACAACTTTACGATCTCGCTCACTCTTTGAGTTATTTCTACACCCACTTGCTACACTTATTCTGCGTTGAGTTATTTCGTTTGGTTCTTTTTACACAATTAATTGCGTTTGGTTATTTCTTCTGCTGCTAACATGACAACAGCAGAAATAAAGCAGCAATTGGCTGCATTAAGCCAACAACGTTCTACAAAGGAAAAAAACATTCTTAACATAAAAGTTCGCGTTGAAACTGATAAAAAGAATAGTGATATGCAATCCTTATAATGTCGTTCTAAAATTTTGGATTCGTATTTCGACCAAATATGTCAAGTACAAACAAGTAGCGAAGAAATTGATGACATTTTTGTTGCAGCTAAAGCATTAATACTTAAACTCACTACTAAGGGCAAGAAACAAAAACTAGATGAGGCTAGTTTTTTGAATTCAACATGCATCAATGGACATCACAGTCGTTTACCTGCACTTAAGTTACTGAAAATTCGATGGCAAGTATGGTGACTACAAACGATTTATCTCAGCATTTAAACATTTAGTGGATGATGACTTGTCTATCTCAATACTTGATAAGTTCAACTATTTATTGACGTGTCTCTCAGGTGCTGCTTTGAGCGTAGTTTCTTCGTTTCAAGTGATGGAGCAGAACTATCCAAAAGCGCTAAAACAGTTAAAGGATCGGTACGACAAAAAAGTGTTTTTTTTTTTAATGAGTTTATTTGATATTTCAAGTATGGCGAAATCAGATGCAGTGTCACTTCGTTCAATGTTAGATAAAGTATCTGCACTGCGTTCATCTTTACTTTCTTTAGGCTCTGAGGAAAATGTTATGAACGCAATTTTAATTCATTTAATTATGTTGAAGGTTGATGCAGACACTAAACAGGCTTATGAACGAGCGCAGGAGTACGAAGAGCTGCCAGAATGGAATGAATGCTATAAAATTCTTAGTCGGCACTGTCAATAACTAGAAAGTAATGCTAAACCTATAGGAGATAAACAAAAAGTGGAGAAACAAAAGGACAGTAGCAAAAGAGCGTTCGTAATTACTCAGAGTAACTGTCCAAAATGTGCTTCTTCAAATCATTGTCTCGGAACATGTCCATCGTTTACATCATTAAGTGTTGCAGAGCGATTTCAATTTGTTAAACATTCGTCACTTTGCTTAAACTTTTTACGCAAAAACCACATGGGTACTCAATGCCAATCAAAATCTCATTGTCGTGTATGTCAAGGTTTACATCACACGTCCCTGCATCGGTTTGCTCAATCGGAGCAAAATTCAGCATTACGAGCACAGGCTCAGCTGAAAACTCAAGATCATCAATCGCATACTTCAATAAATCATGCTGTTTCATTCACGGCGTGCACTCATTCCTACAGCTATTACACTCATTCAAGACAAGTTTGGTACATACCAGCCTGCATGCGCGTTGCTTGATTCCGGTTCTGAAATTAATTTTATTACGGAAGAACTGGCTAAGCTGTTACAAAGGCAAGCATATGAAATTTCAAGCATAGCTGACGTACGTACTCGTATGAAGCATTCAGTTGTAACAACCATTCGGTCAAGACTGTCAATTGAACAGTGGAAATTAAATTTGGTTGTTACTAAATCAATATCGCTCAATCAACCTGAAAAATTTATTAGCACGTCCGGATGGAACATACCCGATGGAATCGAGATGGCTGACCCTGAGTTTTACAAACCACACAAAATAGATTTGTTAATTAGCACACAAGAATTTTTTGATTTATTAACAGGAGGCAAATTAGCACTAGGACCAGGCCTACCGTGCTTACTTAACACATCACTAGGATGGATTATTGGCTGCAAAATCGACGACTGCATTAGCTCCAGTGTCTTCAAGTGCAACGTAGCAAATTGTCACGGCTTGGACAATGCATTAAGGCGATTTTGGGAAATAGAGGATTTCAAAACTGAAAATGATAAACCTTATTCTCCGGAGGAGCAGGCCTGTGAAGATCATTTCATGAAGCACAGTAAGCTACTTGATTCAGGGCGAGTTCAAGTTAGCTTACCATTTAAGCAATCACCAGAGAAGCTTCGGAGTTCACTAGAAAACTCTAAACGAAGATTCTTACAAATTGAACGGCGCCTGGAAAGGCACATACCACTTAAAACTATGTACACGGCATTCATGGATGAATATTTAAAACTTCATCACATGCAACCTATAACAGAATTCGATGTTACTAAGCCGCATTACGTGATACTGCTTAATACGCCCACAAGGCACTACCCCAAAGTTGCGTGTAGTATTTGATGCGTCAGCGAAAACTTCGTCACAACGACATTTTAATGGTTAGACCGACGATCCAACAAAATCTAATATTCACATTGTTATCATTTCGCTTCCACAGATATGCAGTAACTGCCGACATTTCAAAAATGTATAGGCAATTTATTGTCGACCCTCAAGATCGAATCTGTCAACTTATACTTTGGAGAGCATCTATTAACGAGCCTTTACAATTATTTCAGTTGAACACTGTCACATACAGTATGTCATGTGCACCATTTCTGGCCATACGCAGCCTAAAGTTCATCGCAGATAAGTACAAGCATGAGTTTCCGATCGGAGCTTGTGTTTTAGAAGAGGACATGTACGTAGACGACCTCCTCACCGGTGCAGATAATGTTGCCGAACTACAGCATAAAACTTCGAAAATAAGTCAAATATTGTCAAAGGCAGGATTGGAGCTAGCTAAATGGAATGTAAGTCACTTAACCGAAACTGATGCCGATTTTCAGCGCTTGGAATGTCATGGAAACCAAAGACAGATATTTTTTGTTTTCACTACGATCTACCTATAAGCTCATGTGCTACAAAACGATTTGTAGTATCTGTCGTCGCTCGACTTTATGATTTACTTGGGTTATTGAGTCCAGTAATAATACGCTGCAAAATCTTCGTGCAAACACTTTGGATGCATCGGCTCGATTGGGATGATCCTCTTCCTTCGGAATTACAGACTCAATGGCGAGTAACTGAATCGGACTTACAACATTTGAATAACATTGAAATTCCTCGATACATAAACACTTCAAAAGTTCATGCTTGTGAAATTCACGGATTCGCGGATGCGTCGCAAAAAGCATATGGCTGTTGCACATATTTGCGCCCAAATATAAATGGAGAATACATAACAACACTTGTAATGGCAAAATCAAAAGTTGCACCAATTAAGGCTATATCAGTTCCTCGGTTAGAATTGTGCGTTGCATTTTTGCTAAATCAAATATGGCAAAAAGTCAAATTCAAATTTACAAGATTTACAAATTCTATCTTCTTTTGGACAGATTCGAAAATCGTCATGCATTGGCTCAAAATGCATTCTTTGCAACTCAACTGTTCCGTCGCTAATCGCATTTCTGAGATTCAGAGTAACTCATCTGATAAAACATGGCAGCATGTACCAGGGAAAGAAAACCCAGCGGATATCGTGTCTCGTGGCTGTCAGGCAGTAGAGCTGTTGAAAACGGTGCTGTTCTTAAACAGCATCCATCTGAATGGCCAAAATCATCATCGAATTTTACGTTCAACGAATCGGAGCTCGAAAAACGCAAGACAACATTCCTTAAGTGTAGCAATAGTGGCAACGAGGCAATCATAATCGAAAATTGTAAATCGAATATCATCGTATCGTCGTATTCTTCGGGTTATAGCTTAAGTGTTGCGAGTATTCAAAAAAATCCCAGTCAACAAAGAATTGACTATTGAAAGTGTATTGCACATTTCATCTACAGAACTGCAGCAATCCTTTCTTTTCATCGCATCATCAATTCAAGCAATATCATTTGCTAAAGAGATTTCATTACTAAGGGCAAAAAAGTGCTCAAAGCAGACTTACAAAAATTGATGCCATTCTTAACTGAAATAAAATTGGCTAGCCGAAATGCTACAGTTATACGCGTTGGGGGACGTTTAACTAACACGCCTATATCTATTGACGCAAAGTTTCCAATACTTCTTCCAAAAGAACATCAATTTTTTTTTTTTTTCTTCCATGTATTATACATCTGTCAAACAACATTTAGTACATTTTATAATAGTGATTAAGGAATAAAATTAATTTTCAAAAGAACAATTTCTTTAAATTATTTGTCAACTAAAAAAAAAAATATACTGTACATGATAATATGCATCCACTCTAAGCAGCTAATACTTACGGCTGCCCCACTCTTCATGAGATACCGTAACGTTCACTGCTAGATATATAGCATAATCATCTTACATTACATTTGAAAGTGATGTTTATAATTTATTTCTACTTATGATTAGTTTAGTAGATCTACTGGTCTGATCCTCTTAAGACGCCGTCTGGTTGTCAGTTCCACAATGGGTAAGTTGTTTATCTCAATGTTTGAGTGAGCTAAAATTCGATGATGATGCTTTACGTGGAGATTTGTCGAGTTTCTTCATTTGAAACACATGCATGCTGGTCCAAAAGCACTTATTGGACTACTGCGACTGCAAATATGGGTCATTAACGCACGACAAATTGCAAGAAAAGTAGTCCGACGTTGCACTCACTGCTTTCACTACAAACCTCGTCTACTACAACAAATTATGGGTTCACTTCCAGCTGATCGGCTTGTCACAAACAGACCATTTCTCGTATCCGGATCGCAGTAAGGTTCCTTATAAGACGTATCTAGCAGTATTTATTTGTTTCTCATCGAAAGCGGTTCATGTAGAACTTATATCCGATTTGTCTACTAATATGTTTATTCTTTGCTTAAAGCGATTTATTGCCCGCAGAGGTATTCCACAACGAATATACTGCGACAACGCAACAAATTTTGTTGGTGCTTCTTCACAGCTTGATGATTGGAAACAACAATTTTATAATGAGCAATCTTTGAGCAGCCTGGAGCGTCTCAGCGCCAGCATGGGTTTTGATTTCAAGGTCATACCCCCCCGCGCACCGCACTTTGGTGGCTTATGGGAGGCAGCCGTAAAGTCGATGAAGCAACTACTCGTCAAAAACATGGGCAGCACATATCTCACATTTGAAGAGCTGCAAACGGTCGCACTCGAAGCAGAAGCGATCCTCAACTCTGGACCTCTCGTCGCACTCTCGGACGACCCTAATGATGGAGAAGCTCTAACCCCAGCGCATCTACTTATTGGTTCGTCACTCATGGCATTACCTGAGCCAGCGGTCGACGACAATAAAGTGGTAACGAATCACGTATATGAAACAGCGATTCTGGGACCTATGGCGGCGTGATTGCATTCATACTCTGCAATCGCGCTCAAAATGGCTTACCACAGAATCTAATATTACACCCGGTCAACTTGTTATCATTCACGAAGACAACACACCACCTCAGCAGTGGCTGCTAGGGCTCGTTACAAATACTTGTCCTGGAGCAGACGGACGGGTACGTGTTGTCGACATAAAGACTTCAAAAGGCATACTACGGCGACCAATTCGAAAGGTGGCACCATTCCTAATAGAACATAGTTCTTGAAAGCTACTAGGGTCCTTTCAACGGGCGGAGTATGTCGGAGCACATCATATATTATAAGTTAGAAATAAGTTACTATGAATTACTATACATATATCGAATTATCTTTTATCAAATTGCCATTCAAATAATTTGCACATCACTATCAGTCATACTTGCTTACTCCACTCAAGAGAGTAAGAGTTTTCTATTCTCATTGTTCTTTATTTCGTACGCACAGGCTAAGCCAAGGTAGGAGCGTGCTGCTTTTCTTCTTCTTTCCAGTTGCTTATTTTTTAGTTCGCTTGCGATAGTCAAACGGAAAGGTTGTTCCACGCATGATTATTTTTTTTATTTATATACACACACACGTAGAAAATACATTGCGTTCGTTTGTTTTCAACTACAAGTTGTTGTTGGCTTCTCTCTCTTTTGCTCATTCTGCCTTTCTCAAAATATGTAACTGCGTCGACGTCCGGCTCCTACCTTGTTAAATATACCTTGGGCTAAGCTAAACATTTTTGTCAGCAGACAGCAATTGGCTGGATATAATTCTAAGACGAATTTCTGCGCATTTTTATTTATGCACTCAGCGGGGCTGTCGATTACAAAGCCGTTTTCGACACGCCGATAAGAGCGAAGTTCTTCGACGCCCTGTCTGCACTAGGTATCCCCGCAAAGATTGTCCGTCTTTGCATGGCGACGCTATCTAACACACAAAGCGTTATCAGGGTGGGGAAAAACCTCTCCGACCCCTTTGATACCAAGAGAGGTTTCAGGCAGGGCGATGCTCTATCGTGCGATTTTTTCAATATCCTGATGGAATACATCCTACGCCAATGCCCGTACATACAGAGTATGTCGGGCTCGATCTTCCAAAAGGAAGTGATGCTGCTCGCTTACGCCGATGACATCGATATCATCGGTACGCAGGAACGGCGAGTCAGCAAGGCGTTCTAGGAGATTGAAAAACAGTCTCGGATCATGGGTCTAGCGGTGAACGAGGACAAGACGAAGTACTTGGTGTCTTCTCGCACTCCGTCAATGCGTCTTGGACGGTCAGTGACGATGGAGAATTTCAACTTCAGTGTTGTAGAAAACTTCGTCTATCTCGGAACAGAGATCACCAGCAACAACAACGTCAGCCTGGAGATCAGGCGAAGAATCACGCTTGCAAACAAATGTTTTTTTGGGCTGAGAAAGCAAATGAGAAGTAAAGCCCTCTCTCGACGGACGAAAATAAAGATATATAAGACGCTGATACTCCCGGTCCTACTGTATGGCGCAGAGGCATGGACCGTGATTGAGTCGGATGAGACAGCGTTGGAAGTCTTCGAGAGGAAGATTCTTCGCAGGATCTTTGGTCCTATTAGAGTCGGCGACGAGTTTAGGTCCCGTATGAACCGCGAGCTGTACGAGCTATTCGATGAGGTTGACATAGTCCAGCCCAAAAAATTCCAGCGGCTGCACTGGGCTGGGCACCTCATTCGAATGGATGAAAGAGCTCCAGCACGCATGGTTTACATGGGGGGCCCAAACTTGATTGGTGGACGCCGACATAGAAGACGACCGGGCACGCGATGGAATGACCAGGTATGGAGAGAGCTCTCCGTACTTGGCATTCAAAACGACTGGCGCCAGCACGCACAGGATTATGGAGGCTGACGCGCTTTCCTGGACGCGGCCATGACCGGTAGACGGTGGACGGCCATTTAAGTAAGTAAGTAAGAGGCTGAGTCCGAACAGGTGTGATTTGATTTATTACTTCAACATAACATGAACTCCGGTTTATACAGTTTTATTCTGTCTAAACATAAAAAAAAAATTTTTTTTGAGGCAAAACCAATATCCATAATTTCAAAATAACATAAAATCTTGTTTAAACATAGTGATTCTTCCTAAACTTTGAAAAAAATAGAGATTTAGGTTTAAATATACTTAAATATTGTCATCCAAAATCCATATCTAAAAATTTTTTTTAATGACTTCAAAATAATATGAAATGTTGTTTATACAGTGTTACTCTTCCTAAACTTTAAAAAAAAATATATAAAATTAGTTAAAAAGACACCAAACAATTTTCATAAATAGTTCATAAAATAATAAGAAATCTTTTCATTGACAAAGGTCATTGACCCCGGGGGCTAAACGTCATTGACCCCGGTGGCCATAGGTCATAGACCCCGGGGCGAACAGTCATTTACCCCGGGGGTCAAGGCCATTGTAATGATTTTTCAAATGGTTTTGGTATAGCACTCAGCTTACCAATGCCTCTATAATTCGTTATATCAGATTTTCTGCCTTTTTTATAAAATGGAGTTATGAAAGAATCACTTCAAAGAGATGGAAACTTGCATAACCTTATAGATAGTGTTGCTACACCGGCGGCGCCAGTAAAGCTGTTCAACCTCCAAAAAGCGGCGACGGCGTCACAGCTGTTGCACTAGCGACCTATTCGTATATATTCCGCTATTTAGTCCTCGTTCTAAACTTTATTCTATTATTTGGATTATTGTCCTAAGGTGGTCTGCGTTGCAGATCGCACCAATTATTAGTCTTAAAATTATATATTTAGCCACCTCTGCTTATAATCAAAAGACTCAATAATTTTCACTAATAAATACACGCTCTTTATTTGTAACATAAGTCCGATACTCTGAACTATTCACAATTTGTTTAATGTGCCCTGCGACGCAGGTTGCACCAAGTGTTATTATTATTAAATGCACTTAATAATAAACAAAACTTAAAAGTATGTATTTAAATGCGTCCAACAACAACATTTAGTTGGAGCATACAAAACAAGCAAAAAAACAGTAGCTCTGCCCACCGCGGCAGAGACCTACAATGCAAGTTAAAGGCGCGGAGTCGAAAACGTAACTATTGCTTCTAATGCAAGCGATCACAAGAAAAGTATACAAAATCTATGCAAAAGGTGGTGGGTTATTACAATAACAAAATACTAATAGAGAGAAGTTGCTAACGGAATCTTCTCTCTCGCTTGCTCTTTTTCGTATTCTGTTTTGCTATTTACAACTTTAAAATATAACAAAAACTTAACCCATTATCGCCGGTTGCGGCGTAAACAGATAGATTGAAAAGAATCAATAAAGAGAAACAAATGGTGCTGGAACACTGTTTTAGTATACTACTGGGAATATTATCAGGTCCAGGTAGGAAGGAAAATTTTATGGATACGAGACATGTTAAAATAGTTTAAACAGAGATAATAGGAGGAGATATAAAGTCATATGATATAGTATTGTAAGGATATATAACAGAAGGATTGACAAAGCAATTATAATATGTATTTTGGAAAAAGTCAGCAAACAAATATGAGGATATGAGTCAGACGATGCATATTTATCATTACAAAGTAATTGAGATGCATACTGCGTACTGCATATCGTTTTAACGAAGTTAAAGAAAGATTTTGGATTGCGACGCATATTTTGTTTAACTTTCATTAAATAGTCCGCATAACACGTAATATTTAATGCGTTAAAGTCATATTTAAATTAAGATTTAATGCAGAGTTATGTATATAATTGATAATGTATAAGGAATAATAAAATTTTGTTGTATAAGTTTAAAAATGTATGTAAAATCCATGAAATGCGGGGACAGTGTCAAAAATCATATGTACGTAGTGGGGTCGGCAGGCCAGTTGGGCCAGTAGTCGATGGGTGGAATTTCTTCTATAAATATATAACCCCGGGGGTCAAAGTCATTGACCCCGAAGGACAAAGGTCGTGGACCCCGGGGTTATGATCATTGACCCCGGGGGCCAAAGATCATTGGCCACGGGATCAAGGTCATTTGCCCCAGGAGCCAAAGGACATTGACCCCGGTTTTATTCTTCCTAAGCTTTGAAAAAAGAAATAAATTTAGTTTAAAAAAATCCAAAACTTTTTTATCAAAAATCCATATCTAAACATTTTTTTATAACATGAAATTTTGTATTTCCTGTTTGATTGTTCGTAAGCATTGGAAAATATATAAATTTAGTTTAAAAAATTATTGTTATCAAAAATCCATATCTACATCTTTTTTATGACTTCAAAATAACATGAACTCTTGTTTATACAGTTTTATTCTTCCTAAACTTAAAGAAAAAACATATAAATTTACTTTAAAAAAACAAAAAATTCTCGTCAAAACTCCATTCTAAAAACTTTTTGTATGACTTCAAAAAAACATGAAAATTTGTTTATACAGTTTTATTCTTCCTAAACATAAAAAAAAAAGAAATAAATCTAGTTTAAAAAAATACCACAAAATTTACATAAAAAATACATACATATGTATCTAAAATTTTTTTATGATTTAAAAATAACATGAAATCTTATTTATACAATTTTATTCTTCCTATACTTAGAAAAAAACATTTTTTTAAATGACTTCAAAATAATATGAAATGTTATTTATACAATTTTATTCTTCCAACGTCTTTTTTTTTTAATTTTTAATAAATTGGTTTACTTTTTTCACTTAAATTTTTTCGTTTAATTATATTCACTTTAATTCAGACAGTAAAAAAAATAATTTACACAATGTCAACCAGAATCTTTTTTGTTGATTTTTTAATTTGTTTTTTTTTTTTTTTTTAATTTTTTGTCCTCTATTTTTCTTCACTCTTTTTCTTATATTTTTTTTGTTTACCGTGCCAGCCATTGTATACAAATTAAAAAAAAACATTTTAGATGTAATTTTATATATTTCCTCATGTATATTTTTGTTGAAAATTGTTAAAAATTGACTGGCACAAGTATCAATTGCCCTCTGTTTGAACTCTCTGTCTTACTGGTTGCCAGCCAGCCTATCTGTCAGTCTATCCAATCCTTTCAGTATAGCAAAAAGTGTAAAAGCGGCCGACATTTGCAGTATGTAACCTTAAGGTTACCTAACAAAGTCCGACTCCGTACTGGTATTTTAATTATCGCACTGCTTGCCATTTTGAGTGCAACAAGTCAAAATTAGCACGGAGTCCTGAGAGCCACACTTTGCCGCCGGCACAACCATATAGATGCGTGTAAGAAGCTGGATACATATAAATCCACTATTATTTACAGTCCGAATACACAGCACGTTATGCACACTTAAGTTCACCGCGATATATCGGGTCCGCCAAATATTTTTTTTATTTTTTGTTTAAAATGCTATAAAATGAAAACTACAAGAGATCTTCAATCCTTCCGGTTAACAGTGGAATATGATTTCATTCATATGGCTGCCAGGGCTAGCCATGCAGTATCAAATTCATTCGGTTCAATTCTCGGAATAACCGGTAGTTCAAAAAAAAAAAACGTTAGATGGCGGACCCGATATATCATATGAAATAATTTTCTTTTGTACTTACGTTTTAAGATTTGAAGAAAAGATCCACTGATGCAAAAAATGTTTTATTATTTCTTTTTTATTTATTTGTGTTTTTTTTCTATTTATTTATAATTTATTTATTTATTAAAAAACAATATTTATTTATATATGAAAAAATTTGTATATATATTTTTTTTTCCAAAATCAGTCTTCCAAATGTTGGCTGGGTAGCTGCCGATTTGGTACATGTTTGTGTGTTGGTTTTAATCATGTTTCGCCTGTCTGCCACTAATTACATGCATCTTTCTGTGGACACACATCCTAATTTGTGAATAAAGTCATCAACTAATTGTGTCGCAAGTTTGGTGTAGATTTGCAAGTGCTTTCCAAAACTAAATCCATTTGGTAGTTACATTGCGGAAAAAGATTATCTGCAAATGTATAGAATGTGTTGATAGATCATAAATTTTCCAAAAAAAACCAATGTACAGCTTAAATGTTCGTGCGCTCTTGAACCGCATCCCTTCCCAACATAGAATATCCCCGCTTCCCCAGCGATGGTGGGGTCTACTAAACAGCCATTTTTTTTTTTAAATTTTTCTCCAGAACAGTATTTTTTGTACCAATTCTGGAGACTCTCCCACAAATACTTTCCTTTGTCCAGCGAAGTGGATGGAGTGCGAGGTGGCGACGGATGCGAAAGAGGGGGACAGTCTTTGCGATGTAAGTACATTGCAAATCAGCTTCCAAAAGAGGCTTTGCACCTATCGCACATGGGGTTCGGTCTAAAACTGCAATGTAATCTGTTGTTGTGCAAAGGTAGCAAATATTCGCTACGAAATTTGCTACAACAAATTGAGCAATACTAATTTACCTGTTTTGCAGATGATGCGCAAGACATTATAAAATTTAAAAACTCACCCGTTTTTGCTTTAAAATATACACAAAAAAACACTAATTTATTACGTATTTAGTCAAAAAAAGAGTGAAAAAGAAAAAGAGCTGCAAGAACTCACCAACGCCGCGCCGCTATACTTGTCTTTATGAGAGTTATAAGGTGGTAAGGCTTTTTTAAATTTAAAAGCTATAAACAGCTGTGCAATTGTGTTAGCAAAATAAATACGTGTACTCAGTATATCTGTAATACAAAAGTTTAGCATCTTTCTTTGTAGATTTTATAATTTTTAATATTTTAAAGTATTTAATTTTTCGTAACTGTTTTTCTTAAATTTTCTTAAGGAGCAAGCAAACGTATTAGAATTATATATATATTTTTTTTTTTTGAATAATATTTGTTTATGTTAAGCATTCCACTGAAGGAACTTTAAACATATTCTTCAAGTTATACGATTGACAGAATTATTTCATTAATATGTTAAAATAAGTTAGAATAAAATTAATATTAATACTCGAATTTAGTGCCGTGTTGGCAGGTCATCCGGGTGGAGCCTTTTAAGGCGCCTTCTGCTTGTGTTGATAGCGAGTGCTGAGGCTAACTGGTTGACATGATCACGCAGACGATCGTTGTACCGGGAGCTATGTCAATTGATTTCATCAAATACTGAGGGCATATTTAAGTCGTTACTAATGACAGTATTACGTACAAACCACGGAGCACCGATGATTAAGCGTAGAGTTTTGTTCTGCAGTTTTTGAACGCGTTGAATATTAGTTTTTGATGCAGTTCCCCAGAGTTTAATTCCATAACTCCAGGATGGCAAAACAACCATTTTGTAGATGTACAGTTTATTACTCAAACGCACCTTACTGTTTGGACGCAGCAACCAATTCAATTTTTTAAGTTTAGCGCGACATGTTCCAAGTACCATAGATATGTGATTTCTCCATGTCAATCGGTTATCCAGCATCATACCTAGGTACTTAACAGAATTGACCTGAGGAACAGTCACATTGTTTATGTTTAATGGAGAACATTTTCCCCTTTTCAGAGAAAAAGTGCAATGCGCAGATTTGAGCTGTTGATTTTAATATTCCAACGATTGGCCCATCGGATGAAGCTGTCCAAATACTCTTCAATATAGTCTGAAGCGGCAATGGGGCATCTCGAGTTCGCCATAATCACTGTATCGTCAGCGCAAGTAGCAAGTAACATGTGCTCGCCAACAGGCTTAGGCATGTCAGCAGTATATAATGTGTATAGAGTTGGGCTTAATACACTACCCTGAGGTACTCCTGCACATATTGGCCTTATTGTCGAGTAAACACCTTTAACTAAAACTTGAAAACAGCGTCCAAATAAAAAAGACTGAAGGATGAGGAAGTAGTCTGTTGGTAAGTGAGCCCTGATTTTTTGCATCAACTCCTCATGCCACACGCGGTCGAAAGCTTGCTGCACATCCAAAAATACAGCAGAAATGTAGCGCTTTTCTTCAAAAGCATCTAGGATTTGATGCACAACTCTGTGAACTTGCTCTGGTGTGCCATGATGGTATCTAAACCCAAATTGGAAATCAGGAATGATACTCCTTTCGTTTAGTATATCCAATAATCTGACAAGAAATATTTTTTCAAATATTTTTGAGAAGATTGGCAGTAGACTTATCGGTCTGTACGAGTCAACTTGGCCTTCTGGTTTGCCAGGCTTTAGTATCATTGTAATTATAGCACATTTCCACTGTGATGGAAAGTGACAGATACGTAACATGGAGTTAAATAATAGTACGAGGTACAGGACAGCTTTAACAGACAGAGCCTTAACAGTCCTGCTATCAATACCATCGTATCCTGGAGCTTTCCGCTTTTATATTTTTTTCAGGTTTTTAAGCGAAAGCAGGCTATTGGTTTGACACATACGGATAACAAAGCACAAGCATACAATAAGCGCTGTAAACGCATGAGAATCAACCCATAGCCGTCTAATGGTTATGTATTACAATTAATATAGTTTTCAGCAGTTCTTAGGCGTTAGAAACTAACAGCAGGTATCAGAACAATCTAGATAGATGTTGTATCGTGGTCTCATAAAAGATTTGCACAAAGAGTTGCATAGCAGACCACACAGCATCAATTCTAAATCATATTATGTATGGTTAAACCTAACCGACCCCTTTGATACCAATAGAAGTTTCAGGCAGGGCTATGCTCTGTCGTGCGATTTCTGATTTCTTGTGATGGAATGTATCTTACGCCAGTGCCAGTACATACAGAGTATGTCGGGCTCGATCTTTCAAAAAGAAGTGATGCTGCTCGCTTACGCCGATGACGATGAAGCAAATGAGAAGTAAAGCCTCTCTCGAAAGACGAAAATAAAAATCTATAAGACGCTAATACTCCCGGTCCTTTTGTATGGCTCAAAGGCATGAACCGTGATTGAGTCAGATGAAACAGCGTTGGAAGTCTTTGAGAGGAAGATTCTTTGTAGGATTTTCGCTTCTGTTAGAGTCGGCAACGAGTTTAGGTCCCGGATGAACCGCGAGTTGTACGAGCTATTCGATGAGGTTGACAAAGTCCAGCGCATAAAATTTCAGCTGCTGCACTGGGCTGGTCACTTAATTCGAATGGTTGAAAGTGCTCCAGCACGCATGGTTTACATGGGGCCCAAACTTGATTGGAGGACGCCATAATAGAGGACGACCGGGCACGCGTTGGAATGACCAGGTATGGAGAGATCTCTCCGTACTTGACATTTAAAACGACTGGCGACAGCGCTCACAACATTATGGAGGCTGGCGCGCCTTCCTAAGACCGGAAGACGGCCACTTAAGTAAGTAAATACCAATAATCATAAGAGCCTCAACGCATTCTATGACAAAATTACTTAAATATAAACTGGTGTATGTACAGCGAGTTTTTATTTACAAATGAGAAGAATTTTACATTTGCTAGGGGAGAGGGTAGCACCGAAACCCAGACCCCATTGATAAATATCATTTGATATGTTATTTAAAATGTTATTAAGCTTCGATAAATCTTTAATTTTACAATTATTGCATCATCTGCATACCAGAGAACTGCAAGGGTGTCACATTATGCCACCTTACTCACACCCAATAAAATTTGTGTCCCGGTGCCACTCACACCCGGCTAAGCAAAGCAAAGACACACACTCATCAAAAATTTCGTGTGTGCTATGAGTGCCCGCATTATTACGTACTCGCTCATACAAGGTGCCGTTATTTTTTTGTGCTTGCACTCATTCATTTTTAAGCAACGCGTACCGGTCGCACTTGCACCTAAAACGAATGAAAGAATAACCACAAGTAACAAAAAAGAAAATGCGGAATTAATAGAAGTAGGCAAAACACACAAGAGTCACTGGAGTGTTTTTTAAACACCATGGTGCTTTGCATAGCCGAATGATTCAAGTTCAGTGTGTCTTTGAATTTTTCTGCGAAGGGGCAAACATAATGAGCGCGGAAATAATTAAAAATAAAATAGAACGTGGCGATTACACCGTAGCTCCAACTCACAAGGGCAAAAGTGTAATTTGGAATATATTGTGCGAAATTATAAAAGAAGACCAAACTGTTCTTGAAGGATGGATTTTTTGCAATGCATGCAGAAAAGTGCTGAAATATGTTGTTAACCAAACTTCAAATTTGTCAAGACACAAATGTTGTCTGTCCCTAAGACAGCCCATGGAAGCAAAAAAAGTTTCTAGCTTGGACAAAAAAACAGCTATAGAGAAATGCAGCCAATGGGTTGTTCAGGATTGTCGCCCGTTTTTCGCAGTGAGCGGGAATGAATTTCGCAATCTGGTGAAATTCTTTATACAAATTGGTGCTGCTTCGATATTGATGACCTACTGCCGGACGCAACGACATTAAGCCGAAATGCGGAAAAAGATGCAGAAGAAAAGCGGACAATGATCTCCAAGGAAATAAAAGAAGCAATGGATAATGGAGGAGTATCGGCAACGATTGATATGTACGTCAGTACGTCAACAGAAATTGTTTAGGTGTCACTCTGCATTATTTAAAAGACTTAAAAATTAATGACATTATTCTGGGCTTGAAATCGAAGGACTTCGAAAAATCGACAGGTGAAAATATTCTTAACAAACTAAAAACTATTTTTGCACAATTTGATATTGAGGACATTGCCAATTTTAAATTCATAACAGATAGGGGATCAAATATAAAGAAAGCATTGACGAAGAATTACGATTGAATTGTAGCAGCCATTTATTTTCAAATGTTCTAGAAAAATCATTCGAAGAATCGTATGAGCTTCAAGACATATTACACACATGTAAAAAAATTTTAAAATATTTTAAAAAAGCAAATTTGCAACATCGGCTAAACACAACATTGAAAAACTCTTGGCCTACTCATTGGAATTCAAATTATACAATGCTTAATTCTATAGTGGATAACTGGACAACAGTTAATCAAATATTAGGTAACACTGAGGGAGGTCAAAAACTGATAAGCGTTAATATATGTACTTTTAGAATAATATTAATTTTGCTTGAAGATTTCGAGAGAATTTTTAAAGAATTACAAACGTCTAGTTCTCCTTCTTTATGCTTTGTTTTACCCTCTATTGCAAAAATAAAGTCACTTTGCGAACCGAACGCTGAAGACATTTCACCAATATCCGTTCTTAAGGAAAGAATTTTAATTAATGTGAATACGATTTGGAAAGAAAATTTAAGTATTTGGCACAAAGCAGCATTTTTTTTATATCCACCTGCAGCAATTATGGAACATGAGGATATAATACAAATAAAACATTTCTGTTATGAAAAAATTAATAGTTTTATTTACAATACAAGCGAATGTTCCAGTAACAATAGTTTTTCGAGTAGTGAATCAAGTCCAGCAAATCCAATTTGTCAATTGGCAACTTACTCTAAAAATCAAACGTTTGTGCCAAAAACCCAATTTTTCTTTTCTCACCTGGTGTCTTTTTCAAAAAACAGTTCTAAAACGCCTTTGGAGAAAATAGAAAGTTATTGCACAGAGAGAGTTTCTTTAATCGAGGATTTCGAACCCATTGAATGGTGGAAAAGCAAGAAAAACTGTTATCCTCTTTTATCTAAGTTAGCATTGCAACTTCTTACTATACCATCGAGCAGTGCAGCGGCCCACACTTTTTTCCTTAGCGGGCAATGTTATTACGGAGAAAAGAAATAGATTAGGACCTAAAACTGTTGATAATTTACTTTTTCTCCATTCATATTATAATAAATTTGAATAAAAAATAAAATAAACTTTAATAAAACGACCTGAAGCAAAAAAAAATATGTTAAATAATAAATAATTAAAAATTAAGAAATATGCAATGAATATGTTAAATAAAATTTAAGATTAATAAGAAATAATTTGTTTCATTTAGCGACGCATTTGGAGCAGCAGGTAGTAAAACAACAATTCAAGCGAAGGCTTGCAAAAAAGAAACCATAATACTCAACACACTCAATACAATTTTTGTCTTTATTTTTGTGTTTCTCTTTTCACCCATTCTTCTTGCGACGCTACGCGCCGGCATACGCACACACACTTGTTCAAAAAAAAACTGCCGACTCTATATTGATGCTTGGTACGGCTCACACTTATGCATTATTGCGAGGCTGGCACTTATACTCAGTTGTCCGGTAGCAAAAAACACCAGGGTGTCAAAAACACCCTACATTTACCCGGTCCACCTTGAGTGCTGGTGGACTCTTGCAGTTCTCTGCTGCATACATAATTAATTTAATCGATTTATGTTTCAAAATTATCTTATTATTTGCTAAAATGCAATAATAAATAAGACTACAGATAAAGCAGATCATTGAGGGATACCATTATGAAGATGAAAATGTAAGCTCAAATGAGGTCATAAAGGTCATAGGCCAAACTGAAGATTTTTAAAAGCTGTAGAAGGACAGTATGAACGCCCACGCGATCGAATGCTTTTTCAAAAATATTTTAACGTGGAGTTAATCTCCTTTCCATCGGATATAAAATTCTGTCTCACGTATTGTATATTCACATTACGAACAATCTGGAAAAGACCCGTGAGTTTAACTAAGACACACCCCACCCATTTGTCGACTTAACATGACGATGCTATCATACATACAAAGCGTTGTCAACGTAGGAAAGAACCTCTACTAACGTTTTGATACCAAGAAAAGTTTTAGGCAAGGTGACGCACTGTTGTTCAATTTTTTTTAATCTTCTGTTGGATTACATCTTACGCAAGTGCCCTTACATATAGAACATGTCGGGCTCGAAATGGAAGTGATGCTGCTCGCGTCCGCGGATGATATTGATATCATTAGAACACAAGAACGGCGAGTCAGCAAGGCGATCTGGGATTTTGAAAAACAGCGGGCAATGACGACAAGACGAAGTACTTGGTATCTTCTCGAACAGCGCCATCGCGCCTTGGACGGAAAAGTTTTGATACGAAATGACCAGTAACAACAACGTCAGCCTGGAGATCAAGCGAAGAACTACGCTTGCAAATAGTTGCTAGTTTAGGCTGAGCAACCAAATTAGACGTAAAGTCCTCTCCCGAAAGACCAAAATCAAGATCTATTAAACGGTGACTAAACTCTCGGGCCTACTGTATGGCGCAGAAGCATGGATCATGATTGAGACCTACAAAACGGCGTTGTAAGTGTGAAATTACCAGGAATAGAGAAAGCTATGCGTACTTGGCATTTATAACTGGCGCCAGCGTGCACAAGATTACAGGCGCTGGTGCGCATTATAAAATGCAGTCGTGACAAAAGTAGGCTAAGGATTTGTATAGGGGCTACCTTTAAAAGTGGCCGGGGATCTATTGGTATAGTTTACTCGAAAATCATATTAATTACGACGAACGACATTTGAAGGCCATGTAAGTAGTTCAATAAAATGGAATAATAATTAGTTTTTCGTAGAGTCTCAAAAGTAGGTTAAGCATTTGAATAAGGGCTATCTTTAAAAGTATCCGGGGCTCATTAATATAGCTTTTGTATGAATAGGTTTACTCGTTATGAATTTCTGAATGGTTTTAAATTGGATCCAATTGAGTGGCACAAGATATTGTTTTAAAGATAATTTTTAATAATTTCTTTAAACATCGTTCCGTCTATGTCTGTCCTTGTCGTCTAATTCTTTTAAACGTAATTGAGATATAGCGGGAAGAGTATAGATATAGCTAATCATTTTTTACAACTAATATAATAGATGTAAATATGATTTCGGACAAAAAACTGATGTTCGGGACCTTTGACCTTGAATATCTTAGGATGCTAATACGATATCTTAGATTAGTGGTTTAATTTCAAAACAATCACTTTGAATCATATTAATAGCTTCAATTGAGGTTTTTGTGTCGGTACCATCCTACGTTAGCTAAGATGTAGGTCCATTCTTCAATAATATAATGAAATTCATGAGGTCGCTCATTGATTCAACAGTTTATTCGATATATAATATATGATGAAATTATAATAAGTAATGTGAATAATAATTTAGTCGATTACACATTGCCTTTTTTTAAATACTCGTACATTAATAAAAATAATAAATATAGATTGTTGATTCACTTGACGTTTGGGTACTCCTGTTAGAGTTTTTTGAAAACACTATTGAACGCATTAATTAATCTACCACAAACCCAAGTTAGGAGTTTCCGTTGAATGGAAATACCACATTTACGCGGCTTTACACAAATAAACACAAACATTTTACAATAAAGGTTTTGGGGGTTCTTTGACATCTAGCTTTTAGGAAAAGCATGTGTCTAACCTCAAAGTTGTATATGTATTTTTATTGATTTTCGAGTTCTGCGCCAGTAACTGTGTTACCATAAGATAACTCAATATTGCTTAGATTTGTTTCTGTTCTGGTCGAAGTTTTTTTTGCGCCACTTGGCTGACTTAATTCAACATCCATAGTCGGTTCAACTGCGTTATTGAAGACTTCATTTAAATAATGTGTTTTCGAAGAAAGTTCCTGATCGTCATTGCCGCGTTTAGATTTTGTAGAACTAACGATAATCGTTTGGATTAAATCATCTTCGGGGTTATATCTGTTTGATGAGTTTTCAAGTTGCCGTTGTTGATGTAGTGTCTTTTCGTTATTCGATGACCATGTGACATCTTCACATAATTTTTGAAATTGTATATCATCCTCCGGATATACAACATCTATATCCTCTCTCAATTTCCTTAATTGTCGAGTTAAATCTGTAAAATCATTTTATTGGTGGTTGTTTCAACTATAAAACAATGGTTTTTTTTTTTACCGTTTTGCTCGATATTCCGTTGAGCCTCTTCCAAAACAATTGCTGTGTGCTCTTCGGCGATTTGTCGGATATCGGCAATATCGCAATCGTTTTGTACGTTCAATCGGTTCACTTTTTGGAAAGTTTCGCTTGGTGCTAAAAATAGAAAAAAAAATTTTATTTATTTGGTATACAAGATGTACAATTGAAGATATGTAATTATACACTAAACGAATATGTTACTGCGAAGGTTATCCAAGAAAAACCGTGTACTTACCTTTTTCAAAATGACCCCTCGTTTTATTGTTTTGGTCGGCTAATTCTGTCATCAAATGTTTATCTTGCTCTTGCATGGTTTCGCTCACTTCTGTTATTGTTGGTTCTCGCTGAATATCAGTGAACGATTCAATACCAATGTTTTCGTTAAAATCTTCAGATATGCCACCATCTAAATTGGAATCATCTAATTGAACTCTAGCCAGGATGCGTTCCACATTGTTAGTAACAGGCTCGAAATTAAAAACACACTCTTGAAGTACATCCTCACGTCCGATTCGATGAAGTGCTTGCTCTAGCACGTTTCCATTGGCATATGGACCTTTTTGCCGAAGCCATAGTCTTAGCATGACCATTGATTGTTGTGCTGTGTCACCAGGATACTCAGCCTTAATTATATCGATGTCGGTTTCGGGTACATCCAATTCCTTAGCCAAATGCTGCCAGTCTCTACCGAGTCGGTCGCATATATCTGATAGGTGTAGATCAGCGCGTTGAATGTCATCGCCTGTACTATTTGGTGATGACTGTTTATTTACCTGATCAACTTTGAATATTTTTGCCTTTATTTCAGCGTTGATTAGATCTCTGTAGGTTAGACCTGGATCTATGGCTATGTTATTTAAACTCTTTCGACTTCCATTGGTTGCAGATTGAACAATATTGTGACCCGACAAGGATACACTTAATGCACATATAGGTTGTAATGGCGCATCCCCTTGCGCAACCTTGGGCTCACTCATAAAGCATATTCTCGCATGTGGTTCGTCCTGATCTTTGATGTGTACGATGAACGACAATCGATTTTCACGAAAAGCTTGAAATTTGACATTTAACTGTTCACCCGATTTTAGCACGGGCACTAAATTGCCACTGAATTCCAGATAGATGTCTTGATCTTCGAGTATTTCGACATCACGGCTCTTGGCGATTTCTGTAAAGTATTCTTGTTGCTCTAATGTCTTATCTTCCTTATCGTCGGTCATACAGAACACAGAGAGCTTGGCTTCTGATGTGGATATACGTTTGGCAAACACAACAAACTTGACTATAAACGGAACCTGGGCCATATATGTGTAGAGCTCGGTTGCCATGCGACTAGCGTCACTAATATTGCGACAATCCATTAACCAGAACCGTGCAGAAACTGTTGTGGTAAATGTCACACTATCCTTGACGAAAGCCAGAGGGGTTGACCCTGTCACATCTTCCCAAATAGCACGGTTCTGGCCACCAGTAATGGAGCATAACAGACGTAATGTGGGAGCATTGCCAGTATACGGTACATTTACCATACCTTGCGTTGAGGTCTTTGGTGCTGGTATGCTCAAAGTAATTGCTTTGTGAAATTTACGGCGTCTCGGTTCGACGGTGACGACTGGAGATACGGCAACTCCTTGCCCTAATAGTTTGCAGCATCCTTTCAGATCAACTGGTTGTGCCTGAAGACCGACTCGAATTTTTTTTGTCAACGCATGGGGGGGGAATATGGCCTGAACCTGTGGGACTGCAGATGACGAAACAGTTCCACCATCCGGACCTATTGCATGTACCTCTTGGCGTATGCGTGACACGACCGCAAAAAAATGAGGCAAATTGTTAGTTACAATACGAATAATCCGACTAGTGTGTAAATCTTCTAAAGGATTAAATTCGTCAATTGTTGCGTTCAGTGCATCCAACACATTTTCTTCATTGTCGTAAAGAGTATGTTCACGCCAGCTCTCTCCATTATCAGAACGCAAGATGATTATTTCACGTTCCATATCTCGCAGCGACCCAAAGTGTGGAACCTCAAGTATAATTGGACTAATAGGATTTTAATTATAAACTGAAGTTTCTAGAAAAGAACAGAGTACTACACTTACCCTAAGAAATTTGCCTCTACTGGAGACATTTCGAGAATTCGACTAACCAGCGCCTCGCCTTCCATTAATGGAGGCGGATTGGTAACTCTTTGAGGCTTCACATAACGACATGTAATTCGAGTTGGTTGTGCGCAAGCTTTAGATGGCACAATGATTCGAACTCCACTGTGTCTACAACCACGCATAGATCCACCACGCGCATCAACCAAAAATGAAACGAGGAATCCTAGATGTACAGGAGGTCGCACAATGGCCACATTGTCGGTTGGCTTAGTAGCATACTGATTGGGTACTGTAACGATGTCCAGTGCCTCTGCAAATCATTGAACTTGTTATTTATATTGTTAGTTTATAGATGTACTATAAAATTTTTAAAATTTAATCTCGATTGTAAGGGTAAACAATTTTTCCGTGACAATTATTACCGTGTACTTCCATACCAACTCGCACTTGGTCGACTTGATCGTGTTCTGAGTTAGTAGTATCATACTTTCGATGATCGTGCTCGTTCGAAGTTTTTAAATCATCGGTAGCCATGTATTTATACTGGTTATTATCTAAATGGTCATCACCTCCTTCGTCTTCAGAGTCAGAAAGCAATGTCTCATGCATTAACTCCGGCGCTACCACTTTGTATTTTTCTTCCAAAACTCCCGTAGTAGAGTTCACAATTGAAGTTTCAGTAACAACTTTTAGTGTCTCGACTGCGGTAACATATCCAAGGTTCTGCGCAATATTTAAGGCTGTTTGTCCATTCTAAAAATAAGTTAATAAATCACACAATCAAACTCCTTAATTTTTTACGTTTTTGTCAAATTATAAGTTTATTCTGCAAAAAAAAAAAATAAAAAAAACTGATAACTTTGAACAACGCCCAACAAATCGAACACAATCGAACGAATGCTACAGAAAACAATCACTATTTTGCCAGTATGATTGGACTAAATCGGGAGATACTTAGTTGGCTCGCTCATTGCTCCCTACAGATATGACCGTACTCTTTTAGTTTTCAAAAATTAAAACGAACGTATGTAGCTTTCGAAAAAGTACTGCGACGAAGGAAAAGAGGAAATGAAATCTTCTGTAAAACCGAAGTTTAAGTTCTCTATACACATGTTTACAAAATATTTGTGTGCTTGACTACCGGAACAGAATGTATTTTACTCCATGTCATTTTCCTCTACTCATTCTGATATAGCTTAAGTTGGCTACTGTGGGCAGCGGCAATCATATCAAACTTCAATTTCTTGCAAATGTTGACAAAATATGTGTAATAATATATTACGAGTATGTAATCGGAATGGTTCTTAGTGAAGTGCTAGGAATTTATAAATCACCATCACTGACATAATACCAGTGCTAAATTGTACTGAACTACAGATACAAATATTTTTTCCATGCTGTATAACAAGAAAACTATGAGTCATGCACACTCATTGGTCTAAATTTGTATACAGAAACACTCTAAATATAGATCCACTCAATACTGTTTACTTTTTTAGTTTAAATACAAACTGTTCGAAAGACGGACGCTTTTATTTGATTTTTATTTTTTTTTATTAGAGCATATACATATACGATCAGTTTGGATACGAATAGATTTTCTTTATATAAGTCTAGTTGATAATAACATTAAAAATATTATGCCTTAATAAGAACTGATATCTCTTGTTTACACGTGCATTGGATTTTTTATGTATTTTGAGCCGTATGCCATCAATGTAAATTTTTTTGCGTTTGAAGTTTCTTATTATACCTTTAAAAATTTTTATTTCAATTGGCTTACGTTACCAATCAGTCGAAATGAAATTTGTTTTTTTTATGGGGTGCCCAAACTTGATTGGACGCCGAAATAGAGGATGACCGGGCACGCGTTGGAATGAATAAGTATGGAGAGATCTCTCCCTAATTGGCATTCAAAACGACTACACTATGGAGGCTGGCGTGCCTTCCTAAATGCAGCCATGACCGGATGATGGTTAACGGCCTTTTAAGGAAGGAAGTAAGTATGTTTTACTGGACGGAGGAAAGCGCGTGGCTACAGCTAGAGTATAAATAACAGTGTAAAAATGGTTGCAACGAAAAAATTTTAAAATAATAAACTAGATTCAACGAATTTATGATGTTGTCGTCTAAAAAATAAACAAATTTCTACATATAAGTGTGAATATGTACATTTAACTATATAGAAACTACTTTCTATAGTTTACTTACATTTGTCACGGCGTTTGGATTTGCCTTGTGTCGTAGTAGCAAGTTAATTACCATTATGTGACCTTGTTGGGCTGCTTGATGCAGTGGAGTGTAACCCACGTTTGTGCTCATTTCAATATTTGCATCGTTTTCCAATAAAAATCTGACCATATTAATCTGTCCATAGTGAGCTGCCACATGAAGAGGCGTGTAGCCTGCCTTTGTGCGGTCTGAGATGTCAGCGCCATGATCGAGTAAAATTCTGGCCACTTCAGTCTTATCTTCTTGGGCAGCTAAATGTAGCGGAGTGAGTCCGTTTCTAGCCACTTCTTTAGCGTTTCCACTGTGTTCGAGTAGCAAATGAACCATGTCTTTATGGCCCTCTTGCGCAGCCAGGTGCAGTGGTGTGAAGCCAGATTTACTACGTACATCTACGTTGGCACCATACTGGAGTAAATATTGAGCTATTTCCATTTGGTTCTTTTTTGCTGCAATATGTAAAGCGGTGTGTCCATTTTTTGCACATATCAATGGTGAGGCACCTTTTTCGAGTAGCAATAACACGACAGGCTGATGATCATAGTGCGAAGCTACGTGTAAAGGTGTAACGTAATTTTTACCTTGACAATCGATTTTAGCACCTTTCTGAATCAGCAGGGCCACCACTTTCTCCCGCCCATACTTTGATGCAAGGTGCAGTGGGGAGAAGCCTTTTTTAGTGACTGCATCGAGTTTAGCACTGTTTTCAATTAATAATTGGCAAACTTCTTCCTGCCCTTCTTTCGCGGCAATATGTAAGGGCGTGTACGCATCTTTTGTGGTGGCATCTATGTTAGCGCCGTGTTGCAACATAATGTCGATAATATCGATGTTTCCTAGGCGAGACGTTACATGTAGGGGCGTCTGCCCTTCTCGTGCAATTGCGTCCACCTGAGCATCATTGCGTAGTAATATTCGAATCACGTCCGTTTGGTTCGCTCTGGCTGCCAAGTGAAGTGGAGTCTCGCCACGAACTGTCGGCGAATCAGGATTGGCGTCGTGCTGTAGTAAGTATATAACAATGTTCATACAGCCCATAAAACTAGCGACATGTAATGGCGTCAATCCTGATTCCGTTGTAGCACTAATATTGGCGCAATGTTTTAACAGCAGTTCTACTACTTTAATACGATTTTTTTTGCAAGCGATATGAAGTGGCGTGAAACCGTTTAAGGCACGTGCGTTAGGATCAGCATCATAGTCTAATAGTAGCTTTGCCACACGAACATGACCACAGTGTGCTGCTACATGCAGTGCCGTCAAGTAATCCACAGTGACTTCGTCGACCGGGGCCTTATTGCTTAGCAATATACGCGCAGTCGTATCGTGTTCCCCCTGTGCCGACATATGGAGAGCTGAGAGTCCATTTTTAGTTTTGGAAAGTATGGGTGCGTTGTTGGCCAGTAGCAATTCAATCACGTCGACATGACCTGAACGTGAGGCACAATGCAGCGGCGTCAAGCCGTCTCGTGTTGTTGCTTCGATACGTGCCTTTTTTTCCAAGAGTAACTGTAGAATGTTTGTTTTCCCCCACTTACAGGCGACATGCAGCGGAGTTATGTTGTGCTTTGCAGTAAAATTGACATCAGCACCGCGGTCAATTAACAGATTTGCAATGTCAACATTGCCGTAATGGGCCGCTATGTGCAGTGGCGTAAAGCCTGACTTTGATACAATATCTGGATTTCGATCGTTTTGTAGTAACAGAGTAGCAGCATTGACGTCATTTTTCTTGGCTGCAATATGTAACGCTGGCAGACGCACCTTACCTCGAGTATCGCTTTCAAGAAGAACTGATACTACTTTGTCATGTCCTTGCTGCATTGCTACTGCCAGGGGCGTAAAACCATCCTCAGTAGCCAAAGACGGATTCGCGCCTTTTGCCATCAAAAACATGACACAGCTGTCATGATTTTCTTGAGCAGCCATATAAAGCGGGGTAAAACCGTTCAACGATTGCACATTTACGTTTGCATTGTACTGAATTAACAACTTAATGACTTCTTTCTGACCTGCCAGTGAAGCAATGTGCAAAGCGGTATTGCCTTTTTTTGTCGCGTTATCTACCTTTATTCCACGTTTTAGTAGCTCACCCACAATATCCACATATCCGTCCTTTGCTGCCAAATGTAATGCGTTTAACCCATTCTGAAAACATTAATATTTTAAAAAAGACTTAAAAAAATTATGTTAATATGGATGCATAAAAATCAAATTTTAAAGAGAAACAAATGTAAACGTTAAATTTGTTGGAACAAAAGTTTTAATACTTTTTACACGTTCCCTTGGCTCGGCAACGCTGGAATTTAAAATTGCTTACTTAGCAAGTATTCTATCCAGTTGAAATGTATAGAACTCAGCTCTTTTATTTGCGTTTACCTTTTTTTTATGTGCTCGAAAAAGATAGATTGCTTTGTTAACGTTTGCGTGCATATAAAATGCACACATAAATACATATTGAAATTTTTGGCTTAACCGTCGGACGATACTGCCTCCAACCAAAACGAAACATGTTAGTAACCAGCACCAGATATGAACATCACAACATACACAAGGCTACATGGATAAGTCCCGATCAAGTTGCACGCAACTAAATTGTTCATGTTGCGATTGACAAAAGGGACGCATCAAGCGTGTTGGACGTGCGAACCTAACGTGGTCCCATTATCGACTCGGATTACTATCCTGTCGCAGCCAAGGTACGAAGTAGGCTCATCGTGGTTCACGTCATATGCCCTAACACGCAACGTAAGCTAGACGTCGATGAGCAGCAATCACAACAGACTGTCAATGCCTTCTCAGACACACTATCCTGACTTCTCGAGGAAATCTCTCCGTCTTCTGAAAATATATATTTGAGCAGTAGAAACATATCACCCGCTCCATGGATAGGGCTGCCAAGGCAGTCATTGGTTAAACAAAACCTGTGACTAACTCAGTATGAAGCGGGGTCTCGCAATTCTACTGCAGAGAGGCACGCCTCCTATCAGCGAACTCTGCAGTCGCGTGCAACGTGAGATGTTACAAAATGATATCGAAAAAAAGGAGAGAGGAGAAATCGCTTTTCAGGCGCGAGAAAAAGTAGCAAGAAAGGCGTAACTTTAAGGACGGAAATGCCCATACGTGAAAAGTGGCGACGGTTTGCTTGTCTAAAAGCAGCATAGATACACACATACATATATACATACATACATCGATACCTATCATCCCTATCGCCTTAACATGTATTGCAAATTTCATCTCTGTATCTCAAATGAGTTCAAAGATATATCGAATTTTGTCTATCGCTTATAATGTGGTGGGGTATCGCCCTCTCCGACTTGGACCAAATTTATTAGGATTACTTTCCCTATCCCATTAACATGTCTTTCGAATTTCATCTATGTATCTCAAATCGATGCAAAGATTTTGCAAATTTGTCGCTTATATGATGGGTGCATATGGCATATGTTCTTTTCCAATGCCCTATCTATCTCTATACAGTAATTCATACCAATTGGTTAAGCGGCTTAGTCGTAAGAGAGTAACATCCATCCAAACATCCACACAAATTTTCGCATTTATGATATTACTAGCGTACCGGTAAGAATATTGATATAAATATTGTATATGTATGTTCTTCACAAATACCTAAACCCTCCTCACTTTTTTAATGGATCTTATGCATCGCGGTCCCACTAACAAATATAACAAATTTCATCCTTTTACCTCAAATGGATGCAAAGATATGTTGAATTTTGTGTGGGGTGAAGCATAGCCCCATCCGTTTTTGACCAAACTTAACACGATTACTTCACCCGATCCCATTAATATGTAAACCAAATATCATCCCTGTTCCTCAAATAATTGCAACGATATGACAAATTGTATTTATCGTGTATATGGGCATTTCCACAGAAATGTCAACCGCAGCCAAAAAATGCTCATATCGAAAATTTGTCCCTACATTATAAGTTGGACGAAAAATGGAAGGAAGTGAAAATAAATATATCGTATATATTAAAAATCATTTATAATCATCTTTTTACGCATATCTAATTAGATAAAAAGTAAATAAATAAACATAAAAAGTATGATGGAACAAAATGTTCATTAAATAAAATAAAAACTACTTTATATTTTTTAATGAAATAAAAAACGTTATTAAGATATATGAATGCATAGATTTTGGGAGATTGGGATTCGTTTGCTCAAGTGCACATTGTGTGGAAAGTTGTTGACTGCCATACACCTGGGAATGGCCAACAATGATTCTTGTGTCAAACGGTCCAAGCAACTCACACGTCCGTCAGGACACGTATCTCCTGGGTAGCCTCTGAACATCCGTTCAGAGGTGAGCTAACGTGAGAAGGCGAAGGGGCCCCCTCTCCTTTAAAAAGGGGTTGGTGCGCTGGGCTTGGGACCCGCCACTTTTAAAAAAAAACCCCCCAATGAAAACGAAAAGAAAGCCTCGGAACGGACCCTTTGATGACGACCCCCGCAAACGCTATAAGGATCACGATATACGGATATGCACCTGGAATGTCCGCACCCTTGCAACGAAGGCTAGACGTCGGCAAGCTGCAATCAGAGCAGACCGCCACAGCCTTCTCAAACACACTCTCCCGAATGCTCCGGGAAACCTCTCCGATTTCTCGAGATATATGTGAGCAGTGGACACATATTACCCGCTCCATAGATAGGGCTGCCAAGGATGTCATTGGTTATATAAAACCTGTGAAGAATTCTTGGTACGACGAGGAGTGTCGCAATGCTACTGCAGAGAAGAACGCTTCCTATCAGCGAACTCTGCAGTCGGGAGCAACGCGAGCTGTTAGAGAGCGATATCGAGAGAAACGGAGAGAGGAGAAACGCCTTTTCAGGCGCAAGAAAAAGGAGCAAGAAAGGCGGGAGTTTGAGGATGTTGAGATGTTCCGTAACAGAAATGAAGCTCGAAAATTCTACCAAAAGGTCAAGCGTCTGACTGAAGGTTTTAAGCCCGGAGTAACTTTCTGTAAGGATGAGAATGGAAGTCTGGTAACGGATGAACAGGAATCACTGAGATTATGGAGGAGTCATTTCTCCAACCTACTCGGCGATGAAGCGCACAATACCGCCGAAAGAGAAATGACACCGGAACCACCAGTTAATGATGGCACTATTGTAGAGCCACCGGACTATTACGAGGTCGATTCAGTTATTAAAAAGCTGAAAAATAACAAAGCGGCAGGCTATGATGGGCTGCCAGCTGAGTTATTTAAGACCGGCGGCGAAGAGTTGGTTAGGAGTATGCACCAACTTTTATGCAAGATATGGTCCGATGAATCTCTATCTATCTTTAAGAAAGGAGACCCCGCTGTTTGCGCCAACTACCGCGGAATAAGTCTCCTTTCCATTGGATATAAGACTTTGTCAGGCGTATTGTGTAATAGGCTGAAGCCATATACCGACTCACTGATAGGACGATATCAGTGTGGCTTCAGACCAAAAAGGTCGACCAGTGACCAAATATTCACATTACGCCAAATCTTGGAAAAGACCCGTGAGTTCAACAAAGACACTCACCACCTATTTGTCGATTACAAAGCCGCTTTCGACACGCCGATAAGAGCGAAGTTCTTCGACGCCCTGTCTGCACTAGGTATCCCGGCAAAGATTGTCCGTCTTTGCATGGCGACGCTATCTAACACACAAAGCGTTGTCAGGGTGGGGAAAAACCTCTCCGACCCCTTTGATACCAAGAGAGGTTTCAGGCAGGGCGATGCTCTATCGTGCGATTTTTTCAATCTCCTGATGGAATACATCCTACGCCAATGCCCGTACATACAGAGTATGTCGGGCTCGATCTTCCAAAAGGAAGTGATGCTGCTCGCTTACGCCGATGACATCGATATCATCGGTACGCAGGAAAGGCGAGTCAGCAAGGCGTTCTCGGAGATTGAAAAACAGTCTCGGCTCATGGGTCTAGCGGTGAACGAGGACAAGACGAAGTACTTGGTGTCTTCTCGCACTCCGTCAATGAGTCTTGGACGGTCAGTGACGATGGAGAATTTCAACTTCAGTGTTGTAGAAAACTTCGTCTATCTCGGAACAGAGATCACCAGCAACAACAACGTCAGCCTGGAGATCAGGCGAAGAATCACGCTTGCAAACAGATGTTTTTTTTGGGCTGAGCAAGCAAATGAGAAGTAAAGCCCTCTCTCGACGGACGAAAATAAAGATATATAAGACGCTGATACTCCCGGTCCTACTGTATGGCGCAGAGGCATGGACCGTGATTGAGTCGGATGAGACAGCGTTGGAAGTCTTCGAGAGGAAGATTCTTCGCAGGATCTTTGGTCCTATTAGAGTCGGCGACGAGTTTAGGTCCCGCATGAACCGCGAGCTGTACGAGCTATTCAATGAGGTTGACATAGTCCAGCGCATAAAATTCCAGCGGCTGCACTGGGCTGGGCACCTCATTCGAATGGACGAAGGAGCTCCAGCACGCATGGTTTACATGGGGGGCCCAAACTTGATTGGTGGACGCCGACATAGAGGACGACCGGGCACTCGATGGAATGACCAGGTATGGAGAGATCTCTCCGTACTTGGCATTCAGAACGACTGGCGCCAGCGCGCACAGGATTATGGAGGCTGGCGCGCTTTCCTGGACGCGGCCATGACCGGTAGACGGTTGACGGCCATTTAAGTAAGTAAGTAAGAATGCATAACATTTTCAAATCTGTCGCATTAAAATATTTCGTCAGGTTTGGCTGAAATCGGTGTTTGAACTGTTCACTTTGAAAACGACTTCCGTTTTTTGTCGCGTGCGACAGTCTGGATTTTTGGAATTATTTTGAAAACGAACAGTTGCCAAAAACTCAACTTAAACATTAGTTATAGAGCTAATCAAGAGCTATAAGTTACACCTTTTGCCAAAATAAAATAATGTTTAAGCATATGTTTTTTTTAGTTTGAATGTGTAAAAACGTGGAATTCGACGTTAGAGAACATAATTCCTCCGATTTTAACGAAATAGAAGCCAATGCTCTTTCCAGCGTGATGCGCGCACAAATAAAAGAACAAAAATGTGTCTACGATTTTATTTTAAGTATATAGTAGATATAGATAGGATAAAAAGCTGTATGGTATGCATTGTTGGCGTGACACCAGTTTGTAGGAATTGGGTTAGAATTGACTTAAAAAATTTGGACACGACAAACATATAGTAAGTTAAATAAAAGCTTATAAAAATAACATATGTATTCTGAAATTACTTACCGCATTGGATGCATTTATGTCTGTAATTTGGCCGGTTTCGAGGAATTCAAGGACTTTGCTTAGATCTCCACTGCGTGCTGCACGTAGGAAAGATATGGTTACATCATTCTGAAATATATTGAAATAAACTTGTATTTTTGTTAGATATTTCACTGGATGCAAAGATATGTTAAATTGAATTGAAGTTTAACGCTTATATGGGAGGCTGGGCATAATCCCATTCGATTTTGACCAAACTTAACTTGATTACTTCATCCGATCCCATTAACATGTGTACCAAATACCTCATATGGATACAAAGATGTGTTGAATTTTTTTGTATCGTTTATATGGCGGATGGGGCATAGCCCCCTCCAATTTTGAACAAACTGCACTATATATACTTATATATATATAAGTACTTATATATATATATATATATATATATATATAACATATATATATATAACATATATATATATAAGATATATACAATATAATATATATACTAACATTTATTTTGAACACGAATTTTTAAAATAAGAAATTGAGTAATGTTTTCGTATTGATCCGCTAGCGAACGGCTCCATTTTCGAAATCGTTGTTGCACTCGATACACTTGGGATGCAAGACATTCTTCAACTGCAAATAGCCATTAGACTCTCGATGAGTCAAAATATGTCCATGAGAGCTCAGATCACACGTAGCACAATAGTTCAGTTGACGCTGCTTACTCTGGCCCATGCGCTTTAAATCATCAAATTCAATTGGCTTTAGTTTCTCAACAATTTTGCCCTCTTGGCGAATCATGGTAGTTTTCCTCAATACCTTCACACATCATCAAATGTGTACGTTTATCGCGGTTTGTGATTCTGCTACAATTGCCAATTTTTTTAATTCCCTTAATTTTCTTTATGGACATCTTTGTTATTGGCTAGAGCGGTGCATCTTCATGATGTTCGTAGAATTCTCTTTTTGGTGCAGCAGTTTTGGCCTTCTCCATGACAATTGGAAGTGAAATTTCCATTTCGCTCGGTGTTGCAAGACACATAAGATGGAATTGAGGCGTTTCACAAACCTTCACGAGTTCAGCCATCTCATCTCACTCTTTTTAGTATGATGGTAAGCTGCATTGTATAATCTATCTTGCTTTAATTTACCAACAGCTGTACTTACCTCTCCAAAGTGAGGTCTTTAAAATTAAAATAAGACAGACTAACAATTCTTTAATTTGATTAATATTTTTCCTACGAACCTCTATCCATTTGTAATTTCAAAAGTAAATGTATTTAAAACCATAGAAAACGTTACTTTTAATGAAACCGAAGCTCAAATATACTTCACAGTTTAGCTATCTCGAACGCAACTTTCTTTAACTTATGTATTCTCATCTGTAATTTATTGCAAATTATTGCCTAATTAACTTGCGTGCGGATTATATTATATAATTAAATTTTTATCTACTTCCGTCATTGGTTATTTAAAAAGATCTAACACTAGTTAAGAGAATATATCCAATAGAGTTAAAAAGGAAAGATTGCCTGCTTTATCCCACAGACCGCAACACCAAGCATGTTGATCTATAACGTCAAAATTATGAATTTATTGTGTTGTCCTTGGCTTGACGCCACACTATAATGCTTTCCACACGGTGTCTTTTAAGTGTAACACTTTTTATTACGAACCTTTTTAGAGAATTTTCAAAGCCGAAACTTCGACAATTTTGCTTATTTATGTACCCAACGAGTGAGAAATAGACTTCGAAACACTGATTGTCCCAATTCCCCCTTTAGAATTATTAATTGAAGCATTGCTCGAAGAATAAACTTAAAAAATGATGCTTGGAATAACAGATTACAGATAACAGCCCCATACGCCGCCATGTATTAGCTCTCTAAGGTGTTAATGATTTAGTAATATATCGTTGCTCCTTAAGTCTAAGTATAGATTTCAAGTGAGTCTACTTAAAGACAATAGCAGTACAGACTAATTTTAAATAATGCGTACATGATATACATAGTTCACGCAAGCCTACGAGTATGTGTAAAAATAAGTAAAAACGAATGAGATCATTCCTAGCTATATACACATTGAAATAAACCAGCATGACAATGGTTATACATACATATGTATATATGTTTATATCTACATACTGTGGTTTATATACCAAGCAAAGTATATGCAATTATATCAGCTTACATATAAAATGATTAAAATATGCAACAACAAAAACATCATTAGTCAATACGCATAACAGATCACGCCCGAAGCTTAATTTTTTTTATATGTATAAGTATCTGCAGTGGTATTTTATGTTTGTTCAGAACGCATGAGGTCAAATTAAACTGTTGGAGGAGAACTAGCATAGTAAGCTTTTTACAAAAGTTTATTATTTTAACGTAAAAAATTTAAAGTTTAAGAACTACAAGCCATTTTTTAATCCTTTGCATATCCAAGTTTCTATAATGACAATCTTTTAGAGATTGCCATTAAAGGACACAAAAAAAACTTTTCACAGAGAGTAACAATGTATTATAAATTTATTAGACATGCATTTTTAGCAGTCTAGTGGTCATTTTTACTTTCAGAAATCATATCTTTCCCTGTGAATAGGTAAACAATTGCAACAACTTTGAATAATAAATAAAGTAGTTAAGTCAAAGCAATTAAATAAAAGCAATATTTTTTTTTTCTTTGATACTCATGCAAATCAACTCCTCAATTTGAGATTTTGTATGGAAAAATTTTATTGATATTGGTAAACTTGCTAGAAGTGACCAATTTAGTTTACTTTACGTTTCTTACAAAATATTGAATTTAGGAGCACTAAAAAGGGTAAACCTTATACAAATAATTCACACCGTAGCATCGAAGTAAAAATAACTAATTTGATTATTGTAAATGCAAAGTTTGGTGAGGATGGATGTTTGTTTACTACTCTTATTAAATTCTTCATATCTTTTCAACCATTTGAGGAACAGAGATGAAATTTAATATACATGGTTAAGCGACCAGGAGAAATTATCATGTTGAGTTTGGTTAAAAACGGAGAAGGCGAAGCCCCACCACCATATAAACTATAAATAAAATTTGTCATATCTTTGCATCCATTTAAGGAACAGAGATGAAATTTAATTTTGGTCAAAACAGAATGAGGTGATGCCCCACCTCCAACATTTGATATAAATAAAATTTGTCATAACTTTGCATTAATTTATAAGTTCTAAACAAACATGATAAAAGGAAGAGGGAAAGTAATCATGATGCCACGCCCCCCATGTAAGCAATAAACAAAATTTATAATGTCTTTGCATTTATTTGAGGTAAAGAGATGCAATACATGGTAATAGGATCAAGAGAAGTAATCCTATTAATTTTGGTCAAAATCGGAATGTGCGATGTCCCACCTAACATATAAGCGCTAAACGAAATTCGTCATATTTTTGTATCTATTTGATGTACAGCAATGAAATGAAATATACATGTTAATGGGATCGGGAGAAGAAAATTGAATTTAACAAGTTTAAGCATTAAGCTAGTCTTATACTCATTTCAGTAAAATATCGCACACGCATCTAGATAACATAACGTATCCTTTATACAAATTTAATATTCAATAGGGATACACAGGATATCTCGATGTCGAGCACATAAAACTTCCGCGTTCTTTCATGTTCTTTATTATTCGCTATGATGCATTGTAATAGTTAATGTGTAATTAAGGTATTATTAATGCAGTTTTCAATAATGAATAATTAATACATATTTAGTTCAAACCGTTTTGATTGACAGCTTCACATTGCGAATATTTTGACTAGCATGTCGATTTTAGTTATAAAAATCATGGTAACTCATCAACTTTTGAGCCAAGTTCTCAACATTTTAGAAATAGGTACATTAAACGAACCGACGAGACGGATATGACTACCTTATCCTGCTGATCTGAAGTTTCCTTTAAGTAGTTGAACACCATATGACTAAACTATAATACTGCTCACTCAGGGCAGTACTTCTCTTTAAAATTGTATTAATTAACAACAAAAGATAACGATAACTTTGGTGGAAAGCCATTTCCAAGTTTTGAAAGTATAAAAAGAAAGCCTACTAACTCAAAGAAACTATTTTTGGAGTCAGTTATTAATGCGAGCGAAAGAGATATAAACATATGAATGTACATTGTAAATACATATTTTAGCCAGCACGAATGCATTTGTTTTATTATAATAATGCATTTGTACAAGGTTCTAATGTATGTATATCTACGCCACTGGTTCACTAAACTGCTACAAAAGTGTATATATACATATACATACCTGTTTTGGATATTTGAAGTTACTGTTTAATTTGTCGTGATTGCTTTTGTCCGCCAAAGTTGCAGACAAATCAGTGTTTAGCTGTTGCTGTGTGATGGTTTCAGCTATTGTCATTTCGCGATTTTTAGTTACCGATGACAAATTCCCGTTTTGAATTTCGCCGAGTGTCATATTTGTTCTTTGGAAACCTGTGTTAAAAAAATAATCGAAAACTACAATTTACAAAGGAAAAACTGACCCTATCACATAAGCAAAACAACTGTTTTATGGTAAGAAATGTGATTTAATTCGATAATACACAGTTGTTTTTATCTTTTGCCTTCTCTCCTAAATTCTTTCTAACACGTCAAACCGCGCTCCCCTTCCACTTATTATCGTTTACGACTGAACAACCATAATATAGATATGTATGCATGTGTGTATGTACGTGCGAAGGTATGCATGTATCTATGTGTGTATCTACGATGAAATTAACGAATGAAACTATACTAACTCAACTATACTAACTCAATCATTGTTGTGCTTGGATTTGTATGTGGGTGTTACGCGTGTATGTGTTTGTTTGTAGTTCGTTATGACTATGACGTCATTTTGCATAAAACAGAATTACTTTTTTTCCATATCAAAAAATTAGTGGAAAATAAAATTGGCTTCAAATAATTATGCTATTGTGAGATATGTATATATGAGATACATATAATTTACTTTAATGATATGGTCATTGAAAAGTGGTGCAAATAGAAATGGATGCACAATTGTTTTTTAGATTTTGAAGGGAGAGCGAACAAAACAACATAATAAATATTAGTTTTATTCATTTATAGCAAACATGTTGCGTTGCAAAACATGAACATCCTTCCTTTGAAGAGTCAGATTTACGCGTGATAGTTATAATAATCTAGCTACGAACAAACGGAATTCGAAGGAGTAAATATGAAGCCTGCGATAAAGGTTTTAAAAAAAATTTATACTGTTGAAAATGGATGGATAAAGCATCTAATTGATTTTATCCCAAACCCAATTTAATTGCGCATTCAATGCGAAGTGCTATTTTATACTGCAATCAATAGCTCTAATTTAAAGCTTTCGCAGTTATTTTTTAACATTAAATAGGTATTAGAATTCTCACTTTTACACTTTAACTTCTACAACACTTGATAGACGCGACAAAAAGCAAATATACAGATAAAGATACTTGTAGAGACTACCCGATACAAAATGCAATTTATAGTTCCGTTCGTTACAATACTTGAGTATTCCATTACTCAATATTTATTATGTTGCCATTCTAGAGTATTAGTGTCGTATTCCACTTGCTTCCGACACTTTAGATTTATCAGGGATCCACAGAAAGCACTTTTGCTTGATTTTCGCTTTTGCATATCGTTTCGGAGTGTTTTCCAATTCGCTTGAAATGTAGTCAGCGTTTTGATTTAATACGCCTCTCAACAACATTTTGAAATTAAAATTTTTTTTTAGCAGATACTACACTGACGACAGTAAAAATGTTTCGCTGTTGCCACCATGTTTAAAGAGAATTTCGAACTTGATTTTAAAGAAGGTAGGATGCTGCTGTTTGTCTTAAAACAAAACTAAATATATTTAAATTTAATTGCAATTATTTTAACACAGCAATAGCAGTTTTTGTTGTACATTTTGAGAAACAATTGGCGACAATTTTACTTCGGTAATGTGGCAACGACGAAAAATTTATTTCTCTAAACCAGTGATGCACAGCGCCTATGCCAGCCATACCCACACTGCTATTGTAATACCCGCGGTATACGGGTGGTAAATTCGAATGCCAGCCAATATGCTTGCAGACATTTGCAACAACAATTTTCAAAAATCAAAAAGGATGAAAAAAAGTTGACTTCCGGTTGCACCGAATCTCATATACCATTCACATACATCATATATTGCAGTCACACACATACGTTACAAACTTTCAAACAAACTCCATATACCATAAAACACTGATGCTTAGCGCCTATGCTAGCCATAGCAATTTGTTATTGTATGCCCACTCATATACCGCTGGCAATCGAATTTACCAGCCGTATATGAGACAATTGAGACAAAAAACAAAAACAATGTTTCAGTGATATACGCAATACGCTGTGTTAAATACGAGGGCTATTTGATAAGTCATGGACTATTGATTTTGCCACTTAGTAACTGACCATTATCTTTCGCTGCAACTTTCTAAATTCAGTGCGCCATTCATGTCATTGCTTCAAAAATGTCACAAACAATTTATATGGACGAATATCTCAACACGTTTATATATATTTTTTTAAGTTACCACTACAAATTCAAAAAATGCCACTGACTTAAAAAACTACCCTCGCACACAAGAAAATTCTCAAAGCAGAAAGAAGTAAGTAGGTAAGAATAGAATGAGATAATAACCACGTTAACTTTCGGTTGCACCGAAGCTCACATACCATTACCATTGATCAAATTTTTTGGTGTTAGTGGACAGGTAAACTTGTTTAATAAAATCACTTTTGTCAAAAATTTACCTGCGAACCTTCGAATGCAGGGTAAATTTATATGACATTGTAATAAAATAATGAGAAATTATAAATTATAAATGTATTTTCAAACCAATCGGTAGAGTAAATTAATATGGCATTGTAATAAAACAATAAAAAATTGTTAATCGATTAATTTTAGTTTTCATTCATTACTGTCAATTGCACATGGGAACAACTATCATTTATTGCAGTGACAAACAGGTGTTACAAACTTTTGGACAAACCCAATATACCATTTCATTCTACTTGTGAATGGTATAAAAAGCAGCAACAAAGTAATCCAATCGCTATTCAATAGTTTGTGCTAATACAACGAACACTGAAAAAAAAGTTTTATCTTAAAATTTAAATATTAATATTGTGAGTCATTATATATATATGTTAAAAAAGTTTTATCTTAAAATTTAAATATTAATATTGTGAGTCATTATATATATATGTACATATATATACATATATAAGTAAAAACAAAAAATAATATTTAAATAATTTAAAAAAAAAAAATTAAGAGACAGTTTAACAATAGCATTATTTTTAATAAAAATTGGGAATACCAATTTTTATTTTCTGAAAATTTCAGAAGAGAAACCCAATGTATGGTATGTTTTGAGAAAATAAAGTGCATGAAATATAATTTGGAGAGACATTTCATTAATTCTCATAAAGCTACATATCTTGGAATGTCAGATGATGATTGGAAGAAAATGGTAACTGAATTAAAGGAAAGATTTTTTCTTTATGATACCAAAGAAATTTTGAAATACATTGAAGAGGAAGGGCCCCATGTAATTCCGCCAATTGAGAAAGAGCGTCATACCTGGAAACCATTTACCGACGGTATCTATATAAAAAATATTTGTAAAGATATACTGAAATGTTATGGAACGAGAGGTGAAGCTATGTCTGACGAAGTATGTGCAATTCCTTTGTCGCGATCTAATGTCGTATGGAGAATTGAACACATTAAGGATTACTTGAACTTTAGTTTCAAAGAAAAGTTAAGAGCTTGCTCCTATTTTTCTATTGCTGTAGACGAGTCATGTGATATATCTGATACAAGCCAACTATTAATTGCAGTACGTATTGTAGACATTGATTTCAATGTCTGTGAAGAAACGTTGGCAATGGTACCACTTCTCAAAAATACAAAGGGAGTAGATGTGTTTAATTCTGTCAAAAGTACAGTTTGGTACGGTACGGTAGTTTTGAAAAATTAACGGCTTTGTGCACAGATGGAGCTCCAGCAATGTTGGGAAAAAATGATGGACTAGTTGGCCAATTTTTGAAAAATGGCATCGATATTCCTTTCTTTCATTGCGTAATCCACCAGGAGTCACTTTGTGCTTAATGGGGAAATATAGCACAAACAATGAACACAGTGGTGAAAGTTGTCAATAAAATAAGGGGTGGCCACAATGCGTTGACTCATCGAAAATTTAAACTTTTTTTAGATGAATGTAATAATGCGTATGGGGATTTACTTTTATATACTGAAATAAAATGGCTCAGTAGGGGACATTTTCCCCTACTGAGCCATCTTATTTCAGTATATAAAAGTAAAAGTAAAGTAAAAAAATGCAAAGACTTTTCGAGCTTAAATCAGAAATTGCACAGTTTATAAAAGAAGAATGGATAAAGAATATGGATAAAGTTCTCGCAGAAATGGAAACCCACAATTTCAATGCTAACTTGGCGTTTTTGACAGACATTTCGAATCATTTGAATCAGTTGAGTTTGAAGTTGCAAGGAAAAAACAAAATTAAGTATATTTGAAATGGTAGATTCAGTGAATGCGTTTACAAATAAAATTAAAATTTTTAGGCCCTGTACCGAGCCTATTGGGTTTGTGCAAATGTATGTAACAGGTAGAAATAATGGTCGGAGACCCCCAAAGTTACCACCATTATGGTCAGGAGTGATAGAGGAGTCGATATAGCCATGTCCGTCTGTCCGTCCGTCCGTCCGTCTGTATGAACGAAAGGATCTCGGAAACGGTAATAGATAGAGACTTCGTGTTTTTTGCATTCGACTAGGATTGCTCCGGAATTTCACACGTTTATTTTAGAATTTTGCCCCTTCCCCCCCTTCCCCATAAAATCACCCGTTAGGGTGAAAATTTCTTCGGCATAAAAAAAATTGAGTGTACCAATATAGAAATAACGTCTCTCTAAGCCAAAATCCGAAAAGTTCATCAAAATCGGATAATAAATGGCGATTTTATAAGCAATTGAATTTGAACAACCCCCCATTTCTTTTCATTCATATTCGCGCAGTGAGAAGTGGTCATGTGTTTGGTCATAAGCTCGGGAAACATTTAATATGTTTGTTAGGCGGCCTGAACTGGTACAGGGCCTCTTACAGTGGGTTACGCCCGACTGTATTTCCTTACTTGTTTTTTCTGATATGTGCATTGACAAGCTTTATCACTTTCCTTGCCTAAAGCAATTTTTGTCTGAAGCAAAATTAAGTAATTTCGATTTTTCGTTTTTCATTGACAAAATTGCAGATATAGAAATTAATTTTAAGAGCAGGTTTAAGGACTTTGACATTATACAGCCGATGATACCCCTTTTTTATGCTCCAATGACGTGTAAAATCAGCGAGCAAAACCCATATTATCAAATGGAACTATGCGATTTGCAATCAGATTCGTTATTAATGAATTCTGAACTAAAGGGAATCGAGTTTTGGAGGTTTGTGGATAAAACCAAATATCCCATATTAAGAAATGGGATTTTGAAAATGTACTCCATGTTTAGTAGTACATATATTAGTGAATGCGCGTTTTCGAACTTAAATTTAATAAAATCTAAACAGAGAAATAAAATATCAAATGAGCATTTAGAAGCCCTTCTTCAGCTCTCCACATCAAAAATGGAAATAAAGATAGAAGATGTAATTGAATACTCAAATTTGATAAATGTTGAATAAAAACGGACAGAGGCTAGTAAATAATACAATGGGGCTATTAACATTCTTTAAAATACAAAAAAAAAAATACAAAAATTAACAAAAAAAAAGCTCTAAACCAAAAACAAATAAAATATGTAAAAATTAAAAAAAAAAAAAGCAAATAAAAGATATATACAAAAAAAATTGTAAACCAAGAAAAAATGCTAAGTGTACTTTATTAAAAATGGCTTCGCGATTTTCTTCAAAAATAGACAGCCAATCAAAAAACGCAACAATAAATTAACAAGCAATTGTTGTTGTACAGAAATTCTGAAATGAACCAATGATATAATGTTACCCGCTCATAAGGAACCGTTGAACATCACTGCTCTAAAAGAAAACGAGGAACACAAAAAGAAATAGAAGAACAAAATGAATTTTTCCCTTAGCTCTTCTACCGCAAAGAGCCTGGCGGAAGGCTTTTTTTTTATCAAACGCTTTTACAATTTGCAATTATTGTTTAATATTTTAATAGCAATGCATTACGAATCGATTGTTTTGTTTTTGTGTAGCCATTCACTTTCCAATGTAAAAAGTACGTAAAACTGTTCAAGTTGGCAAGTAAGCATTTTAATTTGGCGGGCAGCAAATTCAAATGTATTTTTGCTTGGAAACTCCAATTTTAAATTCACATTTTTCAATTAACTTGCATTTAACTAATTTTCACTTGGAAATTTGCATTTGCCACTAAAAACAAAACAAAATAAATAACATTCCGAAAACTATTTTTATGAAATGTATACCCTATGTATGTTGCTATGTTCGAAAAAGCTAGTAAAATTGAAACACCTCGGAGTTCTGTTGCAAAGTGTAAATTTCTTAGCTTAGGTTTGGCAAAACACTTGAAACCAAAACACTAGTGATTTCTGTGGCATGCCTGATAAATGGGGCATACCTTGGGGTATGCCTGCATTTACCTATCTGATTGAAGAGAAAGCGTCTTTGACTTTTAAATAAAAGTGGCTATCTGATAAGTAACTGTTTAGCAGAAGGTAAAAGTCATGAGGAAAAAGAGATTCTAGTTTGAATAACAATCCCTTATGTCATACCTTGTCAAATGCATTCTCGACATCAAGAAAAATTCCAATATAAACATTCAAGTTCTGTCGAAAATTTTTTAACTATTCTATATATATGTTCAACTGTTGAAAGGAGTTTTGAATCCAAATAGATGGTCAGGTATTTTTTTATTTTTTTTATTATTATATATGTACTTGATTTGCCATCAGTTCAGTTTAAAAACTATAATCAAATTTTATTACAACTTAAACAAATGATAATTTAAACAATATTTACAGTTAGATTAAATTATTTAACATGCGAAAAAGCTCTTTAGGCAAATTAATGTTATTGTAAAATTAAATGTTAAGCCTTTGTCTATAGTTGCCCATTTTGCACATCCAACGGATGAATTCTTTTGAGTTGGTAACGACCGCTGTATCTTATAAAGAAATCCCTTGTGCCACACGCGAGGCTTGCTTCACATCAAGAAAAACTGCTGCGCAATACTGTTTGCTTTCAAATGCTGTAATTATCTCGGATACGATTCGATGAATTTTTTCAGGTGTACCATGCCTACGTCGAAACCCGAACTGGTGATTAGGTAGTAAGACACCATCAAAAAGTGGAAGCATTCTTCGAGCAAATATTCTTTCAAATATTTTTGCGAATACCCCCAGAAGACTTATAGGTCGGTATGAAGACAGTTCACTTTCTGGTTTGCCTGGCTTTAAGATAAGTATTATTTCTGCACATTTCCATTGGCTTGGAATATAGCATAGCATAAAGCAAACATTGAAAATGAGCACAAGCAAAAGATAGAATTTAGTTAGAAGCGCTTTTATTGTTGACACATCGATTTCATCATAACCTCTTGATTTTTTTGCATCAAACGATTTCATCGTGCACTTCATAAAGTCTTACTGACTTAGTTGACAAGGAACATCAAGAGATTGGTTTACAAATTCTTCTTCAGCAGGACTACACAACGAAAAATTTGTAAGTTGTGTTTCCAGGTGCGAAGCAAACGTTTGAGCTTTTTGTTGATTGCTATGGCACCAACCTCCATTTGCTTCGTTAACTGCAAATATTTGTCTTCCCGGCCGCTTTAAGTATTTGGTTGCATTCCACAAATTGCAATCTGGACCGTTTGGTTTAACGTTTTCCAGAAAGTCCCCAATGGCATCCTTTTTGAGTTCCATAAGTTTTGATTTTAGTTTTTTAGCAGTTCTATTAATTATTATAATTCATTTTTGTCGGAAGCGTTTTGTGTTAGTCTTCTTTTTTGTTTTGTGTTAGTCTTCTTTTTTCAGTTATAAACTTTCTAATTTCACTAGAATAGAGCGAGTAGTTTTTATGAGTGGGATACCCGTTTTGTTTTCTAGTAGTAGATATATCTGCTGCTTCGTGAATTTTGTTGTTGAGCCATTCAACTGTGTCATCAACGTCTCTTTCGGTATTTATATCAATGTTTAAATTGATCTCTCCATCTAACCAGCAGCGGAATAATGTTAAGTCAGTATTCTTGCTGATTAAATTTCGATTACTTATTTTTACATCAACTGGAATGTTTATAAAGATAACTATTGCTGAATGATCAGAGACCATGTTCGGTGGAGACCATGGCATATTGCTATGTCCAAAATATACGGATGTCTCCTTTGGTCTGTGGGCCAATATATTAGATTTCCAGTACTGAGAACAAAGTAGTTCATATCATTTATACACTTTAACAATTCTTTGCCTTTTGGGTTGGCAGTTCTAGCTCCCCACCACCGATTTTTTTTTTCCATGTATTATACATCTGTCAAACAACATTTAGTACATTTTATAATAGTGATTAAGGAATAAAATTAATTTTCAAAAGAACAATTTCTTTAAATTATTTGTCAACTAAAAAAAAAAATATACTGTACATGATAATATGCATTCACTCCAAGCAGCTAATACTTACGGCTGCCCCGCTCTTCATGAGATACCGTAACGTTCACTGCTAGATATATAGCATAATCATCTTACATTACATTTGAAAGTGATGTTTATAATTTATTTCTACTTATGATTAGTTTAGTAGATCTACTGGTCTGATCCTCTTAAGACGCCGTCTGGTTGTCAGTTCCACAATGGGTAAGTTGTTTATCTCAATGTTTGAGTGAGCTAAAATTCGATGATGATGCTTTGTGCTTACTGCCACTATTTCCTCTTTAATAGTGGGTGTCTTAAGATCTCTGTGTAAGTCTGCGTTGGAAATGTACCAGTCTGCTCCTGATATCTGCCGAAGAATTTTTGATTGCTGCCGTTGGATAATATTTACATTTGATACTTTTGATGTATCCCATATCTGTAGACCATATGTCCAAATAGGTTTTATTACGCATTTATATAATAATAGTTTGTTGTACATCGATAGCTTAGTGTTTTTTTTCATAAGCCAGTACATTTGTCGGTACTTTTCTTTTATTTGACTTTGTTTTTTCTTAATATGTAGCTTCCAAGTCAGTTTACTGTCTAGGTGAATTCCTAAATACATTGCCGATTTTTCGATAGGTATGTCAAGATTATTTATTTTTAGAGGAATGGGCAAGAAAGCGCGTCTAGTTGTAAAAATTACTTGAGTTGTTTTATTTTCATTAATTTTAATTGCCCACTTATTGAACCAGGTAATGGTTGTATCTAGTATTCTTTGAAGATTTTCGGAAGCAATAGTTAAATCTTTATGAGCATAAAATAAGATTGTATCATCTGCAAAAGTTGCAATCATAGAACATAGTTCATCCGGTTGAGGTATATCATGTGTATAGAGTACATATAGAAGAGGTCCTAGTACACTCCCTTGAGGGATGCCTGCCTTTATCTGCCTTATTGAAGATATAGCATCTTTGAATTTTACATAAAAGTGCCTATCTGATATGTAACTTTTTAGCAATACATAAAAATCATAAGGGAGAAGGGATCTTAGTTTATATAAGAGTCCCTTATGCCATACTTTGTCAAAAGCCTTTTCAACATCTAAAAAAATACCTACACAGTATTTTTTATTTTCAAAGTCTGTAGAAATTTTATTCACAACTCAATGTATTTGTTCAATAGTTGAATGGCGTTTTCTAAATCCGAATTGATGATCGGGTATAATATAATTGTTGTCAAGTATGGATTGTAGCCTATTTTGAAATAAACGTTCAAAAACTTTAGACAAAATGGGCAAAAGACTTATTGGTCTATAAGACGCTGGACAAGTAGCATCTTTGCCAGGTTTCGGTATTGCTATGATCTCGGCCACTTTCCATGTCTTAGGAAAATATTTTAGTCTTATCACAGCGTTAAATAAATTTCGGAGGTAGCATAGAGCACTCAAAGGAAGTTCTTTGAGCAGTCGTCCTGTTATCATATCGTAACCGGGTGATTTTTTTTACTTTTGTTTTGTCAATAATATTTTTTATCTCTTTGACAGTTACATATCGAATTGAAATATTACTGACTGAACTGCTTGAAATTTCAGGTGCGAGAACGCAGTTTTGAGGGTCGTTAGTAAAAACTTCTTCATAAAAGGATTGTGATTTGTAGTTGTGTTTAATTGTTTAGTGACCCTCCAAAGGGAATAGTTTGTGTCTAGGGTTGGAGTCGAATTAATTAGATAATTTTCAATATTTTTTTTACCGTTTTGCTTTAAAGATTCTTTTAATTCATTAATTGCTCGATTAAGTCTTTTTTTGTCCTCTGGACATCTAGTAACTTGCCAGATTTTTCGAAGTTTTCTCTTGTTTTCAATTTTCTGCCGAATTGAGGCAGGTGTATAATGAGAAACCTGTTTATGAAGTAAAGATGGAGAAGAATTGAGCGCTGCTTCAGCTACAGTGTCATTGAAGTATATCACGGAACTTTCTATATCATCTGGAGATTTTAATAAAATGTCCGATCGTAAATTTGTATGTAAAAACTCTTTGTAAGCTACCCAATCGGTTTTTGCATTACAAAGTGTTGGCGTGGAATTATTTGTTACAAATATTGTACTATAATCGAGCTGAATTGGAGAATGGTCTGAAGACAATTCAAAACGGGATTTAATAGAAAAAAGTCTCATATTTATATTTTTAATGACACAAAAATCAATTAGATCTGGAATTTTTTGACGATCTGTTGGCCAGTAAGTCGGCTCGCCAGTTGAAAGGTGTTTGCAGTTATTAAAAATTGTTTCAGTTCCAGCACATGTTGAAACAGTCCGTTAGCATTCCAGATTATAATTCGTAGGTTATCTGATTGCATGCCTGCGAGCTTAACTTAGACACAAGAAGTGTAATCACATTTAAAATAGCTGACATTTGTTGCATTAGTTGTTTCATCATTTCTTTCAACTCTTGCATGTCATTGTTTTCATTAAGCTGAGAACTCTGATTGCTTGGTAGGATATTTTGGGGCTCTATTGGATCAATGGATGTTGTAGGGAAGTTTATTGATTGGATGTGTTTACTTGGTTGAATTGTGTTTGAGGAGGTAGTGGCAGGATTGCTGTGCGTAATAGAGGGAAGTGGAGGAAAGCTTTCAGAGTTTGTCTTTGAAGTTTTTGCCATTGCAGCGTAGCTTTTAGCTGGATTGATTTTGACACTATATTCTTTACTTATATTATTAGTAGATGTAATTTGCTTACTATCATTTATTTTTGGTAAACTCTTCTCACGAAGTGCTGGAAATCGTTGGACTTTAAGAGTTTTATAAACCTCACAACCTTTGTAATTAGCTGTGTGATTGCCACTACACAAGGCACATTTTGTAAGACCTTTGTTAAAGGTTATTGTACAATCAATAGTTTTATGCGATCCAGCGCATTTTACACAAACTGGATCCCTTGTACAATAATTTTTAGTGTGTCCGTACTTTTGGCAGTTTGCACATTGCGCTAAAGTACGTTTGATGTGAGGAGCTTCAAATGAGATTTTAGTTTGTTTGGCGTTAAAATCGCCTCCTATTAAAAAATTAATACACAAATATTCGAGCAAATTTTTAAACATCCCATCAGAGACGTGATGGCTGGGTGGCAAATACGCTGCAGCAATTTTAAGACTGCCAGTAATGGTTTGCAGCTCGAAAATGGAGATTTGCGCCCAGTCATGAACGATTGGTCTGCAGACTGCGAACTTAATGCTGCTTTTCATAATAATTGTGATTAGTTAACACCACCTCATAGCCATGTATTTTTAAAAAGGTTCGATTATTGAAATGTGTTTCTGATAATAGAACAATATCTATATTCGGAGATTTTATGGCGTGTTCTATTTCAAACAAATGTCGGCAAGCGCCATTTGCATTCGACATAACCACTTTAAGGCTTGCAATCATTTTTATTTAGAAGTGACTTGATAACTTGAAGTAAATTCGATATCTGTTTAAACAATTTATCTGTCCGTTTAGCTTGAATTTCTACAAGCAGCTCGAGTCTGTTGAGCCTTTTATCGTGGGTACTGTTCAAGTTATGCGTGTTTAGATGTTCATTAAAACTAGCTGCATTGCTTGTGTTTTCTCCTTTTGCAAAAGCTGCATAGCTGCGACCAAGCGATACATGATTAAAGCTGCTAGTTGGTAAGCTAACTTAATTAACGGCCTCGTTGTTCAAATTATGGGTTTTTCGAGTTTGTAATCCAGGTTCTTTTTAATGTTGCTTGATAAACCTCACAATCTTTATATGAAGCCGTATGTGCTTTATTGCAATGAACGCATTTAGCAGGTGCAGATTTTTCTTTTGCACAGTCTTGAGAGCTATGTTGCATGTCATATTTTACGCATCTAAATGGTTTAGTACAATAGCTTTTCGTATGACCAAATTCTTGACACCTATGACATTGAACTATATCACTACATTTAGTTAAAGGCTCAACTTTTACAATTGCACTGCATAACTTTGTAATGACATATGGTACTTTACAGTTTTTTTGTTAAGGAGTTTAACCAATGCACGGTAGTTTTCACTCGTATTAACCATGTCACGTAGGTTGCCCTCACGGTACGATTCCGTTTCCTATACAATCGTTAAATTGTTTTAACATTTCCTGAATATTTTTTTACTTCAGGTATGAATAGAGGTGGAGGTTAAGGTTGAGCTGACACTAAATCTGGCGCATTGTCTTCATCAGGTGTATCCATGTTTGTGTCTAGTATGGCAAACCTATTTGTGCTCAAAACCTGTTGATTTACTCCTTGGGATTCATAAGATCACTGATAGGAATATCACTTTCACTGTTAGAATCATTAACAGTTCCATTGCCTTTTTTGCTAGCTACTCGCTTTCTTTGGACATCTGGCGAGTTTTTTGATTTTCGTTTAAGTACTGTTTTTAGCTCACTTACATACTTAGATTGCCAGCCAGCGCACAGTGGTTGGGCTTGTATGGAGACGCGGCCAAAAATACTTCTAGTGGACATATCGTTATGAAATTAATACCAAAAATCTAAAAAAATATTTTAAGTATATGATAAAAAAATTGGTCATATAGGACGTCTATATCATATAGCTGCCATAGGAACAATCGGTTAAAAATCAGCATTTAGTATGAAAAACTTTTTTGTTTTTTAAGGTATCTTAACCAATCTTTCAGATTATATGTTTGGAGCAGGTTTATATATCCTTACCAAATTTGGTTAAAATCAGAGAACTATATCTTATAGCTCCCATACAAAAAGATGGTGCAACTTTTAAAAAAATTGTTCTTTTCCAAGGCCTATATTTAATATTTGATCTGTAAATGAGAACGCTGGTGAAATCTTAGTCTCCAAAAGTAAAAACAATCACGAATTCATATAAAAAGTATTTTATTCATCTAGCAACAAATGCACACCGCTTAACAATTTTGTTTTTTTTGTGCATGGCAGTTTTCTTTGCCCAGTTATGAAAGGGTCTGAACTTAAGAGCAATCTATTAAATAAATCCCTATTTGTGTCAACTCGTGACATTTTCCTAGTATGATACTCTCTAAATTTTTTTATGTCTTTATTTTTGGATTCGGCAGCTTCTTCAGATAACTCTCCTATCGAAACAAGCGCATAATTTATAATTACCGGGCCGTGGACTAAAACTTTATGCACTGAAGGTGGAAGGTAATACCATGGGTATAATTTAATTAGCATTTTTGCGGTGTCAAGTGCAAAGCTTCCAAATTTTTCGGTATTTATTTTATATCCAGATGCCATGCATTGCAGTAATGTTGCACACCTATTTAAAACATGTTCATCCAATCCTGTTATATCAGCAGACAATTTTGTATCGCTAAAAAACCTTCTTGCCGTATTACCGTCATTTGAAGTTCCACTACCTCCACTTCTTGGTTGGTCGACATGTAATCCCATTTGGATGCGAAAGTCTGCTTGAATTTGTGTTTTCCTATCCTTAATGGCTTTTTTATCTTCTGGGGTACAAATTCGCCAAGTTTTCAAATGCAATCTATATGCCAAATGCAAGAAATATTCAAAAAATCGAATATATGAGTGCAACGGAGACAATCCAAACTCATAATGTTCTTCGTGAACTTTTTTGCTTAAGCATTTTTCCAAGTCATTCATTTCGCTCGGCTTTGCGTCACATATGTAGCATTTACAAGTTGATGTTTCACTTAAAGCACTACAGACTTTTCCGTCAACCATTGTCAACTGCAAACGATGTGTAATTGTAATGTTTTTGGTTAGTGCTTTACATGTATATGGCTCCAGCGCAGATATTTTGTTCCTAAAGTATTTGGCTTCATCTAAAGTCAATTGTGTTGTTTCTTTTTGGAATTGGAATCGTATTGGTCTGCAGTAACGTGTGGATGACGGTCGCGGATTTTTCCAAATTACTTTGTGTTTCTGGGGATCGCTTTCCTGAGTAATTAGTTGCAGTGGTACATACGAAGTCACAAACAAATTCGAATCATCAATGTTACTGTTCAATGCTTTCTGTTTATATTCGGAATGACTAGAACTGCCGTCAAATCCCCACTTGCCAATTAAAATCAAGTCAACCACGCTATCATCATCAATGCTCTCAAGGACATCAGCTTGAAGTTCTATAATTCGTAACGCCGTGTGATCCAACAAGCTTTGCAGCTCAACTTCGGCTTCGGACTCGCTGACACTGATATTTTCGGGATAAGTTAAAGCCTTGGCCGCCAGAAGTTTTTCGTAGCTTGGTAGTAAATTAAAGGAAGTCTTACTATTAACAAAACTACGAAAAAGCAAATATTGATGTTTACTCATATTTGTATCAAGAAAGAGTGACAAGACTTCATCCACATTAAATTCGGTAAACGTTGGTTGAGATGAGTTGCATGAGCGTACTTCAGCAGCCATAGATTCGTCACCTTGTGATAGCTCAGCAATTCTTCGTCGTTTTGTCCGCTTAGAAGCTTCCATAAAATCTATTTGCGGTCGTCCACGGTCAGAACTTTTGGATGTGGATGGGGCACAGCTTAACTGAATCGTTTCCTTTTCCTTCAGCCAATCAAATTGACTTTGGAGAATTAAAGCTTTCGTACGATTGTATTTTAACCAAAACGTAACAATCCTTTTACATATGTATCCAATTCGCTTTGCTAGTTCACTCATGTCAGCAATATAGCCGTTTTTTATGATGTTCGCTTCTTGGCCTTCAATCAAATTTTTTTGTCTTTCTGCGGCGCTTCCCTTTTCGCCGCACCATAAATTAAAAATATAAGATCGTGCAAACACACACTTATAAGAAGAACCTATTGAAATTTAGTGCAAGGGAATATCAAACAAAATAAAAACTATTAGTAAATGAACATACAGTTTTGGAAAGGTAAACACAAGCATGACACACGAAGACAGAGCAACAGCATAACAAGTAAATAAACGGCAAAACTGACCCTGAAAAAGTTAAGATGGTGTTAGTATTTTTACGATATTAGGCACATTGGCAAATTCTGGCAGAAACTTTTTACACATTTGTTACCTTTGGATACCGACAAACACATTGGTATATAAACAAATTGTGGAATTTTGTGGGATCACTACTAAAACTTCAGCTAAACATGAAAAAGACGTTCAAAATATAGGCAAAAAACATGTATTAGTTCACATTAATATAATAATAACAATAATTATTATTAATATATCAAATTATATCTCATTTTATAGAAAATACCTTCAACTTCAAAATCCATTACAAATAATTTTAATTTGAACACGTAAATAATGATCTGACCACTTCAAAGTTCGGTTTACTTGTGAAATATTCGCGATGCGCGCAGCTGCGCTTTACAAATGAGCAACTGTTCACATCTTCAATTCTATTTTTAGAAAATCCCGTTAGATTTCTAGAAAAATCTGGTTTGCCATGAAGAAGCTTGGACATTTTAGAGGCGATTTGTTTACTTTTCGTACATTTTTGCCGTTATCAGTTTTTTTGTTTTTGGCCTATGGGAGCAACCACTGTGCAGCGCCCTCTCCTCCCGCTTAATCCGAGTGTTAATTTCTGCTTGCGCAGTTGTTGCTGTTTTAAAGGTGCGCGCATGCACAGCCAAATTGTTAAAATTGTTTTGAATGTTATTTGTTAATAGCTTTTGTCGCCATAATTTTTGTAGTTTAAATTTACCGTAAAGTTTGTCCGCGAAAAAAATGACACTGACCGTTCTTAACGACATCTAATCAAAGACTGGATGGTCAGGTATAACGTAACTTTTGTCGAGTATACGTTGCAGTCTGTTCTGAAATATTCTTTAAAATACCTTTGATAAAATCGGCAAAAGACTAATCAGTCGATAGGATGCTGCACTGGAAGTATCTTTACCAGGCTTAGGTATTGCTATGATTTCTAATACCTTAAACAAATTTCGGAGATATTGTATAGCACTCTTTGGAAGTTCTTTAAGTAAATTTCCAGTTGTCGGTTATGAACCGGGTGATTTCTTTGATTTGGCTTTGTCAATTATTATTTTAATTTCGTTAGCAGATACATATTGGATCCACCATTAACTATTTTGTTGAGTTGGATTGATCGGTAAGGAGTTTTGAGTGTTGAAGATTAGGATATTGGATATTGGATTGAAAGTTAAAAGCTTTTTTAGGTTTTTTGAACTTTTATTGATTTTTAGACTTCATAGCCTTTATAATTGGCTGTGTGATTAAAGCCGCATAGCGTACATTTGGTCAGACCTTTGCTAAAAGTTAGAGTACAATTTAAGGTTTTATGGTGTCCAGCGCACTTAACACAGACAGGGTCTCCAGTCCAATAATTTTTTGTATGGCCATACGTTTGGCAGTTCGCACACTGAGAGAGAGTACGTTTATTATGAGGAGGTTCAAAAGAGATTTTAGATTGAAGACGATGTGTTATTTTATATATCTTTATTATTTTTATTGTTTTTAAGATCAATCGAGAACAATGGAAGTGGAACTTTTGTAGGCCTTTGATGAATATTATAAATATTTTCGACGGTGTGGTCTAGTTCTTGGAGCTCAGATTTTATTTCTTTAATGTCAGCTGTACGATGCATATTCCTGAGGATGACTTTGAAGCTCCTATCTTCTTTTACCTTAAAGGTATAATATTTAATTTTTTTTGGCATAACATATTTTTAATATTTCTATATAATTTTTCGTGGAGCTTGCACCGAGTCTGTACTACTGTTAGTTTGATCCTTAGTTTTATCTTCAATGTCGGCTAACTGTTCGAACCTTTCCAATGTAGTTGGTCTGTTGTTTTACTTTTTAGTTTTTTGTTGCTGGTTTCCATTTGCTTATTGGGCGAATGCTAATCCCTATTTCTTTTTAAATTTGACTGTTTATGTTCGAATTGTTTACGTTTTCAGTTTCTGTGTTTGTTTTATTAAAGTTAACTGTTTTCGTTGACTCATAAGGATATGTGGAAGTTTGACTTTTATTGTTGTGGAATACAATATTGAGGATTGAGATGACGCGATCGAGCTAAGCGAAGGATACACCCTTATTATTGTTACAGCTGAAGCAAAAGACATAGCGTAGCCACTTTGCGTTATTATTATTGTTGATGATGCAATGAAAGTAACGGTAGTAGAGTAGTCGACGGTGAACATTCATCGGTCCAGGGTACAGGATTTAGATGAGCGGGAGAGCAAGAACTTACTGTCTGGTCAGTTGTTGTAGCAGATAAGTTGGAGTTTCAGGTGATTTTGTTGTTGTTGCAATCTGAAACACACGAGAAATATGCATTTCTCCATGCAACCGAAAGTATTTGATTTTGTTGATGAGCGCTGCTCATAATTTATTTATATTTATTTTACTTGTTCTTGCACTAATATATCTTGAGTCTCTGTCTCTTATTTTACAATATTTATACACTTGTTTTTTGTGAACACAATTAATAGTACGGAGCGAATTCAATACACGTATATGCATGACAGTCAACGTAGAAATTTGGTACACATGTTAATGGGATCGTGAGAAGTAATCTTGTTAAGTTTGATCCAAATCGGAGGGGGTCGATTCCCCACCACCATATAAGCTATAAACGAAATTCAACATATCTTTTCACGCAATTGATTAACAGGGTTTAAATTTTCTAAATATATATGTAAATGGGGCTGGGAGAAGTAATCCTGTTAAGCCTTAACCAAAATTAAACTTATTTTTCCATCCATTTGAGGTAAAGCGATAGACAAAAGTCGACATTCTTTTCATCTAAGTACGGTACGAGGATGATATTTCATATACGTCTTAATGGAATCGGTAGAAAATCACTTCATAATTTTGGTCAACGATAAACATAAATCGACATATCTTTGCATATATATGAGGTATGGGAATCATGTTTGGTCTACGTGGTGATGGGATCGGAAGAAAATCACTTCATGAGTTTGGTCAAGGTCGGAGGGGGTGATGCCCCACCCACAATATAAGCGATAAACAAAAATCGATAAATATTTCTATCTATATGAGGTACGGGGTCGATATTTGGTTTACGTGTTGATGCGATTGGAAGAAAATCACTTCATGAGTTTGGTCATGAGCAATAAATATGAATCGAAGTCGGTACGGGGTATACATGTTGTTGGGATCACGAGAAGTTAGATCCATTAGAAAAGTAGCGATGGTTTGGCTTTCTATAGGAAAAATATATATTTGCAACATTCGTTTTAAGAAAAGTTTTTAAGGGGCGCAGTGAAGCGCGCCGGGTGCAGCTAGTCTTATTAAAAAATTAGCTTTAACTTGCAGCTATGTTTCCTTTTGTTTCAAAATTTAAAAGTAAACTCGAAAAATTCCGGCGAAGTTCTAGTCGAATGCACAAAGAACGAAGTCACCATCTATTACCGTTTCTGAGAACCTTTCGTTCAAACGAACGAACAGCCGGACATGGTTATATCGCCTCCTCTGTCGCTCCTGACGTATAATGGGGGTAACTTTGGGGGTCTCCAACCATTATTTCTATCTGTTACATGCATTTTTCGGTACAGGGCCTAATAATAAGATGCTCTATAGGTATCACTGTTACAAGAGTATATTTAAATTTCATTCGTTCAGGGTGCTTAAGCCGGTAGACCCCGATCACTTTAAAGGGTGCTGCCAACCAGCCCAAAGCCTATTTTCAATTTTATTATTGTTAATACTTAAAATTAGGAAAGTTAGGAGAGATGGGGTCGTATGCACAAGTTCACATTGTGAGAAAGTTGTTGACAATCATTCAATTGGGAATGACCAATAATGATTCTTGTTGCAAATGGCCCAAGCAACTCACAACGTCAGCTAAGATACGTGAGCTAACTTTGAGAAGGCGACAATCACTCCCCTTGATTAGGGGTGGGTGCGCTGTGCTTGGGACCCGCCACCGTAAAAAATTTACCTCTAATGAAAACAACAAGGAAGCCTCGGATGGAACCCTATGATGACGACCCCGCAAACGACAACGACCACGATTTACGGATATGAGCCTGGAATGTCCACTTAATTGGGATGATGTAAATATCCAGCTGGTTGATGTCCTCGAAAGATGTGAGGCTGACATCACTGCAACCCAGGAAATGTGATGGACAGGACAGGGCTGCTCTAAAAAAAGGATCCTGTGACATCTTCTATAGATGCCATGAGAGCTAGCTCGAATTTGGATATGGTTTCGTGGTGAGTAGGAAACTGCGTGGGTCACGCCTGTTGACGAGCGCCTAGTTGCGATACGCATCAAGGCTAAATATTTTAATATAATGCTTGAAACGTCTATACGAGCGCTGTCCAAAACGACAAAATTGGGAAGGAAGGAATCTTTGACCCAATCATCGGAAAATAAGGAGAGAGGCTAATCGATTTCGTCACCAGATTTCAAGACCCCAACATCCTCAAGGCTACATGGCTGAGTCCAGATCAAAATTCACGCAACCAAATTGATCATGTTCTGATTGACGGAAGGCACGCATCGAGCGTGTTGGACGTGCGAACGTTACATGGTCCCAACATCTATTCGGACCACTAATTTGTCGCAGCCAAGGTACGCACTAGGCGTCGGTATGTTGCATCCAGAACAGACCTGACAGATAGATAGAAAAACTGTGCCTAATTCTTAGAACGACGAGGAGTGTCGCAATGCTACTGCAAGGAAAAAAGAGAGAAACGCCTTTTCAGATACAAAAAAAAAATAGCAACAAAGACGGGAGTTTGAGGGTGTTGAGAGGTTTCGTTATAGAAATAAAGCTTGAAAATTTTATCAAAAGGTCAAGCGTCTAACCGAGGGTTTTAAGCCCGGAGTAACTTTCTGCTCGGATGAAAATGGAAATCTGGTTACAGATGCTCATGAATCACTGAGAGAATGGATGATTCATTTTTCTAACCTACATGGAGGCGATGAAGAAATGACACCGGAACCACCAGTTAATGATGGCACGATTTGGTTATTAAAAACCTGAAAAATAGCAAAGCGGCAGGATGGGCTGCCAGGTGAGTCATTCAAGACCGGCGGCGAAGAGTTAGTTAGGACTATGCACCAACTTTGATGCAAGACATGGCCCGATGAACGTATAGCCAATGACTGGATTCTCAGTGTTCTCTGTCCTATCTTTAAGAAAGGAGACCTCACTGTTTGCACAAACTACCACGGAATAATGAAGCCATAGATGAACGATATCAGTGTGGTTTCAGACCAAAAAGGTCGACCAGTGACCAAATATTCACATTACGCTAAATCTTGGAAAAGACACGTGAGTTTAACAAAGACACACACCACCTATTTATCGATTATGAAGCCGCTTTCGATATGCCGATACGATCGAAGTTTTTCGACGCCCTGTCTGCTCTAAGTATGATCGTTCGTCCTTGCATGATGACGCCATCTCACACACAAAGCATTGACAGGGTGGGGAAAAACCTCTCCGACCCCTTTGATACCAAGAGATGTTTCAGGCAGGGCAATGCTCTGTCGTGCGATTTTTTCAATCTCCTGATGGAATACATCCTACGCCAATGCCCGTACATACTGAGTATTTCGGGCTCGATCTTCCAAAAGGAAGTGATGCTGCTCGCTTACGTCGATGACATCGATATCATCGGAACGCAGGTACGGCGAGTCAGCAAGGCGTTCTCAGAGATTGAAAAACAGTCTCGGCTCATGGGTCTAGCGGTGAATGAGGACAAAGTATGGAGAGATCTCTCCGTACTTGGAATTCAAAACAACAGGCGCCAACGCACACAAGATTACGGAAGCTGACGCGTGTTTCTAAATTCAGCAATGACCGAATGACTGTTGAAGACCATTTAAGTAAGTAAATAAGTTATTAGAACAAATTGGGTGTCATGTCCACTTTACTTTAGTTTTGCATGGGCCATTTTAGTTTTCTGGATTTTGGAAGTACAACTTTTATTTTTGCTGAGCACTTAAAACTGAAACGAAAGATTTGGGAGCGTGTTGGAAAAATATTTAAGTTTTTGTTGTACGAAAGTTATCATTTTTTCGTTTCTTTTTTTAACTAATTAATTTACTTAATTTATTTTTTGTTTTGATTTATTAAACATTGAAGTTTTATTTAAATTGAAAAAACATAAGCAAATGTGTTGAATGCACTACTACTGTATTTATTTCCTTCTATTCTGTGGCAAAATATAGTGTCATTCTATAGAATTTATGTTTATTAATTCGTTTTTATAAAAAAATTCTAAAAATATAATTTTTAATTAAATTGGAAAAAAAAAAAACAAACAAAGGTGTTGGATATTTCGAAGTTTTGTATGCACACTTATATTTTTGTATTGTGCCGAAACGTAGTTAAATTCTATAGTGGCCCTATTTTTTATAATTATAACCGTAAACCACACTAATTTTTTGTGGGTTACTCAATAGAGTGTCATATAATTCATCTAACCACCTCTTGATATTTAATGTTAATGTTTTGAAGTGGATGCTTCATTTTTTATAGTCTCCGAGATACCTGCGGTAATTTTTAATCGCTTGTCCTCTTTGTAGTTTATTTTGAATATTAATGGATTTTTAATGTTTCCTTTAAAGCACTGCAAGCATAGTGAAAATATTATATAAAGTATTTACAGTTTGTGTAAAGAATGCAAAATGAGAAACATTTACTTTAAGTTAGGAGGCCTTAGCGAGCCAAATAGGTAAATAATTCTTTACCCGCATAAAAAGGCTATATCTGATTTGGCAGTATGCGTAGGGTCGATATGATATAGTCTTTCAATCTGGAACAACTTTGAGAGGGATTGATATTTGTACACTGTAGGAAGACGAATATTTGGTGAAATTCAACTGGAGTTGATTAATAGAGCTATTAGTTGGAATCACTGTGGACGAGATAGCTTAAATTTGCCAGTATGTAGAAATGTATACGTATACATAATAACATATTTTTCTATATTTTTCACTCTTTTTAATTATGCTTTATATTCATTGCCATTCAATTGATTCTGCTGTGTATGAAGGTGTATTTTTAGGTGCAATTTAAATTTCTTTATGCTTTTATTGAAGGTTTAATCTACTGCCATATAAAAATGCAATAAAGCTGGTGGTACGTGCACACAATTTCATTGCAATGTTTAAATTAACCGAAGAAGATTTGTGCAACTGTTCAATCTTTTTCTCATTTTTCTGTAATTGACTCATCAATTTTGGCATTTAAAGAATCGGCTGCTTCCACGCCGCACTCACACTCGGTTCCTCCTATTGATGAGTTAAATCGGTGTCGCATTAGCATAGGATCATAAATTGCTTCACAGCTTACAGATATTGAAGCAGCTCCTGGATAAATTTTTGTAGGCGACGTGCTTATACCGTTGCTGTTGCAAGTTCCATTGTCACCTGGAGACTCATCCTTTGTACCGCCAACAGCTGGTAGGAACATAGGCTGCGTTGTGACACCATGAACGTCCATGCTTGCTTGTTTTTCACCCATTTTTGGGCTTTGACTATCATTTTGTGAAGTTTGTGGATCAGTAGAGGTTGCTGTCACGCCTACGGGCACGGCAGTACGGCTATAACCTGAACTAGTTGCGGGTGCGTGTCCTCCAGGTGCGGCGGAGCGCCTGTAAACTGTGCTGTTCATGGTCAATTTGCGAACATTTTTGTCGGGATGAAATACAAGTATATATACTTTAGGGGAGTAAAGGCAAACCAAAGCCACTGAAGCACTAAGACTTATTGATATGCATAATGTTGTAATCTGGATCTAAAATAAAATCGTTAAAAACACCAAAACCAAATAAAATCAGTTACATACCTCATATGAGTTTCCCGTGCCAAAGTAAATGGGCACGAAAGCTAACCAAATAATACACGTAGTGTACATGGTAAACCCTATAAATTTTGACTCGTTAAAATTTTCCGGTATCTTCCGTGTTTTGATTGCGTAAACAGTGCAAATGGTTATTAATATCATGTTGTATAGTTGTGAAAACAGAAAGGACATATCCTGAATCTTGCACTTAAGAATAACTTCAGTACGATCAGGATAGTAAAATCGGGTACCTGGTGGCTCTACAATCATCCAGATCATTGTGATAAGTACTTGTATTGCTGCAAATTATATATTATAACTAATAGGAAAATATATTTAAAAATGTTTGTATTCGATCTTACCTATGAGTGATGCTGTAATAACTACCTGCGATTGTGGACTTATGTATTTAAGTCGCTGTGCCGATTTTGAGGCGGAGTGAAAAATTCTTGAAATTCGATTTGTCTTTGTTAATAGCGCGCTATAGATTATAGAAAATCCTACTCCGATGCCAAATCGTTGTAAAACGCAAGAAACAATGGTTGGTTTGGCAATTAAAGCAAATGAGTTACAGTAGCAGACAAGTATTCCAAAAAGGAGAGTGTAGCTAAGTTCTCGCCCAGAAGCGCGCACCAAGGGAGTATCATGATTTTTGGCAAACAGAACTATTACAATAATTGTCATCAAAATACCAAATATTGCTATGGCCATTGGAGTAAGTGCGAACAGCGAATTCCAACGCATATACTGAATGTCAAGCGCAAAACATGAAAGCTTGTTGGGGTATGGCCAAAAGCCTGGTCCACAGTCTCGGCAAGTAAATTCGTCATATACGAATTCATAGGGCTCGCAATTGTCGCAAATCCAGCAGCAAGTATCCCCCTAGAAGTAGAAACAATTCTATAGTATTGAGCCATTTTTACACAATGTATTGACACACCTGTTGTTTTTTAATCATTCCAGCTTCGCACGGCAATGAACAAGCAGATGTTGGCATATCTGATTCCTTGTTCCATACAACATCGGCCAGATTGAGCTCCAGTGTGTTAAACCATTTACCTACGACCTAATATATAGATTAAATAGTTTAGAAAATACTATTGTATTTACAATATATCGGCATGCACAGATTATATGTATATAAACTATATAAAGAACTACTGGACCGTTTTGAAAAATTCTTTCACCGTTGGGAAGCTGGCTAATATTGGCTTTTCAAAAAGTTAGCTCAAAAGAGGGCGGATTGTACGACCATGTAATAGTTCTGCAAGTGTTTTACCCTGTGCATTGGGCGTAAACCTGTATGATGCGAAATTTTTAGTAATGCAGATTCCCTTTTAAATGTTTTTGTTGACGGACATTTTGAATGATTGAACAAAACCTTCTGCTAAGCCATTTGATGCTGGATGAAACGGCGCTGTCGTCATGTGAGTTATGCCGTTTTGTTTACAAAAGTTGCTGAATCTTTCTGAAGTTAATTGAGGTCCATTATCGTTTACTACCCGAGGGAAGTTTCTTTGGCCAACCATTTGCATCTGTGCCTAAAGGTAGGCGTGATATTGCATCGGCGTTACCCTGTGCGTTTGTTGAATGGTATTTTATATCGAAGTTGTATGCCATAAGTATAACTGCCCAACGTTGTTACCTATGCGATGTCATCAGGGGTAATTGTTCACTTGGACTGAATATGGTTATAAGTGGTTTGTAATCAATTATAAGTACAAATTTTCTACCGTAGAGATATTGATGAAAACGTTTCACTCCAAAGATTATAGCAAGACCCTCTTTCTCGGTTTGGCTATACTTGTAGTGATGCTTCTCAAGAGTTTTTAATGAAAAAGCGATTGGTTTCTCTCTGCCATTGTTTTGAACATATGATAATACTACACCGATAAAGTAAGATGATGCATAAGTGGCAAGTTACTGGTAACTCTTCGTTGAAAAGTGCCAGTTGCGTTGCATTGATGATATGCGATTTTAATGCTGAGAAAGCTTGTTGCTGCTCTTTGCCCGAATTGAACTGTGCATTCTTTCTGCGAAGTTTGTTTAATGGTGCAGTCAACTGAGAGGAGTTTGGAATGAAGTTGCAGTAGTAGTTCACTTTTCCCAAGAACTCTTCTAATTGTTGAAGATTTGTCGAGGGCTTTAATTCTTTAACTGCTTGTTAATCAGAATAGTCGTGAAGAATCCCTTTATCACTTACACGTCGGCCTAAATACTCTATTTCGTTTCTTAAGAAAAAACATTTGTCTTTTTTACATTTTATGTCATTATCTTGTAGAATTTGGTTTCGAAGCTAGCGCACTAGGCGCTGCCCAATTGCGAAATTTTATTGGTTTTCAAATACCAGCTTTTGCGAGTCGTTCAGCTTTAAATTTGTCTGCTGTTGAAGAATTTGTTGTGACATTTCATTTGCCTTGAAATCTTTGTCGCACCAAGAGCCGGCTCAAATACTGTTTTGTTTGGAGCACAGGTCAGCTATTTGAGACGCATAGACATCAACCAAGTTTCGATACTTGTTGAATTTCAAAACCGAATGTTTTGAATTATTCTAATTCGAAAAGATTATTTGCATGTCAAAAGAGTTTTTATCCGATTCAAAATTTACTATTCCTGTTATACTATTGATAAGTAGCGTGTTAATCGAATTGATCGAATTCTCGTTTTGATTGTTCTTGCTTTTCTTTCGTTGCAGTTGTTATTAGGGTTGTTTTCCTTTGACAAACAAACGGCAGCTATGTGTCCTCTTTTGCCACAATTATGGCATGTAGAGTTACGAATTATTAATGCTGGCTTTGTATTCATGTTGCTTTTTTTGTTTATGAATTTGTTTGTGTGTTTTGCGTTTACTGGTATTGGTTTCTCACAGTTCTTTTTTATTGTAGCTACCATTTTTGTGGTTGTCTTATTACCACTGCACACAAACTTACATTCAAGAGCAACTCCTCTTAGATCAGCTACCCATTTTCTATGTGTTTGCGAATGTTTGACCGTTTTGAAAAATTCGTAGCGAGCGGCGAAAATGTAACGCTTTGTCTGGAAATGTTCCGTTAATTTGTCGATCAATTGCATGTATGATTGTACATGCAAGCAAGTTGCCGCTTTCAAAAAGATTTTTTTAACAGTTCGTAGATATCAGCACCAATCTATGCTTTTTGTTTTTCTGCATCTGTAACTGTATATGTATGAAAATGTTGAGTCTATTGTTGCAGATATGATTCCCAATTTTGCTTGTATTTGACAAAATTGTGAAAAGGTGCAAAAATAGTTAATTCACCCGCGACGCGGCTTGAATAATTCTATTCGAGAATTGTTTTCATCCATTTTTGTTATTGATCGAACTTGTCACTTACAAATTTTTCCTGTTCATCAAAAAATTTTTTAAAATGTTCATCGTTCGGTATAGTAATGAACATATTGTTAAGGTAATCTACGAATTAACAAAATATTTAATTACTATACAAGTACAAAGCAAAAGCGATTTTTTAAAATTGCATAATAACATACGGGCCATGAACTTTACATATTATTATATAGGAGTGACTATATCAACAGCGTATCATTACCAGACGCTAGGAACTGTAGAAAGAATCCACAAACCGTTCAAAGAATATGTAAGAAACTACATTTCAAATGAACGAGACGATGGGTAAAGAACTACGTGTACTGCTACAATATAACACCTTCGACAGTGCATAATTTCAGTCTTTACGAATTAATATTCGGTAAGATTCCAAATATCTATAACTTCTTAAAACAAGATCAAGTAGATTCAGTGTATAACATTGATGACTACGATAAAGAAGTTAAATTTAGATTACAAACAGCTCTTCATCGGGCTAAATATTTAATTGATAAAAATAAGAGTGAATGCTAGTCCAATCCAAATCCAAAGTACCATATAGAGAAGTGGACATAAATGACAAAAATAACAGCACTATAACTGAAAATACAAAACAATGGACAGTACACATGAGCAGAATAAAAAAACAATTATAATATAAAAAAGGAGGACGAAATGAGAGAGTTATTGAATGAAATATTAGAATAAAAATATTAAAAATCTAATAAAAGGATCGCTGTTAAAAATCATGTGTACCTTAAAAAATATATTGAAGAAGTAAATTCATTCTTTGTAAAAATAAGGTGTAGTATATATACTTGTACATGAACTATTAGTGGAATGCGCTTTGCAGATTGATTTTAAGCCTGCTTAAAATGATGTGTTGATATATGCAAGTTAACAATACCCTACACATTATGCTTTAACGGCAAACATAAACAATTTTCAAAATTAATCTTTTGCGCATTCGCGCTTGAAACACTAGAAAGCACTTAAAGCACTTAGGCTTCGGCTTCACATTTGCGAACTAGAAGCTGACACAAATCATTGTCACTTCAGGCACCAAATCTTTGTTGCATTGCAACCAAATAATATGAACAAATAAAATAAACATTTTATGACATTTGTCAAGTGGCACTTATGGTCCTATTTATGTTTATTTTATTATTATTATTAGGGGGTAGTACGCACTGCGACCTTTACAGGTATATTGTGCCCTATCAGTTGTAGGCTTACAGCAACTCATCCAGCCCTATTGCCCTGAAAAAGGCCACTAGGTTTTTAGGATTGAGTGAATGCAACGCCCCTCCGGTCACTTGGTAATTGCCAAGATACATGTGTCTGGTTTGGGTCAGAATATGTTCCGGAGTTTCGTCGTCCTCCAGACAGAATCTACAAGTGCTATCACTTTCGACTCCGATTTTGCATAGGTGTCTCCTAAGTTTACAGTGTCCAGTCAGGAAGCCTGAAACCATTCTTAAGTCATTTCTTTTAAGACCGTTGCAAATTTCCGATCTTCTGTTGTTGTAAGGTCCTAACAGCTTTTTGCTCTGTTTTAATCCTTCACACTTATCCCAGAAAAAGTCTCTTGCTTTCTTTTCTTCCTCTTTTAACAGGATCCTCATTATTCCTGGTCCGAGCCCGCAGAAGGGTTCTGGGCCTATGAAGGGGGACGCTGCCCCTCTTCTAGCCAAGTCATCTGCTTGCTCGTTTCCTGGTATGCCCGCATGTCCGGGTACCCAGTACAGAGTGATCTTGTTAAATCTTCCCAGGTTGTTTAATTTACCTACACATTCCAAGACCAGTTTGGATTTAATCACAGGCGAACTTACTGCTTTAATATCCGCCTGGCTATCGGAAAAGATAGCGATGTTTTGGTTCTTGTACCTTCTGTTCAAATTGAATTGAGCGCATCTTTCAATTGCATATATTTCTGCCTGAAAGATGCTAGTGAACTTCCCTAGTGATTTGAAGTATTTAGTGCGAGGTCCAAAGACTCCTACGCCACTTCCTTTGTCTGTTAGGGAACCATCTGTATACCAGCTAATTGCTCCTGGTTTGATTCTGTAGTTCAGCGTTATATTTCCCCATTCTTCTTTATTGCTGAGTTCTAGTTTAAATCTCCTTGTGAAGTTGTTCATTATGCCTAGGTTGTCGCTAGGGTATTGCAGGAGTGGGTGGCCGTCTTCCATATTAACACTAGTTTGATTCCCAGTACAGGTTTTTCTTTCAGTGTTTATTCTTCCTACCCTGGCAATGGCTCTATTAGCCTGTTGTTGGATATGAAGATGCAGCGGCATCAGACCTAAAAGTACGTCTAGTGCCGCACTAGGACAGGTTCTCATTGCTCCTGTTATGGATATGCAAGCTATCCTCTGAACTTTGTTCAGTTGCTTGCTAGGAAGCTAGTTTGGTTCTGTTCGCCCAGACAATGGGTCTGACCATTGTGAGGTACATCCATTTCATTATTTTGGGGGTACAACCCCAGTTCCTACCAGCAATGACCCTGCAGGTCATCATTGCCATTGTAGCTTTCCTCACTGCATGTTCTAAGTGAGTCTTCCATGTGGTACGCTTGTCAAATATTACCCCCAGGTATTTCACCTCCTTAGAGAATTCTATCAGCGTGCCGTTTACCCTTATTGGCTTGAGTAACTTCATTTTATACTTCCTAGAGAAAGGAACGATCGTAGTTTTAGATGGATTGATACTCAGTCCTACCTTAGAGCACCAAGATCTTGTGATGTTAATGCCCATCTTAATTTGATCACATAGTGTGTCTTCATGCTTTCCTGTACAGATAATAACTATGTCGTCTGCATAGCCCTGGCATATGATACCATTATCTGTGAGAAGTTTTAATAGTTCATCTACCATGAGACACCACAGGAGAGGTGATAGGTGATTGAAGGGTTTGAATGAGCCGATGGCCCATCTTAGTCTTCCTTCTGTGCAGATAGCACTTGTTATTTTCCAGTCCGTTCTTCTGGTGTTGCCCTGCCGCAAGTGATCTGATGTATCTTCTTGCGGTATGGGGATGCATTCTGGAAAGTGAGTTGCGAGTAGAAAGCGTGCTTTCTCCTCTTCATCTTTCGTGAATGTACCGTCTGGCTTCTTTAGACAAAGTCCCCGAACTGTCTTAGTTTTAGAGAGAGCTCTAAATATTCTAGTTGCAGGGGTTGTGTCAGCAATGTTACTACAAAATTTTCGGAAGCTGTCTCTTTTTGCCTTCCGTATGTTTTTATTGTATTCAGTGAGTCTGGTCGTGTACTCTGACAAGTCTCCAGTGCGCTTAGACCTGTTAAATAAGCTCCTTACTATCTTCCTAAGTTTCTCTAAGTCTTTGTTCCACCAGGAAGAGTCTTTTACTGACTTAACTTATTGTTGTATACAATTTTGGTGGTATGAGTCTATTATAGCCGCATTGTACCCATCAACCATTAATTCTAAGTTAAGTGGGGAGTTGGCTTTCTTATGATTGCTCATACCTATCAAGTTGTTCTTGAGGCACCTTTCATACATTTCCCAGTTAGTACGTCTGGGATTCCTGATGTTTTTTCTGAAGTTAGAGGCCCCCGCTATTTCTAGCAGTATGATTCTATGATCTGACATAGATGGCTCATCTGATACCCTCCAGTTAAATACAAACTTTGCCATAAGGGCATTGCAGAGGGTGATGTCAATCACCTCCTGCCTTGCTCTAGTGACAAATGTAGGAGTATTTCCTACATTCAATATATTGAGCTCTTTCTGTAGCAGAAATTCTAGTAAGTACTCACCCCTTTTATTTGTGTCGGTGCTTCCCCACACAAGGTTGTGTGCATTGGCATCGCATCCAATTAGCAGCGGTAGATTTTGCGATAGGCAGTGTTGCACCAGTCCCTCCATCTCTTTGGTTGGAGGTTCTGCCTGTTCGCCTGGAAGGTACCCAGTCGCGATCACCACCTCCCGTAATCCTCCGCCGATATCCAGTTCAAGTTGGATAGCGACCAAGTCTTTCGTTAAGAATTCTGAAAGGCAAGTGTATGTAATATCCTTTCTCAGTAAGATACATGTTCTTGGTTTGTCAGATCTGTCGTCCCAAATTACCTGTGTCTGTTGAATGCCTAGGCCTCTTATACCTCCTCTATAAATCCAGGGTTCCTGGATAAGCACTAAGCCCAGGTCCAGCCTGGCGGTCAATCTTGCGATTACAGCTGATGCTGCTTTCGCATGGTGGAGATTGACCTGTGCTATAATGGTGCTTGTTGTCATTTTTTATATTAGGGGGCTCATAGACCCATCGCCCTAGTATGGAAGGGAGTCAGCCTCCTCTTCCGACATCGGCATATCGTCGTACAAGGATAATATCCTTGTGTCCTCCAGCGAGTCCAGCTCGCCTGGGAGAAGGTCGATCTCCGACTCCCTCTCGGGTGGTACTTCACGCACTGCCTGCACCTCAATAGGCGACAGCTCGCTTGCAACCGTGCCCGTCGGTTCGGTTGCTTCAACCTTATCCTTCTTCTTGTGCACGTGCAGAGCGACCTTACCAAAACGGTAGTTTATTCTGCTACCTCGACTTTGGACAGCCTTCATGGACTGCTCATCTATGCCTATAGTGAGCAGCTTGCCGGTACCCGACTCTTTGCATCTCAACGTCTTCCACGCATGGACTTTCAGTTCTGCATTCTGTATTTTGAGCAGTTTGTAGAGCTCGTCGGGCTCCAGCTCAGCGCTTCGTGGGAGATACATTGTGACGATGTGCATACTGGGGATTTCATCCCCAGTACACGTCGTCATAGGTATCTTCAGCACTTCTAACTTAGGCACCACGTCCTTAAGCCAGTTGGCCGAGCCCTGATCCTCAAAGTCGATCAGTATCAAGCCCGACCTAAAGTGGATACCATTAAATCCTAGCTGTGCTGACCAGCCTCGCATCATGGCAGCCATGAGTGCTTCTTCCACCTTACCTAGGTCTTCCCGGGATAGGATGACCTCTGGATAAGTTCATGGAAGAACCGCAATTTTTATGCCTTTTGCCTGGTCAGCATAGCTTGGTTCATCCTTTCGGCTCTTAGACGCCGTTTGGTTGCCCTTGGTTCTTTTGGGCTCCGTCATGTTCGGGGGCGTAACTTGTGCCCTCTTCTTAGGTGCGCTGGTGCCATCTACATGCTGAGCCCTGTGTTCCAGCGCTTTTTCCCTGGCCACCTCCGGTCTGAAGCCCTTTCGTAGGTATCTGAAGTACCATTTGTAGCCGGCACCACTCAGTCCCTTTTTGAGTGGGTCTCCAGGGCCTCTGGGCTGTCCGGGCCGGGGTTGTATTGTTCGGCCACGTTCTCTCTGCTGTGGTGCAGATTGGACCGCCCTCCGGCTTTGGTCCCTAACAAGACCTCTGCTTGTGGTAGCGGTTTCTGCCTGAGTCTTGGCTGGTCCTTGCTGTTCAGCAAGGCGCTTGGGACTTTGAGGCTTTATGCTGCTCTCCGGCGTTAACCTGCCTATAAGGTCCTCGTCCTTGACAGTTTCATCTAGTCTGTCGACGAGTTGGGAAGCGGTACTTTCCCGCATTAGTTTTTTTTTAAATGTTTTTTTCCATAAGTGTTCCCACGAGTGTAGGGGTGCTGAGGTCCACCGCGACATTGCCCCCAGTATCACGGCAAGCCCTTAGTTACTCTCCGAGGCGGCCAGGTATCGGAGAGGCTCCGTGTGGATACAGCCTGGATGTACCCCCTGGCTGCAAAACTAAACCCAATGAGCACGGTACGCATGACACTCTGGGTTTGGGGGGGAGGAACTTGTAAGTGTAAAGTGATAGATATGGGTAGTGAGTGTGAAAAATTAAGAAGTAGAAGATAGGAAAGGTATGAGATACAAATTTTTAGAGAAAACGTCATCTCAGCGTCTTGTCAGTGCTGCAGTAGCAGACACCTGCTTGCTGTCCGGGGCTCTTTATTTGCTACCGCTTATTCAAGAGCTAGCCATAACCGTTCTTGAGTTCCAGTACTCCTTAGTACAGGCTAGGCCTGCAATAAGTTAACGTACTGTCGCTCAGCTATCCGCAACCCGCGACCCGTCTGGTTCCCTAGGCTAACGGGACCCGCAGAACAGTTCCTCAAATTCTGCGGACAGATATTTATGTTTATATGATTCCTTTTTCACAATAGAGAACTTTTCGGCGTAAGCCAAATAAAAGCTCGTTCTGAGCATAAAAGCTCTGATCCTCTCTCAAGCCGAGGCATCGTTAAGCCTCAAATAGATTTAAGAAGTTAGTTCTAACCAAACTCTGTAAACTACTGCATCTTGAGAATTGTATTCTCAAGAAACAGTTATAAAACAAGTAAGGAAACTTCAGTCGGGCGTAACCGACTGTAAGAGGCCCTGTACCAGCTCAGGTCGCCTAACAATCACATTAAATGTTTCCCGAGCATATGACCAAACACATGACCACTTCTCACTGCGCGAACATGAATGAAAAGAAAATGGGGGTCGTTCAAATTCAATTGCATATAAAATCGTCATTTATTATCCGATTTTGATGAACTTTTTTGATTTGGGCTTAGAAGGACGTTAGCTTTATACTTTTTTTTGTGCCGAAGAAATTTTTACCGTTAGGGGTGATTTTATGGGGAAGGGGGGGAGGGGCAAAATTTTAAAATAAACTTGTGAAATTCCGGAGAAGTCCTAGTCGAATGCAAAAAACACGAAGTCTCTATCTATTACTGTTTCCGAGATCCTTTCGTTCATTCAAACGGACGGACGGACATGGCTATATCGACTCCTCTATCACTCCTGACCATAATGGGGGTAACTTTGGGGGGTCTCCGACAATTAGTTCTTCCTGTTACATACATTTGCACAAAACCAATAGGCTCTTGTACATTCGGTACAGGGCCTAAAAATTATAAGTTCTAAACAAACTCAGTAACATATTGCATCTTGAGAATTGTATTCTCAAGAAACAATAATACAAATTATATTGTTAATAAATAAAAACCCAAGTGCCATAAAAAATATATTTTCTAACGATATAATAAACCGAATGGTTAATTGGCACCCAAAAACGTGGGGCTCACGCGAAAAAATAGAACTTCCAAAACCTAAAGAAGTTCGCGAGTGAGTTCATAAAGAAAAAAAAACCGTAAGTAAGCTTACTATATAATAGTACCGTGCGTAAAAGTGACTAAAAAAAGTTGATCGTGAGTGAACGTTTTAAAAAAAAAAAAAAAAAAAAACCCGTTCGTGAACATATATTTTTTAATAACTTTTTATTGCAAAAAAGTTGATCGCGAGTGGACGGTTTTTAATAAAAAAGCTGATCGTTAACCAAAAATTTTGACAACCTTTTAATACATACAAAAACGTTGATTAAGAGTGGACATTTTTTTATAAAAAACTAGCGGCCCGATACGTGCTTCGCTACATATAAAATAGATTAATCGTGAACAAAATTTTTTAACAAGCTATAAAAAATAAAATAAAAAGTGCATTGCAAAAAGAAACTTATTGAGTTCGGTGCATAAAGTACACAAGTTAAATATGGACGATAAGATTCCATATAAACAATTAAAATACTGTGAATTTTGTGGCACCAACAGCCACAACTCGAACAAGTGTTCTTTAAAGAAAAAAAAAGGAAACTAACAACAAATAAAAAAAAATTTAAAAAAAAAAAATACAACAAAATACAACCTAAGAAATTTTTAATTAAAATACCACGCTGAAACTTACATCCATATACAAGAAGGAAGGAAGAAAGACCCCTCCCACTGGATAATTGTTAATGGTAAAGAAAGTTTATATATAAGACAGTTTATATATAAGAAAAAAAACATTTATTTATTCAAAAAAATATATTTAAATTAAAATTGTTTCCAAAATGAGTCCTACACCAACTAAAAGTTCAACTAGCGCTGACGTAAATACAAATACGAACGGTTTGACTGTAGAACTGATATCTAGACTTATTGCTCAACAAACACTTTCATTGCAAAATGAGATAGAATCACTCAAAGCCCAGTTAAAAGCATCAAATGAATCTGGTTTTGTTGAATATGAGAAACAACCAATCGATCAAAACGAAGATTTAATCATTGTATACATAAAATACCTTATAATAACAAATATATGTGACATATATTATACACGAGCCATAGCTCAAAAAGATGGAAAATTGTCAATTAATGACAAAATTATTAAGTGCAACTCAAAATTTTATCAATGTAAAAAATTCAAAAAAGAATTAATGAATAACTACTGTGAAATTTCATATTCAAAAAATTGTTTTGTCAATTTATTAAATAACGAGAAAACAAATTGCACAAAAATAAGAGAAAAAAATAAAAATTTTGATGAAATAAGTGACGGTGCAATTTTGATTTCAGGAAATAACACTGTTAATAATACAAAATTAAGTGGAATTTTTCTAATTTTGTTTAAAAACAATATCACAATTAATAATGTAACTTACTATAATTCAAAAAATAAAATATTACAATACTTAAAGCATCGCACTTACGAAAATTATTATATAGATAAATATTTGGAAACAAATAACACTAAACTAAAAATGGAAAATATCAATTTTATACAAAAATTTGTCAAAGAAAACGATATTAATTTTTTCGTTTACTTTACTATTATAACAATTATGATAATACTTGTTTATATATATATTAAAATACGTAATATTGTAATTGAGAGACGACAGATGAAGAATTTACAAAATCAAGAGAGATTGTTTTTGGAATTAAATGACAAAATTAAATGTCTCATGAATCGGGACGATTCATCTTAAGACGGGGGAAGTTAACAATACCCTACACATTATGCTTTAACGGCAAACGTAAACAATTTTCAAAATTAATCTTTTGCGCATTCGCGCTTGAAACACTAGAAAGTACTTAAAGCACTTAGGCTTCGGCTTCACATTTGCGCACTAGAAGCTGACACAAATCATTGTCACTTCAGGCACCAAATCTTTGTTGCATTGCAACCAAATAATATGAACAAAGAAAATAAACATTTTATGACATTTATCAAGTGGCACTTATGGTCTTATTTATGTTTATATGATTCCTATTTCACAATAGAGAACTTTTCGGCGTAAGCCAAATAAAAGCTCGTTCTGAGCATAAAAGCTCTGATCCTCTCTCAAACCGAGGCATCGTTAAGCCTAAAATAGATTTAATAAGTTAGTTCTAACCAAACTCTGTAAAATACTGCATCTTGAGAATTTTATTCTCAAGAAACAGTTATAAAAAAATTATAAGTTCTAAACAAACTCAGTAACATATTGCATCTTGAGAATTGTATTCTCAAGAAACAATAATACAAATTATATTGTTAATAAATAAATTCCCAAGTGCCATAAAAATATATTTTTTAACGATATAATAAACCGAATGGTTAATTTGCATGCTACATACTTACATATACATTCAATATACAAACGAACACTTGAGTTCGTATAAACATATTTTGTAGCTATGGAACGTTTGAGTCCAAATAACAAGAATTAGTATTAAGAGAAGTTCAATCAAGATTGACGATCATTTTGAACATTGCAAGATGATATTTGGAACACATGTTTTTGGGATTGGGAAAAATAGTCTAGATAAGTTTATATCATATCGGAGGGTGCGATACCCCACTCCGGATAAGCGATAGACATGTTATTGGTATAGGGAGAAGTAATTCTGTGAATTTTGGGTCAATATTGGAGTGGGCGAGGTCCAGCCCCTCAAACGTGCGATATATAAAATTGGTCATATCTATGAATCCATTTGAATGGAATAGGGAAAAATAAACCCACTTATTTTGGTCAATATAAATTAGGACACACCATATAAGCGAAAAACAAATTTCGTCATATCTTTGAATCCAGTTGACGTACAGAGATGCAATTTGGAATACATATTAATTGGATAGGGAAAAGTAGTTCAACTTATTTTCGTCAAAATTGAAGCGATGAACAGATTATGTCATTTAGACAAAATTCGTCATATCTTTGGATCCATTAAAGGTACAGAGATGAAATTTGGAATTCATATTAATGAGTAGTAATCCTAATCGGAGTGGGTGACGTCTTGCCTCTCATACATCTACACTCATTTAAAATAAAGCGATGAAACTTGGTATACATCGTAAAAATATACGATACATTAAGATCCGTTGGACAAGTCGGGCAAAGCTGACGGTAAAAGCTAGTCTCATATATAAATTCAATATTTTTGAACTCCCACTTGCTTTTGTATATTGGATACAATCCAACATTAGAGATAGATCTTAAAGAGAATTATTTAAAAAAATTTTTTTTTTTTGCTTAAAGGGCCTCAACCATTAGTCAGAGCCGGCGCTGGAATTTTATGCGCTGGACTTGGCGAAGAACTTCAACGCTTTGTCCTTTAAATTATATACACCATATGCAGCAGCACCGGGACAATAAGCATTTTATAGTCATAATAGATAGAGCTCTACATCTAATTTGCAAGCGAGATATTTCCTTTGATATCCATGCTAAATTTGTTATTGCTTGTTAAATCTGTTCCAATGTATGAAGTTTTCAACTACATTGTACAAGACGATATGACGACAAGCGAAAATGTACTAAGATATCTCATTCAACACTAAACCAGTAGGCCAAAACTCTTTTCTAAAGACGCTTTATAAAAGACAAAAAGGTTACGTATCTTTTTAAATTCACCAGGATTAGTCATAGTGTGTTTGTGGCCTTTCACAATAAGATTGGAATAAGATTTATTCCACAGTTAATCGCGATACAGAGATGGTCAAAAGTATTTTCATAACGTGCGTTTTTTTGAGCTTTCAACTTTGATTGCTTATTGCTGCTGTTTTTGGACTTAGATACCAAAATAAGTACAAAAGCAGCAGCAATAAGCAATCAAAGATGAAAGGTCAAAAAAACGCACGTTGTGTAAATATTTTTGACCACCCCTGTACAGCAGCGATTACATAATTGTGCATAAAGATTTAAATGCACAATTATGTAATCGCTGCTGTATACAGCAGCGATTACATAATTGTGCATAAAGATTTAAATTATAAATTTAATGTAATCCAAATAAATAAACAATATAAAATTAACCGAAAGGTCAAATTTCAAACATGTTTAATATGAGCATACAAACATACTTAATTGAATACTTATTTTCTTGCTTAGCCCAAAAAATCATCTGTTTGTAAGTGTGATTCTTCGCCTGATCTCCAGGCTGAAGATGTTATTTTGGATCCAAGATAGAAGTTTTCTTACAACACTGAAGTTGAAATTCTCCATCGTCACTGACCATTAAAGACGCCATGAGGACGTGCGAGAAGACACCAAGTACTTCGTCTTGTCCTCATTCACAGCTAGACCCATGACTGTTTGTCAATCTCTGAGAACGCCTTGCTGACTCGCCGTTCCTGTCAATGTCATCGGCGTACGCGAATAGCATCACTTCTTTTTGGAAGATCGTGCCCAAAATATTCTGTATGGACGGTGTAGGATGTACTCCATCAGCAATTTGAAAAAATCGCACGAATCACCCTACCTGAAACCTCTCTTGGTATCAAAGGGTGCAGAAAGGTTTTTCCCCACACTGACAATACTTTGCGTATGACATAGCGTCGTCATGCAAAGACGAACGATCTTTGCTGGGATTCCTAGTCGAATAACTTCGATCTTATCTGCGTATCGAAAGCGGCTTTATAATCGAAAAATAGGTGTTGTGTTCCTTTATAAAACTCACAGGTTTATTCCAAGATTTGGCGTAATGTGAAGCCACACTGATATCGTCCTATCAGTGAGTCGGTATATGGCTTCAGCCTATTTCACAATACGCCCGACAGAGACTTATATCCAATGGAAAGGAGACTTATTCCGCGGTTGTTGGCGCAAACAGCGGGGTCTCCTTTCTTAAAGATAGGACAGAGAACACTGAGATTCCAGTCATTGGGTATGCGTTCATTGGACCATAACTTGCATAAAAGTTGGTGCATACTACTAAACAACTATTCGCCGCCGGCCTCAAATAACTCAGCTGGCAGCCCATCAGTGCCTGCCGCTTTGTTATTTTTCAACTTTTTCATAACCAAATCGACCTTTTTATAGTAAGGTTGCTCTACAATAGTGCCATCATTAAATGTCATTTCTCTATCGGCGGAGTTGTGCCTCCAATAATGTTAAATAAATGACTTCTCAGTGGTTCCTGAGAATCTTTAACCAAATTACCATTTTTATGATTATAGAAAGTAACTTTGGGCTTAAAACCTTCAGTCAGACGCTTGACCCTTTGATAAAATTTTCCAGTTTCATTTGTGTCATATAATATTTCAACATCCTGAAGCTTCCGCCTTTCTTGCTCCATTTTCTTAGGTTTAAAGGTTTTTCTCCTCTCTCCGTTTCTCTCGCCATCGCTCTGTAACAGCTCGCGTTGCTTCCGACTGTAGAGTTCGCTGGAAGCGTTTTTCTCTGCAGTAGTATTGCGACACTCCTCGTCATACTAAGTATTAGTAACAGGTTTTGTATAACCAATGACCACCTTGGCAGCCCTATCTATCGAGCGGGTGATAAGTTTTCACGTCGTAAAGCCTAAATTTTCCGACGTATGGGCCAAAGATTCGCTCCTTCTTAATTTTGGCGTTGAAATCGCCAAGTACGATTTCGATAGCCGTTCCAAGCGCTCATATAACTCATCTTTAGCCTTGACGCTTGTCGCTAGGTGCTCGTCAACAGACATAAATCTGGAAACAAGGCCACATAGTTTACTACTCACCATGAAACCACATCCAAATTCTTGCATACAAATGCTCTTTCAAAAACTGGTTACTTCACCATTCGCTTACCAGATATAATAAAGAAAAACTACAACTCTAGCAACATCAACTGTCCACATCTAAAAATAGATTCTCAGAGAGCAAAATCGAGCTCTCCTTCTATTCTTGTCTCTGGCAATGCTTAAAACACCGATCCATCTTAGAGCGCGCAATGCGCTACACCAAAAATAGCACTTAACGGACACTTCATCTCTACGCATACAACAACACCAGCTCCTATTCAAACAGCCATGATCTCATAAACTGGTACAACAACAATTATTACATTGTCGCCAGTTCTTCAAAGATATTGTGTAAACACAACATCAATCTATACAACTACAGCAATAGTAAACACAGCAGTAGCTCCAAACAAAAACAAAAAAAAAAAATAAAAGCACGCAATACCAAAAAAACTGTACAGTCATAGTGGCTCAGCCAACCAGTTGCAACAAATCGGTTCGAACTGTTAGCTATAGACGACGAACTCGTCCCTGCGAATGGAATCGAACCAAACAACAAAAATACCAGCAACCCCCAAACCAATGATAGTAATAAGAAGCAAACTGCAAAAATCAACAAACCCCCACCAATATACGTTCAAGGTGTAGAGCGCATTAATGTACTTAACAACGCGATCAAAGAGATTTTTGGCCAAAATTATATTCTTAAGACTCTGTCTAACAACAAAGTTTTAGTCCAAACTTCCGTGTCTGTTCACTACTCTGCTCTAATAAAAATGTTGCGTTCTAAAAGAACAAAATATTACACCAACAAACCAAAAGAACAACGAGGTTTCAAAGTAGTGGCTCGTCAATTGCACTTTCCTTCAGACATACAAGATGCAAAAGCAGAACTCAAGGAAATAAGTTATAATGATATAAACAACTAAGATATACACAGTATTACCTCCTCACTGCAAACTAGAGTACAGTTTGAGCTTCCTCATCATAAAAGAAGCATAGCTCAATGCAGTGCGCTGAAAATCACAAAATAATAGACTGAAAAACTCAGGAAGGATGCGAAATTTATAAAAATTTAAAAATTAGAGAGAAAAACCACCTTTAGTTCAGAATATAATCAAACTACCCACTCAGGTGTAAGCTACGCTCAAGCGGCATAATCTGCTTTGCCTTCTCAAACGACCCTTCGGACATCGTCAACCAGCTCATCGCAAATTGCAACGTCAAGCAACGACATGGCAGAGCTAACAGGCATGATGAAAGAACTTATACGGCAAATGACGAACATTATAAACATAATTACACTTTTAGTAACAAAAATTGATAATCATCATGGACGATAATTTAAATATAATAACCTGGAATGCTAATGGTCTCTACCAACACCTTCTAGAACTAACAAAGTTACTACAGGACAACAATATTGACATAGCACTAATATCCAAAACGCACTGCACAGCTAAACATTCATTTAAAATCCCAGGATACTCGGTTATATACACTAATCATCCAGACGGAACAGCCCACGGCGGTACTGCAATAATAATAAAAAAGACTATTAAGTATGCAGAGCTAACAAACTTTGTCAAAGATCATATACAATCTACCACATTTCTATTATCGGACAATTATGGGCATTTCACTATATCAGCTTTATATAGTCCTCCAAGACACACCATATCTGTAAGCCAATATATACAATACTTTGGTACTCTTGGAGACAGATACATTGTGACAGGGTATTTGAACCAAATACACACAATGGGATCTCGCCTAACGAACACAAAGGGCAAAAATTTGTTAAAGGCGATTCAAAAAACGAAAAGGAGTTGCACGTTGACTGTCATGCAACAATTTCAAAACAAGTGAATTAATTCAAAATAAATGATGAGCAGCGCTCATCAACAAAAACAAAACTCGGTTGCATCGAGAAATGCATATTTCTCGTTTGTTTCCCGTGCAACAACAGCAAAAGCTCTTCAAACTCCAACTTGTCTGCTGCAACAACTGAGCAGACAGAAATTTCCTGCTCTCCAGCTCACCTGAACCCTGTACCCTGGAGCGCTGAATGTACGACGCCGACTACTCCACTCCCGTTACTTCCACCAACAGTAGCATCATCAACTACTGTAACAACGCAAAGTGGCTACGCTACGTCTACTGCTTCTACTGTAACAACAACAACGGTGTATTCCTCACTGAGCTCGATCACGTCATCTCTATCCTCATTGGCTACAGCTACTTCAAAAATGAACAAAAACAACAACAATAAGCAGTATACAGCTACACCAAATGCGTCATCACAAACAACTACAATGACCGTTAACCCTGCTTCCTCGATCACGTCATCTGTCCCGTCATTGGCTGTCATCCAACAAAACAAATACGGAAATAAAAAACAGCAACAATATTACAACAAATGGTAAAACGGTAAATACCAATATAATTAAAAATAATAAACCGGCAGTGCAGACTGGTATGGACCGCTACATCACAATTAATAATAAAAGAAAACTAAGTCCGCAAAAAAATATAATGGGAAACGCTACAAAAAATTCAAAAACAGATCCTGATGCTCACTCATATGTTTCTCTAAATAGAAATAGATTTGCCCTTTTGGCTAATTGTAGTGAAAAGGACGTCCAATCTGTTGAAGGGGAGGTGATTCAAAAAGTCACTAAACCACCACCAATTTATCTTCGCGAGAGTAGTTCTAATGAACTTATTAAAAAATTAACATGCATTATTGGTACGGACAGTTATCATGTTGTGCCAATTACAAAGGGGGCAGTCCGAGAAACAAAAATCCAAACATACAAAGATCAATTTTATTGCACAGTAGTCAAATATTTAAATGACTGCAATAAAAATTATTACACTTATCAACTTAAAAGTGCCAGGGGTGTAGCTGTAGTAATAAAGGGTAGATGTTGATACAAATGAAATCAGAGAAGCGCTAGAAGAAAAAGGGTTTAAGCCAAGAGTTGTTATAAACATAATAAATAAAAACAAGGTACCTCAACCAATGTTTAAGGTTGAACTTCTACCTGACCTAAACAAATTAAAGAAAAATGAAGTCCACCCGATAAGCTTCAGTACCTCCTGCATCACAAAATAACTTTCGAAGAACCACACAAGCGCCAGGGCCCAGTTCAATGCAGGAATTTGGGCATACTAAAACATATAGTCGTTAAGCCAGTGTATGCGTAAAATGCGGCAATCTGCATCATACTTCATGTTGTGAGTTAAATAAAGAAGACACAAGTATGAAAAAGTGCAAAAATTGTGGGGGTAATCATACTGCAAATTATAGAGGATGTCCTGTCTTTAAAAAAATTTGAAAACAAGTTATATCCCCAGAAATCAGTTAAATTACAGTCTAAAGTAGCTCCATCTTCCATATTTAAAAGCCAACCACGTGCTACAAATGAAACTCCAAACCATTCGTACGCAAGTGTGTTAAAATTAAATAAGAATATAGCTCATCCAACACAAAAACCGCAAGACCCATACATTGATAAACAAAACAGCCATCACCCAAAGGTTGATATTGAAAACCTAGTAATTAATCTTACGCAAACAATTCATGGTTCAGTTTTCTAATATGCAAAGTATGTTACAGAAACTAATAAAAACACAAAACCAAATGTTTCAAATTTTTCTAGTTCAAAAATGAGTATGTTTAAAATATGTCAATGGAATGCAAACGGTATTGTTCCCCATAAAAATGAACTATAACATTTTTTATATGATAAAGATATAGATTTGTTTCTTATATCAGAAACTCACTTAACAAAGAAAAAAATTTTTCTATCCCGGGGTTCCAGTTCTATTTTACTAATCATCCGGATGGTAAAGCACATGGTGGTACAGGCTTACTGATTAGAAATAAAATTAAGCACTGCGCTGGATTCACACTCGGAGACTTATCTACAAGCAACTACAGTCAAAGTTGAATGTCATGGAAAAAGTCAAGTAACTGGGGATCAAGACTTATAACACCGAGAGGTAGGAAATTATATAAATTAATTATGAATGAATTTACATCTATGGATGTTTCCTCCCCGGGGCAACCAACGTACTTGCCTGCTGATAGGTCAAAAATACCTGACCTTATTGATTTTGGGGCTACTAAAAATATAAATCGGAATCTAATAGTTGTTACGACAAGCTACGATCTTTCGTCTGATCATTCTCTATCTATGACTCGCGAATTGAAACTTCTGCACCGTATAGATTAACATCTTCACGTACAAACTGGTTAAAATACAAAAAAATATATTAGTACCCATATCAACGATAGCCCTTCAATTAATTGTGAGATTGACATTGATGATCAGGTTTACATTTTAAGGACGTTGATAAGTACTGCTGCAATGGTCTCCACTCCACGAAACGTAAAACCTCAAAAAAGTAAATTTTTTACAAACTCACATATAGAAAGGCTTGTTACAGAGAAGAGGAGATGTAGAAGGGAATGGCAACAACTTAGATCTCCAGCCTCTAAATTTAAGTTAAAAGATGCTGAAAGAGCTTTAAAATTAGCTTTAAAGTGCAAATAGGACAGCGAACAAAGGATATGAAATGTGGAAGGCTGTGAATGGGTTAAAAACACCAACTGACGGAGATTTTCCAATAAGGAACGAATATGGCGATTGGTCTCGCACTGAAGAGGAAAAAGCTAATACTTTTGCTTAACACTTAAGCAAAGTATTTCAACCGAACCCTGCTTCAAATGGATATCAACTCAACGACCTCAATAGCATTTCGACAATTACGGAACAAATTATTATATCTACAGAAGAAATTGCTAATACAATAAAAAACAAGTAAGGAAATTACAGTCGGGCGTAACCGACTGTAAGAGGCCCTGTACCAGTGCAGGTCGCCTAACAAACACATTAAATGTTTCCCGAGCTTATGACCAAACACATGACCACTTCCTACTGCCTTATAAAACAGTTTTTTATGTATGAAAAGAAAAGGGGGCTCGTTCAAACTCAATTGCTTATAAAATCGTCATTTATTATCCGATTTTGATGAAATTTTTAGCCTTGGGGTCGATTTTATGGGGAAGGGGGAGGGGCAAATTTTAAAATAAACGTGTAAAATTCCGGAGCAGTCCTAGTCGAATGCAAAAAACACGAAGTCTCTATCTATTACCGATTCCGAGATCCTTTCGTTCATACAGACGGCCAGACGGACAGACGAACATGTCTATATCGACTCCTCTATCACTCCTGACCATAATGGGGTAACTTTGGGGGTCTCCGACCATTATTTCTACCTGTTACATACATTTGCACAAAACCAGGGCCTAACAAAATTAAATCAAAAAAGTCTCCAGGCATTGATGAAATTACATCTAAAATGATAAAAGAACTCCCCATTGTGACTATTGAATATTTAAGAGTTCTATTTAATGGTATGTTGAAACTAGGATATTTTCTTAATGACTGGAAAAAATCTGTTCTAAAGATGATCCTTAAGCCGGGTAAAGATCGAACTCAGGTAGCATCATATAGACCGATTAATTTACTTCCTTGCCTTTCAAAACTTTTTGAGAAAATATTCGTTGATAAACTTGCGCCATTCCTTCCTGTTGAACAAGTTAACCTTATTACAAATGAAATAAGAAAAACTTTTGAAAAGAAAATGTACTGTTCAGCAATTTTTCTCGATATATCTCAGGCATTTGACAAAGTATGACATAAAGGACTTATATACAAAATAAAGACACTACTACCACCTAATGTACATCGCATTCTTGAATCATATTTATCAAATAGAATATTTGCGGTTAAATATAAAAATGTGTTTTCAAAAGAAAGTAAAATTTATGCTGGAGTACCTCAAGAAAGCGTCTTAGGCCCGTTACTGTATATATTATATACAGCTGACTTGCCGGTAGATTCCAGATTTACAACATTGTTCGCGCCGGTTCTCGCCGCAAATGAAGCACGGCTGAAACATCATAATTGCTGTATCGTTTTAGTCTTAAGTCATGAAATTGTTTAATCATAATTTAAAATGAATTGTATATTTAC
>JAWNNP010000678.1:0-40178 GCA_035044805.1 Leucophenga maculata | reverse complement strand
AAGTGTTGATACCGCGCACAATATTTTGAAGGCTTGGCAACTCGGGATCGAGGATACGACTCTGCACAAAATGGACTCCGAACTTCCTTCCGCCTGTTCTTTTCGTAAAGAGAGTAACATATAGAATACTTAAAATAAAAATCTTATAAATTAAAACAATCGCGTTTGGTTTTATAACTAATTTAACATAAACGCGATACATATATTACATATTAAGCTAAGTTCACACAGCGCAAGTTATCTGGCAGTAATAACTATTTTCGTTGAGTTTACTGTCACATTTAGTTAAAATTTGTATATGTTTGAAACTATTTTCAATGCATTGTGATGTAATTTTTAATTTACAACAAATTTGTCACAAAATAATTTATCCTTAAATAAGAAAATATTAAGTTTTTGTTTTATATGCCACATTTATCTTTGTTTAATTATTATTATCTTAAAATTGAATTATGTTACAATCAATAGTATTCATACGTTATAATTATACTATATACTAATTATAATATGATATGTTAGATTGTTTGATTTGGTCTTAAATTTAGCAGTCGTCTACCATGTTTAAGGGATTCTTGACAACATCTGCAAGAATCAAGGTTGGGTGGGTTAAGAGCTGCCATATAATTATCTAGAGTAATGATAAATAAGATTTGGTTTTGTCCATTTGTGTATTATATTCTGTGTTTAACGTGTTATGAGTTTGTTTTTTGCAAGTTGTATATGTATGCTTACTACTGGTCACTTGCTTGTTTCGTATTTACAATTTATGTTCTCATTCTTATGGAATCGTACCAAAACTTTTATCTAAAATTTTTTTTCGTAAATTTGAAGGTCGCTGGTGTATTAATTATGTTGCAAGTGTAGAAGATGTGGCTGGAAAGCGAAAAATTAAATTTTGAGTATTTGTGATAAAGTTGGAAAAACACATATTTAACGTCTGAAATATGCTTTTCATTTCAATGTGGAATGTGCTTTTGTTCCGGTATTATATACGATAATATGCAGTGAAAGTGAAAAGTTAATCTTTGCAATTTATGACGATGATACAGCAATACTAGCTTTCGATGCTTACGCAAATGTATGCTCGAAACTAAAGGGTGTTTTTTTTAGAGGTATAGAACTTTAAATTGCAATAAAACAACGATGGATTATTCGATTGACATGAATTTTATTTATCCGAAAGATAATCTTGTGGCATTACATTTTAAATATGTTTTCTGGCATATGACCGCCATGGCTGGCTCGGATGTAGTCCAATCTGGACGTCCAATTTTCGATGACTTTTTCCAATATTTGTGGCCGTATATCGGCAATAACACGGCGAATGTTGTCTTCCAAATGGTCAAGCGTTTGTGGCTTATCCGCATAGACCAATGACTTTACATAGCCCCACAGAAAGTAGTCTAGCGGTGTTAAATCACAAGATCTTGGAGGCCAATTCACAGGTCCAAAACGTGAAATTAGGCGGTCACCAAACGTGTCTTTCAATAAATCGATCGAGTTATCAATAAGAGTAAACATGGTGCGAAAACGTTCCATGGTTAATCGAATTAACTGCTCTGATGGACGATTTTGTCGACGATAAAATGGACGTTGTGCGCGATACGTATTCCGCACAGAACCATTATTTTCGAAATAAAATTGCACTATTTGCAAGCTTTGTTCAGGCGTGAGTCTATTCATGATGAATTGCCAAACCAAACTGAGAATAAATCACTTGACAGCTGTTAAATCGGTCGCCATCTTAAACAGTAATGCCAACTTAAAGTTCTATACCTCGAAAAAAAAACACCCTTTACTTCAGGTGCCATTAGATGTCGTTAAAAACTGGATAAATAAGTATGCATTAACTTTGAAAAATCATCTCATATGACATTTACTTTATCAAGAGAAGACTGCCCGAATGTTATAATGTACCAAAAAAGGATTCCAACAAAAACAAAGGTGAACTGTTCTGGTTTCATTCTAGATTAACTCTTAACGCAAAAGCTATATATTCTTGTAATTAAAAGCTCAGAAAGAAAACAAGGCAAATATACTGGCTACTTAGGCATGACATCAAGCTTAGTTTATACGAAACGGTCCATTTTATTATTATATTACAAACAAAGTCAAACTGTTCTTTTGTTGCCTCATATGAGGCAGATTGTAAATAGAAACTGAAAAAAAAAAAAGGATCTTGCAAAACTTTTTCACATGATTCTGTCAGTATCTTATAGATCTTTATTTAAACCTCTCTCGAGAGAGGAGTTTTTTTTTTGTATTTTTTAGTAAAAGCGAAAATCAGGGCATATATATAAGACGCTTAGTATATATGTTAAAATCTCCAACTTTTTATTTTAAAAGAATTTCAATTGTATACAACTGAAAATTATATGAAGTTCCTAATTATTATCTAATAGGATCTTAAATCTAGACGGAAAGATGTCGAAAGTGACGGCGTTTTAACTTCCTAGTTGGTATTGCCGTGGTCAATGGTCTGGCCAAGCGATTTTTGTGGTTCATTATAATTTGCTGGTAGACAGTCCTTTTGTTACTAAGCGAAAGTTTACTTATTTTATTGAGTAGCCAGGATAGCTTTTTTAGTTTTGTGCCTCAGTTAAGTGGTCCTTAAGGGTTACCCTTCGGTCTAGTTAGACACCTAAAAGTTTTGCCTTAACGTCTTTGCGCATGGCTGTGCCGTCGAAAAATATTTCCGGAGGAGTTTGTCTCTTAAGGATGAAACATACAATTTTTCACTTGTAACTATTGAGTTTGATGTTCCATCTTTTAGCCCAAACTTTAAAACTTTGTATGTATTCTTAAAGACCATTTACGGTCTAGTATTCGTACCTTGAGCTATAAAAAACACTTGCATCGTCGACAAATGACTTCTTCAAACTTCCACTGGTTGGAGAAGTGCTGCACCCTTATTATAGCATTAAAGATTAACACTGTAAAAAGGAGTGCTTGCTCCGGTAGAACTTTAAGCGGTTCCTTGCAAATTCCGTCGGTGTTGAAGTTAGGATGTTTTCCGTTTCACTCATTTCTTCCCTGTTCGCCAAAGTGAATGGCCATAGGCCTTCATTATAGGTACGTGCCAAATCGATTGTGTTTCGATTCTCCTAGTGGCCTTCCATAACGAAAAGGAAGCATCACTACTGGTGTTTAGTTCTTTGCCACATAGATTTATCCCAAGGATGTTAGGTTTGCATGTAAATCTTATGCAGCTATATCTTCCTTTTTAACAAAGGTAATAGTTCTAAGGATAGAGTGAAAGACCCACCTGGAGGGTGATGGAAACTCGATGTAGTGGAGGTGCGAGCCTCAGCATCGTCATTTTATTTGAAAAAATTTCCAAAGCAAAGTCAATATCATCGCCGGAGTTAACTTCCATATCCAAATGTATGGAGTTTTTGAGACTACTCTGTCAGGCGCCGATATTCGTGCTCAGATTTATGAGCCTCTCATTTGTTGAAAATGTAGCGGCAGCAGCGTCTAAGGTAATAATTAGAGAAATGTAGTCAGAGTTTAGGTCCAAACGTTCCTAATTGTTAAGCTTAACATGAGGTATGGCTCGGTATATGGCGAGTTGTTCGCACGGCAGGGATTACTTGTGGGTTCGCCTGCGGCTAACACGTCAACACTTAAAGAGTTGATATAGCTCACCAGCTCTCATGTTCTTGCGCCATAACTTCTAGCACCACAAAGTCCGTTCCTGGCGTTCCAATCGCCGCCAACACTGTATTTTGCCATTAAGGTTGCGTAGTCATTGTCAGGCCACGTGGCCAAGGACAGCAGAGACTGTTGCAGATGCGGATCCGATTGGGAAATGTTTAACACCGTTCTTTATAATAAAAGCTGAACCACATTTTGCGATTCTTGCTGATGGATGATTTGCGGTGTAAGAATAAAACCCATGCAGTTTAGACGCTCTGTCCCTAGTCAAACGAGATGTACTTAACAATATAATTTGAGTGTTCTTAGTTTGCACGAAACATATAGTTCGTGGAACTTGCTGGAAACACCATTCCAAATAAGAATGCGGAGTAAATTCATTTCGAGGATTGCGCAGTGAGCTGGGTCAAGATTTAGCTCGGCATATTCAGAATTTTGGTCTGCATTTCATCAAATCTTTTTAAAGTTAGGTAATGTTCAGAGACAATAATGTTTGCATCAGGCGAAAAAATTCGTGCTCAAGGTGTAGGTAATGTAAAATTAAAATCAGCTCATGCTGACATTATACTACATAACGTTTTGTATGTGCCGCAACTCAACTCAAATTTTTTATCAGCACACATACGATTAATTTTACAAATAACGGAGCTAACGTACCAAATAATTATGAGTGTATGACATGTGCAATGTGTAAAATTGCATTTATGTCGTTTGTTTGTTATCAAAGCATAAATACGCAAAGACAATTAGAGGTCATACATATAGACATTTGCGGACCAATTCGAATTGCGTCGTTAGGCAGTTCAAGTTATTTTATAACATTCAAAAAAGCACACAAGTTGCAAAGCAAAGTGCATTAGGAGCGACAACGCCATCAGCATATTCAAAGATGTAATAACCGAAATAAGTCTGTCCAGCTTAGCTTTTACACTGTGACGGATGTCGAATTTAATTCAAATATTATATATTTTATTTGCTGTACCTACATAGCAATACGTAAATTGCAGAAGTTAGTTTTGTGTATTAAAGCTGAATTAATTAAAGCACCCAAATATAATATGGTAAGTGTAACATAAGCTTTGGCAATTTCTCAGCTTTAACTCTCCAAACCTGCTATAATTCTAACTGTTAAAGAGTTTTGATCGAGTCGAATGAATTTTAGTTAAAGAAAAAGCAAATTGAATTTCATTCCTCGGACATTTGCTATTGAGAGCAGAAGTATTGCTGCACATCATTAAAAAAATCAAATTTAGATTCCACGTGGTACAAAGAAAAAAGAAGTGCAGTTTAATTAAAGTACACATTAATTAAACAGTGCAACAACAAATAATAAAACTGTGACGAGGCCCTCAGGCCCTCGCACAAAGCAATGGCCAAAAATACAACGGCCACAGACAGTTACGATTATACATACACAAAACCAACGATACGCTACACAAGAACACAAAACACCTTACAAGGCAAAAATACCGAACACAATAATAACGATACACTACACTTGGACATAATATAAAACAAATGCACAAAAGAAACCAACAAGACCGAGGTAACGCAAACGAGAAGGCGCACAGAAACGTCCAACAGTCTCACAAGCAACGGCACCTGCAACAACAAACATACACAGTAACGGTAACAATAATAACAACAACAAGGTGTTGAGCGCATTGAACCGGTGCAAATTGGAACCAATGGAAAACGCTGATCGCAGTTAATCGGGTAAATGGAAGGAGCCAATAAACAACGGGCGTTTGAACGATCGATGCGAGGACAGCAAAAATATTCTAGGAGTCGAAATCGGATAGCTAAGCTGAACGGACGTGTTCGCGGACGACTGCAGCAAAAGACAGCGACAACAAAGCCAAAGACAGCATGCGAAGCAACAACAGCAGTGACAGCAAAGGAAGAAACAGCAACGCCAGTAGCAGCATTAGCGGAGGCAGCGGGGCGACGGCATGCCGCGACGTGGTAGATTTATAGAAATTAATTTAAGTAATTAAATTTTCCCAAGCAAGGCTGCGCTCAAGTCCAAGTCAGGTAGCCAATAATCTGTTAGGAAATAGTAAATAATAAATTTGAATTAAAAAACAAAACAAAACTAAGTCGTGGTCATTCCTGGAATTTTCCAACTGCCAGTGGTTACTGAAATTATAAAAATTTCTATATCGAACGCCTGGGCATCCGGCGAGCATACCTCGGCCTGTGCCTCGTTACAAAACTAAAGAAGTGGCAATGAAATTATTAAAGAAAGTGCGAGTAGAAAATATGACATTTTTATATGGGCGCACACATGGTGAAGAAACGAGCAAGTTAGGTTAAGATAACCTCTGCTCAATTAATATTTCGAATAAGTGCAAGTGACGAAATACATAGAGGTATGTCAATGTTTTAAGTGAAGTTATTTAGGATTAATATTTTTTATATGTGATCCACGATAGGTAACAGTGTCATTACTGGAGAAATAAAAATTATTTTCATCACACAATATTTTCTCCACCTACTCGACTCCAAAAACTTCTCTACTTCTTTCAGCAATATGTAAAACCGATAAATCAAATAACTTTTTTATCTTTGAAACTATGAAACTTTATTCTCTTGTCTAAACTTGATTACTTCATCCGATCCCCTTAACATGTATACCAAATTACATCCACGTACTTCAAATAGATGCAAAGATATGGTGAATGTTTTGTATCGCTTGTATACAAAACATTCACCGCTTTTAACCAAACTTAACACGATTACTTTTCCTGATCCAATTAACATGTGTAATAAATTTCGTCCCCCTACCTCAGATGGATGCAAAGATATGATGAATTTTGTTTATCGCTTGTATGGGGGGTGGGGCATCGCCCCCTCCGATATTGACCAAACGTAACACGATTACTTTTCCCGATCCCATTAACATGTGTAATAAATTTCGTCCCCGTACCTCAAATGGATGCAAAGATATGATGAATTTTGTTTATCGCTTGTATGGGGGGTGGGGCACAGTCCCCTCCGATTTTGACCAAACGTAACACGATTACTTTTCCAGATCTCATTAACATGTGTAATAAATTTCGTCCCTCTACCTCAGATGGATGCAAAGATATGATGAATTTTGTTTATCGCTTGTATGGGGGGTGGGGCATAGCCCCCTCCGATATTGACCAAACGTAACACGATTACTTTTCCCGATCCCATTAACATGTGTAATAAATTTCGTCCCCGTACCTCAAATGGATGCAAAGATGTGTTGAATTTTGTTTATCGCTTGTATGGGGGGTGAGGCATAGCCCCCTTCCCCCTCCACTAAACCTAGCCTATGTTACTCAGGGTGAATGTTGCTTTCCAATGGTAAAAGAATTTTTGAAATCGACACAGTAGTTTTTGAGTTTACTCATTACAAACATACAAACCTTTCCTCTTTATATAATAGTATAGATATAGATATAGATGTATATAAGCATATTTCTGTATAAGTTTTGGCAAAAATACATTTTCTGTTTTTGTATTTTTCGCCCATCCGGCAGTACTAGCCTACAGCCATACATGCTAAGCAGGCTCATATCAATTGTCGAATAACATCAAGTAGCAATATCTCATAATACCACATGAGCTAGTTAGTTGCCATTGATGTTGATCATCGCGTGTTTTTTGAGAATGTATGCTCTGCGACGGCTGCTGTTTTCTCAATTTCTAGTAGACCCGCTCATGTTGGAAACGGGCGACATTAGCATAAGATGGTCTTTTTGTCTGTAGAGTGGGTGCAAAATGGTGGTGATTGTTAATACTTTGTCGGTTTTTGGTAACTGGGTGGATACTAGAACCAGATTGGCTTATTTTGGATTTTCCAAACTTTGGTTGAAAGCGCTGGACATACTGTTGGAAGAAGGTACATCCTTTGTAATTAGCAGGGTGATTATCTGAATAGTAAACACAAGTTGCTGAGGCATCTCTAGCCCTGACGCAGTCAACGGACCTGTGAGTCATACCACACTTGACGTAGATGTGCTCCTTTCGACAGTAGCGTGCTGTGTTAATATCGATGACATCGGAGTTCGGCATGTGCTCAATCGCCACACGTTGCCTGCATTACAATTTTTTATTAGGCCCTGTACCGAAGGTACAAGAGCCTATTGGGTTTGTGCAAATGTATGTAACAGGTAGAAATAATGGTCGGAGACCCCCCAAAGTTACCCCCATTATGGTCAGGAGTGATAGAGGAGTCGATATAGACATGTCCGTCTGTCCGTCTGTCCGTCCGTATGAACGAAAGGATCTCGGAAACGGTAATAGATAGAGACTTCGTGTTTTTTGCATTCGACTAGGACTGCTCCGGAATTTCACAAGTTTATTTTAAAAACTTGCCCCTCCCCCCCCCCCCTTTCCCATAAAATCACCCCCAAGGGTAAAAATTTCTTCGGCACAAAAAAAAGTAAGTATGCCAGTATAGAGATATCGTCCTTCTTAGCCAAAATCCGAAAAGTTCATCAAAATCGGATAAGAAATGACGATTTTATAAGCAATTGAATTTGAACGACCCCCCTTTCCTTTTCATTCATATTCGCGCAGTGAGAAGTGGTCATGTGTTTGGTCATAAGCTCGGGAAATATTTAATGTGGCCTCTTACAGTCGGTTACGCCCGACTGAAATTTCCTTACTTGTTTTAAATGTGTTTGTTTTGTTTGGTTCCTGACTTAGAAAAATCATGTTCATTTGTTTACCCGTAAAACGATTTTTTGGGTTATGCACGTGAAGTACCTTGTGTCCAAGCTTATTAATATCGGTTACATTATCTTTATTCAATTTAGTAGATTTGTCCTCATTTAGTTGCTAGCTTTGGAATTCAACTTTTAATTCATTCAATTTACGCACAATGACCCTGTATGTATCGGCGTGTTTAGCACAAAGGGGAAAACCTTTTCTCTGTGTGGGTCTATTACTAATTCCAGCGTATCCAACATAGTTTGAAGACTCACAATGTCAGATAAAACTTTTGGTGACGGCGATGGTGATGGTTTTTGGGTGTCAGTAGAGTTATTATTAGCTTTATAGTTATTACGCACGTTGCTAGTTAGACGAGTAGCGAATGCGAGGGTTCCTTATCTTCCATATGATCATCTGATATGCACGCGAATTCCTTAAATCAGTTTTTAAACTCATTGTTGTGTTCAATGTTTGGCAGCTTGCAATCGATCTTGTTCACACGCTTGTGGCCACCTAAAGGAAACAGAGGCTTGCCAGATTTCCGTTTTTTATTTGAAATTGCTGCATTGCTATGTTTGCTGCGACACTTCGCACCGGTAAATCGTTGCTATTGTTGTTGTTGCTGTGCGTAACTTCGTTTGCATAGGCCAAGCTTAAAGCAGCATCAATGTTTAGGTACTTGTTTTCCATTGAAAAGACACTAGGGATTTACATGAATGTAGTTAAAACGGCATATGAAACATTCACTCTCAATTAGCGTGCATGCTTTGGTGTTCTGATTATGACTCGCATGAAAAGGGGCGCTCAAATAGTAATATAATTATATATAGTAATAGAAATATAATTTGTGGGGGATATGATTGTAGCATTAAGTTAGTGTATATAATAATTGCTTAGATAGCAACAATAACAACGCAAACAAACAACAATAATAACAATACTCCAAAAAGAACCGCAAGCCAACAATAGACAGAAATACAACAACAATAACAAGCACAGCCGATGACTTCAGCGCGACGGTAATAACAAGCACAAACCGAAAATAATAATAATGAAGTGCAGCGCAACAACAACAGAACGCCGTTATCAGCAATAAAACGATAGCAAGCAGAGCAGCGGAAAACTTGTGAAGTAACAAGAACAGAGTCCAGCTAGCAGTTAGTTGGACAACAACAACCACAGTGGCTAACGGACAGCGCTGTTCTCCGCGATTCTCAAAGTTGCAGCTAAGCGAACAAATTAGCAAACGAAATCACTTAGTCTTGAACCGGTAAAGTAGTCGGTCAGCTCCGGTGAAGGAGCAGCGGCATTACTAGCTGGGTGAGTTAACGTTAGACTGGCGAAGTGACCAGTCATCACCTGCGGAGCTACAGCAGCAGCAGTGTTCACGGGATTGGAACAGCGGCAGCAGTAGCCAGGTTGGAGCAGCAACAGCGGTAGCGGCGAAAACAGCGGTAGAGGCAGTAGCAGCATTGGAGGTAAATGGAGACACCCAGCGGAATATAATAATTGCTTCTTGCAGCTGTAGTTAGGTTGCTAAGTAGATATTAATATCGTAGTTAGTGTTCATGGGTATCGGGACAATCGTAGTCACTCACGGGATCGGAACTTAGCACTATTTAGTGTCCACGGGTATCGGGACAACCGTAGTTGCTCACGGGATCGGAGCCTAGCCGTATTTAGTGTCCACGGGTATCGGGACAACCGTAGTCGCTCACTGGATCGGATCTTAGAAGTAGCTAGAGTCGTCGGGAATCGGGACAACCGTAGACGCTTTCGGGATCGGAGCTTAGAAGAAGTTAGTGTATAGAGAGTATAGTAGATAATGATAGATGCCTTCGTGATCGGGGAGTAATATGAAGATATTTTCCGCAAACTTAAGTTTCAATAATAATATGAATAAATCTTGTTGATCAATTCTTAACAATTTGAGTTTTATTCAGTTAACCGTCTAGGCCTAGGTCACGTCTTCCTTATAAATTTCTGACGTGACGGACTCTGGACACACCTTGAGGATACTCCAGCCAAAGACGTCGTCGCAGTGGCGCCCGAACAGGGACCTTGGCCAAAAAACCCACATCCGCTTCAGATAAAGCTAAGTACTACTAAATTTTCAAAACAATAACAAGATAGGCATGATGAGCAGTAAGGAGGAGAAGCCTACGGTGGAGCTGAAAATGGGTCCAGAAAAGGCGCAAACGGCAAGGAGCGACATAGCCAGTGTATTACCAAAGAGAATGGATAATGAAATCCCGCTGGCCATGGGTAGGATACATGGGGGTGCTATCCATGAGCCAGCCCACATCACACAAATGGCCGTACAGCAGGAGAGAAAGGCGGAGGAACAGCCTTAGGAGAAGTGATGAATAGGGATTTGAATTCGTGGAAAGACTGGAGGAACTGGCAGAGGCGTATGGGATGCAGTTGGACAGCATCATAACGGATATGCCGGAGGTATTGCACAGCGTTAGTATGGTGGCGGATTAACCAACAGGACTTGAACTAATGGAAGGATTTGAGGGAGGCATTCCTAAAGTTTTTTTTTGCCGAAACGGTTTCATGTAAAGTTAGAGGACCAGATTAGGAGCCGTTTCCAGGGCACAAACGAAGGACGATGACAATTGAGAAGTTGACAGCTTACAAGAAGGCACTCGTCAGCCAAGGTATACCACGACCCACGCACCTAGGGCATGTTGGAGATGTAATCGAGAAGGATATGTTAAGCGTGAATGCAGGAACCCACCAGTAAGGTTCTGCAAACGGTATGCGGTACGCGATGTGAATGTCGACGACAGAGGTCGGGAAACGATGAGGCTATGGCGAGGAGATGCCGGGAAAACGGCATTAGGCGCTCGCCAGATCACCAGACAGTAAAATTCGACGGGCATCGGCTCATAGCAGAAGTATGGATAGCGGGAAAACTGCTCAAGGCCACTATAGTCAGGGGCAACCAGAAGTTTGGTAAACCAGAAGTTCGAGTCGAATCATTCCCAACAACCTGATATTATGGAGGAAGATAACCACTCCACCTGGTAGATGGCACAAATCGGATGGTTACTCAAGTATGGAACACGGAGGTACTGTTAGGAGAGTTCACGTGCCAAACCTCATTTTTAATTCTGTCGAAGCAACGGACCATGTCCTGTTTGGCGTCGACTTCCTATTGAACGCACGAGCTAGGTTTAGCTGTGAAGGCCGTATTGGAAAACTCAAGAAAACCCAACGATGCTGCTTATGGGGTAACTGTCGGAGATCAAGTAAGAAGTCGCTTGTTTTTACAATGAAAAACGGGGTTAAAAAGCAATCCAGAAGCGTACCTGGATTACACCATAGAGAATGGTCATTTATACCGGCAAATGGCAGCTTTTGGTAAGGAGGATGGCGGTTCCGCATTGAAATTATGCATAGCCACTCCATTACGCAAAATGGTGTTCGAGGAGTCACATGGTACACCAACAGCCGGACATCTTGGAATTCGCAGAACCACGATGCGGGTAGCAAACAAGAATTACTGGTCCGGAATGTTCAGAGACATTGCCAAGCCCGAACATGTGATTCATGCCAAGCACATAAGATATCCCAACAACAACATACTGGTAAAATGCTAAAAAATGTGACCCCAGGTTCTGGTATACTAGAAGAAACGACGCCTAACAAATCAAAAAGGATTCAGGAAAAATCCGAGTTGGTCCGCGAAAATATGAAGAAGGCAGCATAGACACAAGACCGGTATAATTTACGAAAACGAGAATGGAAGCCCCGACCAGGAGACCTGGTCATGATGAAACAACATCATGAGTCTCGGGCGGTGAAAAAATTTGAAGCGAAGTTAACACCACGACTTGTAGGCCCATTTCAAGTTATCGATTTCATATCTCCGGCGGTCCAAAAGTCAAACAAGACCATGAAACCAAGACACATAGAGAACATGTGGGCGAAACAAAGCCGTATTATAGCTCAGTTGCGAGTTAATGAATTGTTGTCTTTGCAGAGCTTCGAAATGGAAGAACAGATTTTAACAAAACATGTGTGAGAGTCGCTCGAAAGGGAGTTGGATGAACAACAGAGGGCACAGGTCATATTGCCCGAACACCTATGCAAAGGCCACCATCGGTTCCTGGAAGGCGTTTAGGCTAAAATCATATTCGTCAGGCATCCTAAAATTGTTTCAGTTGAAGTAAGGGGGAAGTGTGACGCCCATAAAAAAGGGCATACAATAGAAATAGAAATATATATAGTAATAGAAATAGTGTAAAAAAAAAAATAAACAGTAATAATTGTAATGCAACAATAACAACACGCACAGCAGGCAGCAGCAAACAAACAACAATAATAACAATACTCCAAAAAGAACCGCAGGCCAGCAATAGACAGAAATACAACAACAATAACAAGCACAGCCGATGACTTCAGCGCGACGGTAATAGCAAGCACAAACCAAAAATAATAATAATGAAGTGCAGCGCAACAACAACAGAACGCCGTTATAAGCAATAAAACGATAGCAAGCAGAGCAGCGGAAAACTTGTGAAGTAACAAGAACAGAGTCCAGCTAGCAGTTAGGTGGACAACAACAACCACAGTGGCTAACGGACAGCTTCGGAGTACCGCAAGGCAGTGCCCTAGCTCCAGTGCTATACACATTGTTCACAACGGACTTACCTCTGTCAGAACATACATATACAGCTACTTTTGCAGATGAGACTGTAATCATAGCATTAACCGCGGATCTAATGCAAGCATCTCGTCACTTGCAAGCTAACCTAACAACCATAGGTTAAGTGAACGCACAAAAATCTATGCCAGTAACTTTCACTCTTAGGAGTGGCACATGTCCGCCAGTCTACATAAACATTTGTAAACTGCTGCAAGCAGATACAGCTATATATCTAGGAATACACCTAAACCGACGGCTAACATGACCACATATTTACAAAGCGTAAACAACTTGACCTGAGACTTAAATCTCTTTATTGGCTCCTTGGGCCTAACTCATCTGTCTCAACAAAAACTGAAATTCTTATTTACAAAGCAGTATTAAAACCAATATGGACCTACGGAGTTCAAATTTATGGCTCTGCAGCAAGGTTTTATCTGGAAATCCTTCATAGACTTTAGTCCAAACTTCTCCGCCTTTGCATAAATGCTCCATGGTACATAAACAATTATATAATGCACCATGACTTAAGATGCCAACGGTTCTTGAAGAAATAGGTAAAATCAACAGAAACTACCGAGTCCGACTAATCGCACATGCAAACCCACTTGCAGCACAATAAGCTAGCAACCTTACTCACACGAGAAAGCTAAGGAGGTATTACCCAGCAGATTAACCCACCGAACTGACAATATTCGCAGTCGTCAACACAAAATTTATCTTTTGTTTTATGTAGTATCAATGAATTAACTTACGCATGCCTCTGTAAATTAATTATATATGTATAAGTATTAATGAATGTTTTTACGAAAAACAGATTGTAGTTAATAAAATTGAGTTTAAAAAAAAATCTACATCAATAATGCTTATATTTTTCAAAAACCTAATTTTAAGTATATTTTTTTTTTTTTTTTTTATTTAAATTTTTTAGTTTTAAATTATTTTATACATCCGCCCACTAATACGATGTACACTACTATACATATTTCATTCCACTACATTTCACTATACTCATTATTTCATTTCTTCTTGTCGCTTGTAAAGAGAGAGTACGCATAGCAACCATAAGCGTATCTTAAGTAAAATGCTGTGCTCTTTTATTTGAAGGTGTGCAGTATACGATGAATGTACTGTGCAGTAAATTTGAGTACAGTATAGTACTGTTCATACTGTAGTGGAACAAATGAATGTAGCTATGCAGACCTCTAATAGACTCTACTAACAGTGGCGCAGGGGAAGTTTTTGAAAGAGGAGACGGGATTGCTGACCCTTACTTTCGAGACAGTGTGGTTGTCATTGTCCTTTTAGTTCTTATGTATTTACTGAAGTGCAGCTATTCACATGTAGCTATTTTAAATAAAAACAAATTTGGCATTATTAATGATGGCTATAGTTAAATGAATGCTCTTGAATGTTTGCCAGCACCGTTTAAACCAAGAATTATGGCTAGTACTTCAATTTAAAAGCGGAGCACAATGCGTATACGTCCAAAGGCTTCCGAAGCTTAATCGCGAATCAGAGTGGAGTCTACTTTAATTTATTGCTTAACCAAAAGTAAATAAAAGTGATTTCAAGGCTGGCATTTGTGTTGTTGGTCATTTCTTATCCTAGGTCGGCGAAGATTTCTAGAACACTGAAGTTTAAATTCTCCATCGTCACAGGTCCCTCCAACAAGAAACTACGGCATATAAGAAGATATCTAGTAATTTGTCTTGTTCGCAGAACCATAAATCACATGAGCCGGGATTTCTTTTAATCTCTGAAAACATCTTTCAAACTCGCCGTTTTTTCTGGAAAATCGTGTTCGACCAATTCTAGATTAAAAAATTGTATGACAACGTCACCCCGTCTTCAGTCTCTATAGGTATTAAACGATTCGTAGCGATTCCTTCATACACTGACACCACTTTTTTGTGTGGGATAGCGTCATCATGCAACGACGAACAATCTTTGCTGGGATAACTAATGCCGACAGGGTGTCATAAGCTTCATTCGTGTCGGTGTGTCAGTGCATTCGTATACGGCTGCACCCATTTACACAGTATTCATGTCGAAATTTATATTCGAACAAAAGGAAACATTCCGGGGTTATTGTCGCAAACAGCGGAGCTCTCGTTTTTTAACGATATGACAAAGACACTGAAATTTCAATCGTCATGAGTTCATCGGACAATATCTTGAATACAAGTAGGTGTATATTCAGGACCAACTCTTTTGCGCCAGTCTTGAATAACTCCGCTGTAAGTCATAAAGGCGTAATTTTCGTAAAACTTTTAATATTTGTAATAAAAAAGCAAAGACTTTATATTTATTGAAATAAATTAATACTAAACAGACCCGTGAACCACTTGGTTTATGTTTTTTTGCAAAACCCTGTATTAATAATTTTATTTGACTGACTAGAAGAGAACTAAGATAATCTACAAAATGTGTTATACGCAGGTGTATAAAAATTAAATCTGTCAAAGTAATTGCAAACAGTAGATGAGAAAGTTTCGTCTCAATAACAGTACAAGCGTCAAGAATTGACCAATCTGTACTGAATATCTGATTTAACTTTGCGTAGCTTTTACTTTTTTTTTTTCGAAAGCACGATGATATGACCTAACATTATAATATGAACATTTCGAAAAAGGGAGCTCCAAAGTAGGATGACAAATATATTCGGAAAGTGTTATTGAAATAATTAGGGACCTGATTATATGTAACATAAAAAGCTTGCTATATGCATTCAAATATGCATGAAATATGCATGAAAATTGGCAGAATATGCGAAAATAAATGATAAATTTTTGGAATCCTTAAAAAAAAGAGAATAGTAAGTATTGCTTTTTTTTTATTTCAAAATCAGCAAACAATTAGTAAATTATTTTTTGATAGGCGATAATAGGTACAGTAACATTATATGACATTAAAATTATTTAAAATTTTTGTAAACGTAAGCAATCAAATATTTTTCTAAATTTTCAGTGGTAAGATAGTGTCTACGATCATTTAGAATATTTTTGTAAGTGGAAAAGGTTCGCTCCACATCCACTGAGGTAACTGGGTAGAATTTGAACTTGGCTGCTATGTTAGCACTTATAGTTTCTGGCAAAAGTTCTGCCGTCCCATTAATGAAACTATCAATTTGACACAAACTTTGAAAACCTGGGTTATTGTTCAATATGTTTTCAAACTTTTCTTTAAGTTTATGCGGCAATGCCTTTGGCAACGCAGAATTCTTTTTGCGTATTATATTCATTATTTGGATAGATTCAGTCAATGCCAAACCGCGAGTTTCACGCTTTTTACTACTTTCAGGTATGTAGGAAAAATGAGTGCAAATCAGTGCAATCGACTCCTCTGAGGAGTGCAATCGACTCCTCTATCACTCTTGACCATAATGGGCGTAACTTTGGGAGGTCTCCGACCATTATTTCTACCTGTTACATACATTTGCACAAAACGAATAGGCTATTGTACCTTCGGTACAGGGCTTAAAAACTTAACTGCAGATCAATGAGCACGTACGTCAAGTATGAACAAGTAACAATTTACATGCGTAATAGGTGGAACGACTTTAAAGTAGGCGAGCGCAACGTTCTTCTGTCTCTTTCAGTTTATTATCGTAAGTTACGATTCGTAACTGTCAAAACAAAAGACGCGCGCGGCTACTGACTGCGTTCCGAAATGCGGTAAAAAGTCACAATTGTTACTCAATAGCTAAGCCCATATATTTTGTGACTGTTATTAAATTTGGTCGCAATTCGGAACCCAGGGTGAGTGAAAAATATTGTAAATGTACCGATAATATGCATCATAACTAGATCTTAGGTAAAATATGCTATTACCGCTGAGAATGGCTAAAATATGCAAATGCATATGCGAATATGCAAACGCATATAATCCGGTCTCTAATAATAATCATATTAACGGATATATGCAATCATCCTATTAATATTATAATTGCGAAAATTTGTGAGCATGTATGTATGGATGTTACTCTCTTACGCCTAAATTCGTATGAATTTCAGTATAGATATAGATACTTTTTGACAATAAGCGATAACAAAATTTTGAGGTGCAGAGATAGAATTTGGTTTATATTATACACCAATTAATAACATTTTTAACTGGCCATATCAACTAAAAAGTATTTAAAAAATATTTTTTTATTTTTTTGTGTTAAGATTTTAAATTATATTTTTATATAATATTAAATTAAACTACGTATATTTATCTATACGAGTATTGTCTGAAATATAGAGTTTTTAAAATAATGTTGCATTAATCTTCAAAATTGCATAGTGGCACCCATTTGGAAAATTTTTCTAAGTCCTTTTAGGGTTTTAACTACCTCACCTAAGACTATTATTTCCCATAGTTTCAATGAAATCGGGAATCATTTCTTTTTTGACGGAGTCTTACCCACATAAAATTTCTTTAGCCCTTTCCGAAATATAAATGTCATATGTAAAGATAAAAGGACGCGTGACAGACGCTATAAAGTATATGTATTATTGATAAGCGCCGAGAGTCGAATCGAATGTTACAAGATGAAGTAGCGAGGAATTCAACATCGGTTTCCTCTGAAGCAGAAAAACAAAAATCGTTTTTGACGATTATTTAACATTATTCATTTTTTTTAAGTTGATTCGCATTCATTTTGAGAAAGTGGTTTTTAAAATAAATATGTTAGAAGTTTTGAACTTAGTCATAAAACCTTTATAAATATAAATTGGAGTCTTAAATATAAATATATCTAAAGAAACATTTCATTTGACATTAGTTTGCCGATCTAGAAAAATAGAATATGTGCAATTATATGAAAAACCATTTCTACCATTTCATAATAAAGTGTTGCAATTCGAATTCAGTTTGTCTGTAAATAAAAATGTTAAAGAGGTAGTTATTGTATCAATTGATATTGCTTTTTCTGCAAAGTAACGCTGTAAAATATACTGAGTTGTATTTTTTTTTATTTAAAAAAATAAATGTGAGTGTCCAATATTGAATATCGATCTGTAAATATATTCATTAAAATATTCATAAAAATAAAATTGAGATTAAAATTTTCAAATTAGAATATTATTTTCTTAAAAATATGGTCAATCAATAGATTAAAAGTTTTCCTATTAATAAGGTAACTATTCATTAATCTTTATTAAACTTATTATTTGAGTTATTGAAGTACTATTTTGGTTAAATTTAATTTTTTATACTGTACTTACGCAATCTCCATTTTCTTAAAAAGTGCCTTAAAATATAAATATATTATTGTATTGAAATTATGTAAATATTCTTAAAATAATAATGGTTTTCATCTACATAAAGAATGAAAGGTGTGAGTGGGGTGAGTGGAAATGGGCGGGGAGGTTTAAGGGAGAGGACATCCAAATAAAATCAATTCGCTTGTGTTTAGTTCAATTCATTGTAATTAAACTAAAAGTCAATCAGCTGCAACTGCTATAGTCTTTGCTAACAGTTTTTGCCAGATTCACCCTCTTAAACACTTTACCCAAAGCCTCCAGCTTTAATGTTACATCAATAGAGAGAGATTAAGAGCTATTAAAATTTTTTCTTTTTAAGTGAAACTTAAAAAAGTTTCGCTTCTGCAGTGTGTCCCAGGCGCACATATTTTTTTTACTATTTTTTGTGAAATTCTTCTATAGACATTTATGCAGTAAACATATAAAATATTCATATTGATATGCCACGCCCAAGGGCGTATCCAGGGGGGAATGGGGGGCCATGGTGCCCCCCTAATTTTTGAAAAGTTCGTTAAAAAATTTATTTTACTACATATTTCGCAATTTTGATAAAAAAACAAGTAAGAAAATCACAGTCGGGCGTAACCGACTGTAAGAGGCCCTGTACCAGTGCAGGTCGCCTAACAAACACATTAAATGTTCCCCTAGCTTATGACCAAACACATGACCACTTCTCACTGCACGACTAAGTGCCTTTTAAAACATTTTTTTATGTATGAAACGAAAAGGGGGGTCGCTCAAATTCAATTGCATATAAAATCGTCATTTATTATCCGATTTTGATGAACTTTTCGGATTTTTGCTAAGAAGAATGATATCTCTATACTAGCATGCCCATTTTTTTTTGTGCCGAAGAAATTTTTACCCTTGGGGGTGATTTTATGGGGAAGGGGGGAGGGGGGGGGGTGAGGGGCAAGTTTTTAAAAGAAACTTGTAAAATTCCGGTGCAGTCCTAGTCGAATGCAAAAAACACGAAGTCTCTATCTATTACTGTTTCCGAGATCCTTTCGTTCATACGGACGGCCAGACGGACGGCCAGACGGACGGCCAGACGGACGGACGGACGGACGGACAGACGGACATGTCTATATCGACTCCTCTATCGCTCCTGACCATAATGGGGGTAACTTTGGGGGGTCTCCGATTATTATTTCTACCTGTTACATACATTTGCACAAAACCAATAGGCTCTTGTACCTTCGGTACAGGGCCTAAAAACAAAGTCAGCCCTCCTTCTTCGATTACAGTGGTCCCCTCTTCGACAAAAGCTGGATACGCCCTTGGCCACGCCCATTGCAATGCAATACAATGCAAATACATAAAACAAAATATAAAAAAATATATTATAATCTATATATATAAAAATGAATCTTGTATATATCTATGTATGTATGTATGTATGTTCCATATAGGAAGCAAAACCATCCAACCGATTGAGCTGAAATTCACAGACGATCTTCAGTTCATTCAGGAGAGTGTTCGAGTAAAGTTTGGTCAAAATCGGAGGGGGCTGTGCCCCACCCCCTATACAAGCGATAAACAAAATTCATCATATCTTTGCATCCATCTGAGGTACGGGGACGAAATTTATTACACATGTTAATGGGATCGGGAAAAGTAATCGTGTCACGTTTGGTCCAGTATCGGAGGGGGCTATGCCCCACCCCCCATACAAGCGGTAAACAAAATTCATCATATCTGTTCGCTGTGCCGCTCCTAGGCTTTGGAACACCCAAAATATAAAAATTGTAGTTGCTGGCGCAGACAGGTGGGGTGGGTCGTCAGTGCCTGTAAAGCACTCGCACGAAAAACAATAAATAAAACACGCGTTTATATATTAAAATAAATAATTGTAGCGCGCTCGCTTTTATTTAATACATCAGTGTATAATAAAAAAACGGGGTGAAATAAACTTGGCGCAAAATTCAAAAAGTCGAATATTAACAGCACAAAGTGGTAGCGTACTCGTTTGCAGTAGTTTGATAACTGACTAACTCCTCTCTCCTCTCAGAGTTAGTGTTCGAGCAGATGAACAAGACGAGTAGCAAATTAGCGCGGTGTGGTAAAAAACGTTACACACCACAAATTCAAATTTGGCGCTAACATTACCGCCCGCCTTGCAGCATCCCTGCAAAATAAAAAATATATTGCAGCACAAATCGAAATTTAGCTCATATAAAAAATGAACTGTAGTGCTACCACTTTGCTGTCAGCGACGCCAAACACGCGGACCTTCCAGGCAGTGTCCAGTTTAACTTCTCGTTTGACCCGTGCCACAACATTCAAAACCGCACTGGGGCCACACCTCTACAGTGAAACCAACACACGATAACTGTGGTTTCCTGCTGCGAATGGGTAGTTCCGTCGTGCGGGGATTGACGCCGAACCGACACTCTCCGATTGTTCTGTGATACCACAAGTGCACCAGACAGCCGAGGCCGCTTGTGCACCGGGGAACGATTTCGGTCGAGCGCGGTTATGGCGTCCAGCTGGCCGCTTTCTTTGCCGACGTGCACCACGTCTCTCACTTGTTTGGGGGGGAGCGGAAGCCCTGGGTACTTCAGCAGTAAGTAACCCAGCCTCCGGATCCAACTCAACCACCTCGTCTATCTCCAGAACTGGAGGCAGCTCTCGACGCTCCTCCGGCGTACGATACTTGCGCGGAGGAGCTGACCGCGGTTAGGCTGTCTCCAAAGCTGGAGAGAGCGCTCGACGCTCCTCCGGCGTTCGATACTTGCGCGGAGGAGCTGACCGCGGTTTGGCTGTCTCCAAAGCTGGAGAGAGCGCTCGACGTCCCTCCGGCGTGCGATACTTGCGCGGAGGTGACGGAGGTACGCTCAGGGTGGGAATTGAGATCCTTCCCTTCATCCCAATGGTGTTTTTCATCAGCACATCTCCGCTTGGTTGAAGGTGACCTGGGTTCTGTAGATACAGGCGACCCAGGCGCAGCTTCTGCCACTGCAGACTCAACCTCCACTTCCTCATCTATCTCCAAAAAGGGAGATAGTTCTCTCTCACCGCCGCCTTTGGTCAAAACAGTAGACCGGCGTGGTGGAGAGGCTGAGGGCACTGTAGAGGCTGATGCTTTAACCCGCCTGATGGGGTTGTGGCCTCCGTGAAGCTGCTTGTCTCTCATGCCCAAAAACTCCGGGCACTTTCGTGGGTGGTCGCCTTTGTTGTTGCTTCTCCATCTTCATAGATGCTGTAAAAAATCTCATTTTTTGAAGCAAACAAAAAGTTACTAATTTCTCGAGTAACGCATGTAGCTGGACAACAGGACGCGTAATCGCACCACGTCCTGTTTTCACATCAGCTCGTCTGACTTTTTTGTCCCTACCTGCGTACGTTTGAAAAATTCGACAGACTCAACATTCATATGGGGGGAGATTTTTCTCGCGGTTTGCCACAATATGTCCGACCTCTGAATTCGGTTGTGGGTACTTCCATAAAAATCTCAAAAAACAAAGAAGCTTTATAAGCTTTTTCAGAAACGTCTGAAAAGCCATTGAACACACATTTAACCATGGGGGAGAAATTCACACATCGAGGAATTTGGATCTATTTTATCCGCACATCTTCCTCGAAAAAAGTTATCCAAGATTGCTGTGTAGATGCAGACAAACAGTCATCCCAATACGTCTTCTCCAACCAAATTTTTTGCATTAAAATTTTGGCGGAAACGACAATTGGCGCTAACCTGCATGCCATATCTAACAACCTAGTGCCTAACAAGCAAAAAATTGTCAGCAAAAAATCGCTAGGAATCCCTGCTAATGCCTTTTCATGATTCGCAGTCCACTTTCGCATCGAAAACCCTGCAGAATTCAATGCTACTATCAGCTCAACACGTGAGCGAATAGCAGTGGCTACATCATGAGCACCAGCAAGTGCATCATGCACATACACCATCGAGCGCAGACTCTCTGCCGCTAGCGGATATTTATCCTGGACGTCATCTGCCAAACGACGAAAAGTCCGAATGGCCACGTATGGGGTACCTAATCGCTCTTGAAAAATTGGGGATCGGCCAGGGGGAAATCAAATTTCCAGTAAGTTTGGGTAAAACAAAATAACTCGTTTCCAATCTGAAACTTGGATCGAGTGAGGACTCCAGTATCAAACGACACGACCTGTTAATACTAGCAGCTAGAGATGTATTTAACCCTGAAACATGTGCATCGCACACCTAGGCGCCTCTGAAGACGTGCTCCGACATGAACGTACCTCCAGATCCCGAGTCTGTCAGTGCTCGAGCAGAAACAACCATATTATTAAATTTTGATTGCACTATAGCAGTTCCCAAGAGCACACTCTTGGTCGAAAATGCAAAGCAAGATTGCAAACTATTGCTTCTCGTTGCTTGCGACGTACTTGACATGTCCATTGGAATTCGACTGAACTGCCGGAGAAGGGGGGTTAGAATTGAAAACATTGGCAGTAGTGTTCCAATGGAGCAGCGGTGCCCGGTGGGGTTTTGAGCACTTTGTACACTTAGATGTAAACTTTTGCATTTGTCCCTCATGTGACTGTGAGCCAAGCAATTAAAACAAAGTTGCTTCTCTCTCTCACTCTCTATCTGTCCTCTGCTTAGGACTGAGGGCTAAAAATTTCGGACACTTGATCAAAAATTGTGCTGGTATGTTACTTTTGTTTGAAAAGTATTCAAACGCTTCGACTTGTTAAAATCTGTTGAAGGCTTATCAGAAACGGACTGCGAAGATTTGAGACCGTTTCTAACGTTTGGAACCTGCTTGTTAAAAAGGTGTCCATGTCCTTCCACTTTGGAGATTCCTCTCGTATTATCTGGAAGACGGGTAGAGCACAGAAATATAAGTATAGCGTCCCAATTTTCAATGATGATACTGTTGGACTCTAAATTGGCAATTGCATTGTTGATTTCCCGCTGTAGCTTTTTAATGGCCACGCCATTCTCAGAAGCTACAGGCTCTTAACCAAACAATGCCTTGAGCTGACTGTTTACCAACACTCGTTTATTTTCATATCGGTCAACCAGATTCTGCCACGCTAACTCAAACCCATCGTTGGTTAGCGGAGATCTGTTGACGATATCTCGAGCTTCATCACGAGCTTTTTGTTTCAGGTGATAACACACTTCTCAACAGGTTGTAGTCTAGAGTTCGACTTATAGATGGCCGTGAACATATTACGAAAACTTGGCCATGTGCTATAATCACCGTAAAACAAGTCTGTGTCACATGGAGGTAAAGAAATATTATGTGACACATTTGGGGTATCTCTACTTCCACAATGCTCTGAAAAATGATCTGAAAATGAACAAGTCCTATCTACCATGGAACCACATGTCATATAGGCACTCAAACATATGCTTTGCCTTGCCATGATAAGTTCTTTGTCTAAGCCCTCTGGTTTCTGACACATTAATTTGTCGTAAGAAACCTTGACCGCACGCCACAGACTCTTCAACTCATCCTTTAACAATTTTGTTGTGAAGGATGTTTGTTCCTCTGGGCGCATTTCCTTACATTGTTCCGCGAACCGAAGAAGTTCGTCAGCACAATGATTGAATCTGTTTTCGGCCATTTTATTTCAAAAAACTGAGTCAATTAAATAAACAAAAAAAATGAGGATGCAAAAGTCAAAACAAAAATAATTTAAGCAAAAATTAAAATTAAATTTGTTTGAAAAGTCTCTATCTCAAATAAAACAAAGTGCGTATAAATTATTATATTTAAAGAGCCGGCGCTGCGATAAATTATTTCGAAGAGTGGGGGGAAAACACAATAAAACTTTTGTAAAATAATAATTATGCACAGCCCGAAAAACTATACACGCACAAAAAAAATAGTAACACGGAACTTTGATATAGACCCTTGCAATAATGATCGTATACCAAACACAATGCAAAAGCAAAAAACAAAAATATCAAAAAAAATGAAATTAAATTTGAAAAGACTCGATTTTGAATAAAATGTGCGTATAAAATATTATATTTATTGAACCGGCGCTGCGATAAATTATTTCGAAGAAGGGGGAAAAAACAATGAAACTTATTTGAAATAATTATATGCAGCCCGAAAAACGATATATTTTGAAATATAATATAATCGCACGAAAAAACAAATAATATGGAACTTTGATATCGACCCTGGTACGTATTGGTCGTATACAGAAACAAAAGAAATTTTTGTTTAACTGTTCCTAACTTTTCTGTCTGTCCGTCCGCGCTCCAAATAGCGCTAGCGACAGACTATGCGTGATGCGGGGTTACAACAAACAAACAAACAAATACAAAAAATATATAAATGCAAATCAAAAGCGCAACGGTGCTTATATGTATGTACATATATATATGTAGGTATTTATTAAAATGTATTTATTGTTGTAATTTTACCACTGCAGCATGCGCTCATGCAGCTGCTTCTTCTTCTCTTTTGTCTTGTTTGTCTTGTTATCGTCTCAATCAAAACCGTTTTCTAATGCAATGCGAATTGCAAGTTAATAAAAAATAGAAAAACACTGCAAAGAAAAACACTCTGACACTCTCAATCGAAAAGAGTGTGTGTATGTATAACTTTTTGAGTGCGCCAAAGAAAAGGCGAAGAATATTTGCACAACAACAATAATGCACATAAACACTCAAATGCCAACCGAAAACTTGCGGAACTGGCAAACCAAAAAATGCAAACGCACGCAGGGGGTTTAAAAAATCAAACAAAAATGCTATACGCACCTGATGTATGTACTCAAAAAGTAGGGTACAATTATTTATTTTAAAAAACGCTCTGTCTGCGTTATCCGGGTTCGAAGGACCAAAAATGTTCGCTGTGCCGCTCCTAGGCTTTGGAACACCCAATAATATAAAAATTGTAGTTGCTGGCGCAGACAGGTGGGGGTGGGTCGTCAGTGCCTGTAAAAAGCACTCGCACGAAAAACAATAAATAAAACACGCGTTTGTATATTAAAATAAATAATTGTAGCGCGCTCGCTTTTATTTACATACATCAGTGTATAATAATAAAAACGGGGTGAAATAAAACTTGGCGCAAAATTCAAAAAGTCGAATATTAACAGCACAAAGTGGTAGCGTACGCGTTTGCAGTAGTTTCGACTAACTCGACTAAACTCGCTCTCTCCTCTCAGAGTTAGTGATTCGAGCTAGATGAACAAGACCGCACGTCAGTCAAATTAGCGCCAGTGATGGTAGAGAAAACGTGTACACACCACAAATTCAAATTTGGCGCTAACAATATCTTTGCATCCATCTGAGGTACGGGGAAGAAATTTATTACACATGGTAATGGGATCGGGAAAAGTAATCGTGTTAAGGCTCGACAAAAATGGAAGGGGGCTATGCCCCACCCCCCATACAAGCGATAAACAAAATTCATCATATCTTTGCATCCATCTGAGGTAGGGGGACGAAATTTATTACACATGTTAATGGGATCTGGAAAAGTAATCGTGTTTCGTTTGGTCAAAATCGGAGGGGACTGGACCCACCCCCCATACAAGCGATAAACAAAATTCATCATATCTTTGCATCCATCTGAGGTACGGGGACGAAATTTATTACACATGTTAATGGGATCGGGAAAAGTAATCGTGTCACGTTTGGTCCAGTATCGAAGGGGGCTATGCCCCACCCCCCATACAAGCGGTAAACAAAATTCATCATATCTTTGCATCCATCTAAGGTACGGGGACGAAATTTATTACACATGGTAATGGGATCGGGAAAAGAAATCGTGTTAAGGCTCGACAAAATGGGAGGGGGCAGTGTCCCACCCCCCATACAAGCGATAAACAAAATTCATCATATCTTTGCATCCATTTGAGGTACGGGGACGAAATTTATTACACATGTTAATGGGATCGGGAAAAGTAATCGTGTTACGTTTGGTCAATATCGGAGGGGGCTATGCCCCACCCCCCATACAAGCGATAAACAAGAATCCATCATATCTTTGCATCCATCTGAGGTAGAGGGACGAAATTTATTACACATGTTAATGGGATCTGGAAAAGTAATCGTGTTACGTTTGGTCAAAATCGGAGGGGACTGTGCCCCACCCCCCATACAAGCGATAAACAAAATTCATCATATCTTTGCATCCATCTGAGGTACGGGGACGAAATTTATTACACATGTTAATGGGATCGGGAAAAGTAATCGTGTCACGTTTGTTCCAGTATCGAAGGGGGCTATGCCCCATCCCCTATACAAGCGGTAAACAAAATTCATCATATCTTTGCATCCATCTAAGGTACGGGGACGAAATTTATTACACATGGTAATGGGATCGGGAAAAGTAATCGTGTTAAGGCTCGACAAAATGGGAGGGGGCTGTGCCCCACCCCCCATACAAATGATAAACAAAATTCAACATATCTTTGCATCCATTTGAGGTACGGGGACGAAATTTATTACACATGTTAATGGGATCGGGAAAAGTAATCGTGTTACGTTTGGTCAATATCGGAGGGGGCTATGCCCCACCCCCCATACAAGCGATAAACAAAATTCATCATATCTTTGCATCCATCTGAGGTAGGGGGACGAAATTTATTACACATGTTAATGGGATCGGGAAAAGTAATAGTGTCACGTTTGGTCCAGTATCGAAGGAGGCTATGCACCACCCCCCATACAAGCGGTAAACAAAATTCATCATATCTTTGCATCGATCTGAGGTAGGGGGACGAAATTTATTACACATGTTAATGGGATCTGGAAAAATAATCGTGTTACGTGTGGTCAAAATCGGAGGGGGCTGTGCCCCACACCCCATACAAGCGATAAACAAAATTCATCATATCTTTGCATCCATCTGAGGTACGGGGACGAAATTTATTACACATGTTAATGGGATCGGGAAAAGTAATCGTGTTACGATTGGTCAATATCGGAGGGGGCTATGCCCCACCCCCCATACAAGCGATAAACAAAATTCAACATATCTTTGCATCCATTTGTGGTAGGGGGACGAAATTTATTACACATGTTAATGGGATCTGGAAAAGTGATCGTGTTACGTTTGGTCAAAATCGGAGGGGGCTGTGCCCCACCCCCCATACAAGCGATAAACAAAATTCATCATATCTTTGCATCCATCTGAGGTACGGGGACGAAATTTATTACACATGTTAATGGGATCGGGAAATGTAATCGTGTCACGTTTGGTCCAGTATCGAAGGGGGCTATGCCCCACCCCCCATACAAGCGATAAACAAAATTCATCATATCTTTGCATCCATCTGAGGTACGGGGACGAAATTTATTACACATGTTAATGGGATCGGGAAAAGTAAACGTGTTAAGGCTCGACAAAATGGGAGGGGGCTGTGCCCCACCCTCCATACAAATGATAAACAAAATTCAACATATCTTTGCATCCATTTGAGTTACGGGGACGAAATTTATTGCACATGTTAATGGGATCGTGAAAAGTAATCGTGTTAAGTTTGGTCAAAATCGAAGGGGACTGTGCCCTACCCCCATACAAGCGATAAACAAAATTCATCATATCTTTGCATCCATCTGAGGTACGGGGACGAAATTTATTACACATGTTAATGGGATCGGGAAAAGTAAACGTGTTAAGGCTCGACAAAATGGGAGGGGGCTGTGCCCCACCCTCCATACAAATGATAAACAAAATTCAACATATCTTTGCATCCATTTGAGCTACGGGGACGAAATTTATTGCACATGTTAATGGGATCGTGAAAAGTAATCGTGTTGAGTTTGGTCAAAATCGAAGGGGACTGTGCCCTACCCCCATACAAGCGATAAACAAAATTCAACATACCTTTGCATCCATATGAAGTACATGGATGAAATATGGTATACATGTTAATGGGATCGGATGAAGTAATCAGGTTAAGAAAAGAGAATAAAGTTTCATAGTTTAAAAAATATTTTCTTTATCGGTTTTGAATATGGCTGGAAGAAGTAGAGAAATGCTTGGAGTCGAGTAGGAGGAGAATATATTGTTTAATAAAAATAATTTTTACTGGGCGCAGCAAAGCGTGCCGGGTACAGCTAGTGTAAAATAAAATATAAAAAAATACAATAATACAATACAATACGATACAATACGATACAATACAATACAATACGATACAATACGATACAATACGATACAATACGATACAATACGATACAATACGATACAATACGATACAATACGATACAATACGATACAATACGATACAATACGGTACAATACAATAAAGTACAATGCCAACTTATGGTTTCTTTTAATAAATTTTTCTTTATATCAGCAAGTTAATATGTGGGTTTATATTGACGGTGGCTTCACATACATGTAATCATAGAGTTAATATTCCACTGTCAAAGTCTAGATTTTCGTATTTTTTTTTGGTTGTGCTCTAGTTGAAATTTTGTTAGCAAAGTATTATAACGTATTTACACTTCAGTCGCATTTAGCATATTTGCACTGAATTGAAAATTAAACAAAAGGCTATAAAAATGTTATTGTAGGGTAATTTGTTTGCAGAGCTCTGAAAGAAGTCGATTATTTAAAAAATTCGACATTTCTAAACGAGAGTCATAATACATAACTCAAAAAATAAGACTTTTTAAAATTTGGCGTATAAGAAAGGAACAAACATTTTTTTATATACTCATTACACTTGACTTGGGAACTGTTTGTCTTGGAGGGATTGTAATCGATTTAGTTCTTATTTTAATTAAAAAATAATAATAACAATAATAATTAAAATACTAAAAATTTAAAATTTATTTAAGACAACAAAAATTTCGAAATTTGATCAAAAACATTTTTTTGGCCAAAAGAACCCCAATAAACAAAGATGAACTGTTTTGGTTTCATTCTAGATTTACTCTTAACGCAAAAGCAATATATTCTTGCAAAAAAAAAGCTCAGAAAGAAAACAAGGCAAATATACTAGGTACTTAGACATGACATCAAGCTTAGTTTATACAACAAAGTCCATTTTATTCTTATATAACCAACAAAGTCAAACTGTTCTTTTATTGACTCATAAGAGGCAAATTGTAAATAGAAACAGATAAAAAGGAATATAAAAATTCTTGCAAAAACTTTTCTATCATATCAGTAACGGTATCTTGATTTAACCCATTTTCGACAGGGAAGTCTACTTTAATAAACCACATTCTCTCGTTCATTCTGGAAAATCGTGCTCGACAAATTCTAGATTTAAAAATTGTATGACAGCGTCACCCCGTCTAAAGTCTTTCTAGGTATTAAACGACTCGTAGCCATTCCTTCATACCCTGACACCACTTTTTTGTGTGGAATAGCGTCATCATGCAACTCCGAACAATCATTGCTGGGATAGTTAATGCCAACAGGGTGTCAAAAGCTTCATTCGGTTTAAGCTTCATTCCCTTTAACACAGTACGCATATTGAAATTTATATTCGATTGAAAGGAAACTTATTCCACGGTTATTGTCACAAACAGAGGGGGTCCTTCTACGCGTTCTTGAAATATAGAGTTTTTAAAATAATGTTGCTCTAATCAAACCTGGCGTAGTTTTGAAAAATTTTCCTAATCCTTTTATGGTTTTAACTACATTACCTAAGACTACTATTTGCCACAGTTTCAAAGAAATCGGGAAAAAACTTTCAAATCATTTCTGTTTTGCCGGAGTCATACCCACATACAATTTCTTTAGCCTTTTCCGAAATACAAATTGTTTATAAGTATTCTTGATAAGCGCCGCGAAGCAGAAAAACAAAAATCGTTTTTGACGATTATTTAACATTATGGTCCCTCGAGTTCGGAGCAACAAGTATGAGTTGTATGTTAGCAAGTAACTTTGAATAATGACATGTATGATTTAGTCTTAAATAAACAACGTGATCGCAAGCAAGGCTTACCGCGCGAAGCCTTGCTTGCGATCGCGTTGTTTTAATATATATATAAATATATTTCGTGTCTACATTTATTTCCTTTGCTGCTGTGGTTTCCCTACGCACAATCTAACGACGATCTTCACACCATCGAACAGGTAATGGGCCCATGATCAAGGTAACTCATAACGGCATAAGAATAGAAAAGTGTTTATTTAATCGACAGCCACAATTACAGGAATGTATCACATCGACAAGCTAGATTAGACGATTTATGATTCGTAGTGCATTCAGATACGCAGCGTATTGGTTCACGCTGAAGGCAGAAGCAGCCAAACCAGAGGACAAATGGATCGTCCAGGATGACAAGGCACTGGCCATGATCACGTTGAGCCTCAAGCCGTCTCAACTAAATCATTTAAAGCATGGCAAGAGTGCAGCAGATATTTGGAATAAGCTAAAGGAAATGTATCAACCTTGTGGGCCAATACGTAAATTGTATTTGTAGAAAAAGCTGCTAGGAATGCGAATGGCGGATGGAGATGTGGTTTCCAGCTATTTGAACGCATTTAGTGCAGCATTGGGTAAGCTAGCCGAGGTTGGCATTGAGTTGCAAAAGGAACTCGTCGTCATTATACTGCTATCAAGCCTATCAAAGCAATTTGAAAATTTTATTATTGCTATGGAAACAAGGGACAGTTTACCGACGCTTGATCTACTCAAAATAAAGTTGTTGGAAGAGTGAGAGTTGAGAGGTAGTATGCAGGACACACGCAGTGAAACGCAGCAAGCCATTGTTGTGAAATCGCCAATGCAAAATCGAACAAGAAAAAGCAACAGATAAGAAACGTACAATGTTTCAATTGCGGCAAACAGGGGCATTATAAAAGCGAATGTAATGCAAAAGAAAGGAAACAATCGCACCAACAACGAGATAAGACTTATGCAGTATTGGCGTTAACAGACTCAACTGTATTCGGACGCGCCATATGGTGTCTAGACAGCGGTGCTACGTCGCATATGTGTTGTGAGCGAGGTATGTTCACAAAGTTCGAGAAACGAACTGAAACTGTGTTGTTAGCTGGCGACAAATGTTTTCGTGCTGAAAGAATTGGTAGTGTGAACCTTGAAACTAAATCAAGCAACATAACACTCAAACATATATTATATGTGCCTGAGTTGAGAGGAAATTTCCTTTCAGTCAGCAAAGCAGTAGACAGAGGTTAGAATGCAAGAAAAAGAATTGTTGCGAGTTTATTAATCAAACAAGTTGTATATGTTTGATGAAGAACAAAACGTTTGCTGCAAAGCCGCGCAAACAAGCGCAGATTTATAGCATATAAGGTATGGCCATTTATATTACCCCAGTATGACTGAAGGCGTCGGAGAACAGATCGATGCAATTGCTGGATCTCATTCATACAGATGTATGTGGACCAATGGGAAGGCAATCGCTTGGTGGCTCTAAGTACTTTGTCACATTCATAGATGACAATTCGAGGTGTATATTCGTTGACTTTCACAAAACGAAGGAGATATTCGTGGCGTTTAAAAACTTAGTGGAACGTCAGATAGGCAGCAAGATTACAAAAAAAAAACAAGTAAGGAAATTTCAGTCGGGCGTAACCGACTGTAAGAGGCCCTGTACCAGTTCAGGTCGCCTAACAAACACATTAAATGTTTCCCGAGCATATGACCAAACACATGACCACTTCTCACTGCGCGAATATGAATGAAAAGAAAAGGGGGGTCGTTCAAATTCAATTGCTTATAAAATCGTAATTTATTATCCGATTTTGATGAACTTTTTTGATTTGGGCTAAGAAGGACGTTAACTTTATACTGGTGTGCTCTATTTTTTTTGTGCCGAAGAAATTTTTACCCTAAGGGGTGATTTTATGGGGAAGGGGGGGAGGGTCAAAATTTTAAAATAAACTTGTGAAATTCCGGAGCAGCTCTAGTCGAATGCAAAAAACACGAAGTCTCTATCTATTACCGTTTCCGAGATCCTTTCGTTCACACAGAAGGACGGACGGACGGACAGACGGACATGGCTATATCGACTCCTCTATGACCATAATGGGGGTAACTTTGGGGGGTCTCCGACAATTAGTTCTTCCTGTTACATACATTTGAACAAAACCAATAGGCTCTTGTACCTTCGGTACAGGGCCTAAAAACAAAGTGACAACGGGCACGAATTCGTCAACAAGGCATATGATGAATATCTACAAAAGAATGGTATAGCGCGTCAACTTACAGTTCCGTACAGCCAACAGAATGGAGTGGCAGAAAGAGCAAATCGCACTTTGGTTGAAATGGCGCGCAGTTTGTTGGTGCATTCCGGTATGAGCGAATCATTATAGGCCATATGAATCGTGGTACGGCAGAAAGCCGAAAGTGAATCACTTCAGAGTATTTTGTGCAGTGGCCTAGAGAGGACTCGTCGTAAGAAATGTGAAGCAAAAGGTAAATAGTATCGCATGTTTGGTGATTCGAGGGTATCGAAAGCCTATCGCCTCTATGATGCAGAAAATCGTCAGGTTGTTGAGAAACGAGATGTTGTTTTTGATGAGCAGATCAACAAGACATGTGACGTACTAGATTCCAATACAGAGTGGGCAAAAGAAGCGTGCAGCGATACAATCACATTCAACTTAGAGGAAATATGTGATACACATCAACCAGCAGAGGTAGATGGCAGCGACTACAGTGGCGACCAACAGGAGAGCAGCGAAGGCGACGAAGTTAGTGAAAACTTATCCAGCACAGAGAAAGAGCGTGCAGTAATTGGTCCAGGGAGGCCAAAGATCATCCGGTTAGGCAAGTCCAAGGAAGAGGTTCAATGTCCTAAATGCAATAGGCGTTGATGATACTAAGGTGCCGCAAGACTACACAGATGCCGTAAGCAGTGATAATGCACATTTTTGGCAGTCAGCCATGGAAAAAGAATATGCAGCTTGGTGGCAAATGGTACGTGTGAACTAGCAGTTCTTCCAGCGGAACAGAAAGCGATAGGGTATACACCATTAAAATAAATGCAGACGGCAGCATCGCACGCTACAAAGCTCGTTTAGCCGCAGAAGGATGTTCGCAAAAATACGGCGTCAACGAAACTTTTTCGCCCGTTTATCGATACGAGACAATTCGTTTGGTTTCGGCCCTATCAGCTAAGTTGAAACTATTTGTGCATCAGATGGATGTATGCACCGCCTACTTAGCTGAGCGACGTGGTTTATATGCAGCAGCCCAAGGGTTATTACAACGAGAGCGGTTCTCAGTAGATTTTGAAGCTACAGAAGGCTATATACTGTTTAAAGCAAGCAGGAAGAAGTGGATGCAGGTTTCCAAGTGGTATGCGACAGTGAGACTTGTCGCAGAGAAGATGTTAAGGCGTATCAGTCAGTCATCGGCGAGTTAATGTGGTTAGTATTAACAGCAAGGCCGGATATTTACTTTCGGTGCTGAAATTGGCTCAACGCAATAACGATCCGCACAAAGAGTATACGGCCGGGGTTAAGCATGTGATGCGGTACCTGGCATCGACGATTGATGTAAAGTTATTATCGTTGGTGTAGACAGGCGCTATTCGGGTTCGTCGACGCATACTGGGGTGGTAACAAAACGAATCGGCGGTCCTACACAGGTTACGTTTTCTTTTTGGCGGGCGGCCCAATATCCTGGAATTCCGAGGAGCAGGATTTTGTTGAACTGAGCAGCACAGAGGCAGAGTATTTAGCTTTGTCTTCAGAAACTAAAGAAGCGCTTCATTTGAGGTGCCTATTGATTGAAGTTCATTGCGGCAGCGCTGATACACCGCCGACACTTTTCGGCGATAACATCAGCGCACAGAATTTGGAAAAGAACATATTGGAAAAGAACAGATTGTATAAGCAACAAGTATGAGTTGTATGTTAGTAAGTTACTTTGAATAATGACATGTATGATTTAGTCTTAGAAAAATAACGCGATCGGAAGCAAGGCTTCGCGTGGTATAATATATATATATATACAAATATATTTCGTGTCTACATTTGTTTCCTTTTCTGCTGTGGTTTCCCTACGCATAATCCACCGACGATATTCACACCATCGAACATAAAAAAACCTTTCATGTAAGTGGAATTAAAAACATTTTTTTATAGACCCATAATTTAGACCTACCCCATCTGAATCCGAGTTTCACACGTCAACTGCAGAACATATAATTGGCCGGAAAGATCTCTATATAACAAAAGGTTTGATGCCTTCAATTATGCCATGATGTGCGATAGATTTGGCATTTCCGACAAAGTTGCTTCTGGCAACGGCTCTTTTCAGAGACATTGGTTTCAAAGATGATCATGGCAACTTCATAATCATGGATACGTCTAAAGTTGCTCCGGAAAAAATAAAGTGTAGAGATTCTGTGCGTCTAAATAAATGCAATGATTGCAATATACAAGCATCTTTTGATGGAAGAAAGAATAATAATTTATTTGTAATGGAGAAAATAAATGAAAAACATCATCCCAAAATGTTAAAAGAATTTCAAGAACCAAAAAGTAAATTTCTGGGCTATTTAAAAGTTGACGCTAAAGATGCTTTCACAAAACAAAGGCAAATATTCGACTTCTTAAATAACATAAATATTTCTCTTGCTAACCTAATTGGCATTTGCTGCGATAGAGAAGTTACCAACACTGGCACCGAAATTGGTTTTATACGAAGATTCGAATTATCACTGGGTAGACCGTTGTTGGTTTGTTTGCTATATTTTTTTAAAATACCATTCTGTCATTTGTTCAATGCATTGGACAAGTCATCTACGAGTGGACCACGATCTGCTAGTGAAAATATAATGAAATTAAAAATCTATCCGTGAGAGAGCCATAAAAAAAATTATGCATTATCGTGAGAAGCTGTATGACCCAACAAAACTAAGAGCTCATAAAAAGCATGCTATAAATTTTGATTGTGCGGAATATTATGATTTGGTAAACCTATATGATGACAATATTTTGTCCGAACCCCAATTCCATACGAACACTTGTTATAGTACATTGCGCTTGACGATCCACCATTGCCTGCTCCAGAAATTCCTTCACATATTCAAGGTAATGAACGATGTGTACAACATTTCTGTTACAGGAAAGTATTTTGTACCTAACAATTCAGGATTTTCAAGGACAATCAAAATGTCCTTTGGGCAATAAATAGCGTTGATTTTAACGATTTTTGAGATCAATCTTCACAGAAGCGATTCATAAAAGTTGACTAGCATGGACGAAAATTATGTTTCGTCCTTTGATTCTATAGAATTTGGAAAAGTCCTGGTCCTTACAAAAGTGTTGATACAGATTTTTCAGGATCGGACTAAAAACACTAAAGATATTTTAATAAAATACAATTTTAAAATAATAAATTTTTCAACTGAAAAAGCGCGGAACATGAATTGATTTTAGAACTATGGTTTCTTGGTGAAAACATTTTAGATTTAAATTTAGATTATAAAAATTGGGTACCATTTTTTGTGAACAAAATCGATGTTCCCTAATGTTCAATCATTAGATTCAATGTTTTCTTATTAATACAATTACTATTTATATATTATTAATCATATTACTTTAGGGACTGTTGAGTGATGGGGGAGAGGGTGGTATGGGTGATTAAATCAATTCACTTGTGTTAAGTTCAATTCATTGTTATAATACTAATAGACACACTCTGCTTTCGTATATCCAATTTGATGCCAGATTCACTCTATTAAACACTTTACCCAAAACCACTTTTGCAGGAAATTTTAAATTATTTTTATTATTGAAGCAGTTGACTGCGGCTATTGAAATTCCATAAAAATAATACTGAGCGTTTTGCAAGTTATACAAATGTCTTTTTTTTTGCGTTTCGCTCTAGCAATTAATACGAAATTTTTAGTTTACTTTTAAGATTTATTCATGCGTCTTGTCGCTTCGATGTTGCTAGTCGAATGTTCCAATTACATTTTTCGGATTAAGACTAGTACAAGAGAGCGAGACTTAAGGAGAACAAAACATAATGAGAGAGCGCTCGCCTCTTGGCCTTGCCAGATCTTAATTTCTATTTTTACATTTCATATTATTTACATATCATAATTTCAAATTATGTGCTGACAAAATATTTCACGTATTCTTTTGAAACAGCCACCAACTTTAATTTTACATCAATAGAGAAAGAGATTGAGAGCTATTAAAATTTTTTCTTTTTTAAGTGAAATTTTTTTCAAATTTTTATGAATATGAATATATGAATAATATAAATAAAAAAATAGTAGATTTTTCATTTAATGCGCAATCAGTTTTTTCTTTGAATTTTTGACATACAGCCTTATACGAATAATGATTCCCATCTATATAGATGCTATGAAATCAGAATAAAGAGATATTCAAAGTTCTACAAGTGGCAACACACAAAGATCCTTCGAAAAGTTTCACTTCTTCAGTGTCTCCCAGGCATTTATGCAGTATACAGATAAAATATTGATATTGATATACGAAGCCCATTACAATACAATGCAATACAATACTGTAAAATACATAAAATAAAATATAATATAATAAAGTACAATAATCCTACTAATATTATAAATGCGAAAGTTTGTATGGATGTATGTATGGATGTTCCTCTCTTGCGGCTAGGCCGCTCAACCAATTTGTCTGAATTTTGGAATAGAGATAGATGGGATGATGGAAAAGAACATAGGCTATGTTTTGACAAAATCGGTGGGGGCGTTGCCCCACCCCCATATAAGCGATAATCAAAATTTGTCATATCTTTGCATCCATTTAAGGTACAGAGATGAAATTTGGTATAGATGTTAAGAGGATGAGGAGAAGTCAATCTGTCAAGTTTGAACAAAATCGGAGGGGGCGTTGCCCCACCACCCCTATTAGCGATAATCAGAATTTGTCATATCTTTGCATCCATTTAAGGTACAGAGATGAAATTCGGTATACATGTTAAGAGGATCATGAGAAGTAAACGGGTTAAGTTTGGTCAAGAGGGGCGGTACACCACCCCCCGTATAGTTTCACAAATGAGGAAAAATAAGAAAAGTAATTAGATATGCTACTTTTTATCGGAAGATCCGCAGACGAAGTCGCGGATAAAAGCTAGTATAAAATAAAATACAATAGCCGCTCGATTATATGAACTAATTCAGACAGAGCCTGTTCATTAAATGGAGCTGTTCACATAATTGAAGGACCATAAAATAAATACATAGAGTCGTGCAAACGTGCACATACATAAACTATTTATTTGTAATTGGTTTGTAATTAATATATTAATATTGTTAGCGCCAAATTTGAATTTGTTGTGACATTTGTTTAAAGTAATAGAGGGCGCTAGCGTTGCCAATCGCCGAGCACTCCTGCTAGTTAGTTTTCGCTAGTTTTAAGTCAAGTTTAGTTTAAATATTTCCACCCCCGCGAACGCTACGTTTTTTTGTGTATATAATTACGCTTTGATTTTTCATACGAAAATTGTTTATTATACCCCGTTACGATTTACACTGAATATTGTATTAAATTAAAGAAGCGGGCGAGTTACAGTCCTGAGACCGGGGGAGTAGAGGAGATCTCATATGCGAGTATCACTTTAGAAAATGCTGGAAGGAAAGCTTGCAAATAAAACGACTGTGTTGCTTGGAGTACAAAATAAGAATGAATGTTTTATTACAAAGAAGTATATACGAGTATATGTATGAGTGTACGAGTATGTGTGTGTTCGTCAGAGTTCTTGCATGTTGACGATTTTTGTTGCTGTCCATCAGCGCTAGGCTTGCAGTTGCCGGGTCTGCGCTGTTTCCCTGTGGCCGGGGAGAGGGGCATGTTAACTCCTCCTCCATAAAAATTTAGGGATAATGTTTAGTTTACTGGCTAAGGGGATATCAACTACGTTGTTTACATAATCAGTTAGTGTATCTATATTGTAGTTTATCCTATTAATATATTATAATGAATAAATATTATTTCTGACTTTCCTAAGTTCGTTAAAGAAAGAGTTTTGTGCATTTTCAAAGAATTTTTTTTTGTATCGTAAATTGTTTCTTGTTAATGTCGGCTTTTATGTTACTTAGTTTGATAATTATATCTTTGTTGAATAGTGCTTGTCTATCTTGTGTTTCTGCCAGATCTTTGGAATTGGTTTGGATATTTTTCAGTTCCACTAATATGTTTTGTCCGTCGTTGTCATCTAGGTTTCCCGAGAAAGATTTGAGTATGGTCCCCAGACCATTAATGAGACCTCTTTTACTTCTAGTGTGCGGCAAGAATGTATCTATTTTGGCTTTTACCTGTTTGATTTTGTTTCGTAGGACTTCTAATGATACTTTAAGGGTTGGGCGGTTTTTTGGAAGGATTCTGGAACTACGGGTCGAAGTACGTTCTTTGGCGCGCCGTAGTGACTTATGAATTGTAATAGGGCTTCGGAAACTTTTATTGAATTCCTATTGCTAAGGGGATAGGCTTGCGCTAGCTTGGTGAATTTGTCGATAATGGAGAGGTTACAAGCATTGTTAATGAAATATATGTCTATATGCACGACCGCCAATGGTACCTCTGGGGCGGTTGGGGTTTGCATCAGTGGTCTATGGGGGTGTCTATCGTACTTGAGGGTTATGCAGGTATCGCAATTTTTTATAATTTTTGTGATAATGTCTTTTAAATGCAGAAAATAAATGTCCCTTTTTAAATGGTTATATGTTTCATCTATCCCCCTATGATTGGTGCTAGAATGGTACGCACGAATTTTGTTTTCCTGGTCATGGGGATTAGTGATTTCGGTTAGCCATATTTTACAGCGGGAAATTTTGTATAAGTCATTTTCAAAGAAATAGTTATTATAGGACTCTTCTATTATTTTGAAAATATCGTCTGGTGCAAATATTGCGAATGTTTTATTCGGTTTCAGGATTGTTTGAAGGGTGTTTGTAACGGAGTCGAAAGTATGCACGGGTTCTGTGATTAGGTGTCTTATTTTATGGACAAATGGTGTTTCTACTTGCCTTGAAGTTGTTGATCCGGTACGGAATATTATTTGACTATTGAAGTGATTTAGTGGTTGTGAAGCGATTGGTATAATTTGTGGGTCTTCGTTTATGTTCAAGTTTGGCTCGATTCTGCTGAGTGCGTCAGCGACTACGTTTTGCGACCCTTTTTTGTATACGACTTCGTAGTCGTAAGCGGCCAGGATAGTTTTCCATCGAAGTAGTTTTGGATTCTGGCCTTTCAGATTTTCTAGCCAGATTAATGGCTTATGGTCCGTGACTATTTTGAATCTACGCCCGAAGAGGTATGGTCTGAAATGAGCTACAGACCAAATGATAGCTAGCATTTCTTTCTCTATCGTAGAATAGCGGGTTTCCGTGTCCGATAGTGTCCTGCTAGCGAAAGATATGGGTCTATCGTTAGTGTCTGGGCCTTGTGACAACACAGAGCCTATCGCATAATTACTTACGTCTGTGGTCAACGTGAATGGTTTATTGAAATCAGGGTATGTGAGTATGGGATCATTACAAAGAAGATCTTTCGACGTTTCGAATGTTTGTTTAAATTCATCGTCTATTATTATAGATTTCTTTCCTTTTAACTGTCTCGTTATGGGTTTCGTTATTTTCGCGAAGTCCCTTATGAATTTCCTGTAATACCCTAATAGTCCCAAAAATTACTTAATTTCCCTAGTTGTCTTTGGGCAGGGGAAGTCCTTGATGGTTTGAATCTTAAGTGGGTTTGGTTTGACTCCTTCCTGGGTGACGATGTGTCCCAGGAAGTCGATTTCCTTCCTTAAAAAGTTACACTTGCTCGGTTGGATTTTTAGATTTGCGTTTTGGAGTTTTATGAATACAGATTTAATATCTGCTATATGTTTTTGGAGTGAGGGTGAGATTACTATTATGTCGTCGAGGAAGACGAGACAGACGTTACCAACTAAGTCACCTAAGACGTTGTCCATAACGCGTTGGAACGTGGCAGGGGCGTTCTTGAGACCGAAGGGCATTCTCGTGAACTGATAATGCCCATTTTCGACGGTGAATGCCGTCTTGCTTGCGTCGCGTGGGT
>JAWNNP010000670.1:0-46714 GCA_035044805.1 Leucophenga maculata | reverse complement strand
CTCCCGATATGGGGCACATCTAAAACATCGAACACTGATATTATTCAACGGCAACAGTCAAAAATACTTCGACAAATTACAGGAGCTGATTGGTTTATTTCTAATGCTGATATACACCGAGACCTCAACATAAGCACAATGAAAGAAGAAATAGTAGAAGTAAGCAGAATGCATCACATCAGAATTATGGCTCATTCCAACACCGAGTTAAACAATATACCCTTCCTGGAACTTACAACTAGAAGACGCTTAAGAGGATACGGCCAGTCGACTAACCAAACTATTCTTAGTTTAATCTAGACATTACTATGTAAAATTAATTGTTGTGCAGGGGTATTGTGCTAATCTACCTACAGTGAACGTTACGGTATCTCGCGAAGAGTGGGGCAGCCGTAAGTATTAGCTGTCTGTAGTGGATGCATAAATTCCTGCATTACATATTCTAGTCCTAATATTATTATAACTTAAAGAAATTGTTCTTTTGTTAACTATTTTATCCCTTAAACATTATTTTAAAGTGTACTAGATGTCCTATAGACAGACGTATAAAACAATGGGAAATATAAAAAAAAAAAAAAAAATTATTTACATCTGTTGGGACATAAGCAGGTTCCATGGTATTTCGCCCTGGTTCACTTTCTTCATGGTCGTCCAAAAATGACATTTGATCAAAATATGTACCACAAACGGGAGGCGGGCACGTTCCTGCACCTGCAACAGACTTCGAACTATAAATTTTATTAAATTCGCGGCGATAAACTATTAATACATAAACTATTAATTTTTTTATGGCCATTTTTCGGATGGCATCATGGTTAACTTCCCTCAATTTTTTCACAATAACATCGTAGGCACTATTTTTTAGCACCCGATTGCTAAACTCTTTGCTTTTTATAGTCTCATATACATGGTTTTAATATTTCGATTTCTCGCTGTAGCAAATGCGACTTATATTTCTTCCGTCAATATTTGAGCTCATCAAATGAATTTGGTGAGCTTTCCCAAGTACCTGAAGGGTCACACCCAGAAAGGAATGCTGAACGTGTGAACCGAGCTAATGTACTGCTAGTCATAGCTGAAAAAAACACGCTGCAGATTCCGTTCTTGGTATACCTTTTCTTATTGCCATATATGGTTTAGCTAGAGATATTCCAAGCTCACGCAAGAAATGTCGTCGCACGGTTTTTTTTTTTTGACTGCCAATTTGCATACACATCTTTGTTCCAGATAAAAATTTTCCACTGTTACGTAAAAAACAACTTGTTTTTCCAAATATGGTTGGATTTTCCACACATAGCAGGTTTCAGAGCACAATAACAGCCATAATTTTATACCATGTCTATCAGGCTTAGAATGCATGTATTGACGAAAACTGCATCGTCCCCGAAATCCAAAGTAATTTCTAATCAAAAGCAACGCATTCTGATGGGTTAAAATAATCAGTGAAAAGTTGGGACCACATATCAAATATTTCACGGATTGGAGCAATTTATCGGTAGAGCTTTACGTCGACGTCGACTCACAACATCATCAAAGTGAATGACTGACTTTTTTGGCGTCGGTTCTCGCCGCAAATGAAGCGCAATGAAATAAAGCATTGTCTTATATATTTTTTTTGAAATTTGTAAATTTTATATTTTGAATTTGTAACTGCTTCTGTTCTCTCCACCTTTCTTTGCCCACTCTTCTAACACTATCCCTTTTCCAAACGGTAAGCTTTCGTTCCAGCGAATGAGGCGCCATATTTTCCTGTAGTTTTTCTTTTTAACTGGCAATTTTCCCAACTAACAGTCTTGTTAATCCATCGCCCAAGAGGAACAGTCGCAGCAGTCGTAAACATTTAGTGATTTATACTTTTTAGTCCATGAACCGAAGGTACAAGAGCCTATTGGTTTTGTGCAAATGTATGTAACAGGAAGAACTAATTGTCGGAGACCCCCCAAGTTACCCCCATTATGGTCAGGAGTGATAGAGGAGTCGATATAGCCATGTCCGTCTGTCCGTCCGTACGTCCGTCTGTATGAACGAATGGATCTCGGAAACGGTAATAGATAGAGACTTCGTGTTTTTTGCATTCGACTAGGACTGCTCCGGAATTTCACAAGTTTATTTTAAAATTTTGCCCCTCCCCCCTTCCCCATAAAATCACCCCTTAGGGTAAAAATTTCTTCGGCGCAAAAATAATTGAGTACACCAGTATCCTTCTAAACCCAAATCAAAATCGGATAATAAATGACGATTTTATAAGCAATTGAATTTGAACGACCCCCCTTTTCTTTTCATTCATATTCGCGCAGTGAGAAGTGGTCATGTGTTTGGTCATATGCTCGGGAAACATTTAATGTGTTTGTTAGGCGACCTGAACTGGTACAGGGCCTCTTACAGTCGGTTACGCCCGACTGAAATTTCCTTACTTCTTTTATATATTAAAATCGTACCGAGTTATAACGTTTTAAACAAGTGTTTTAATTCAACTATCAATACTGTTCCTGTGGCAAACGCATTAATTTGGCAAACAGCAGATTCGACGCATATTAGTGGACGGATTTGTAGCAACTATCATTGGCACGGCAAGCAGCGGCTTCAGCGAAGAATTCAACAGATCCTCAACGCTTCTATCGCAATGTAAGTCCTCAGCCTCCAATACTCAATTACTACCCAATAACCTTTCATAGGCCGCAACTGTTTGTGCGCCTTATTGTAGCAATCGCACCATATACATATCTATATGTCTCATTATACATATAGATTTATATCGGTCGATACACACTACAACCCCCATCAATTAATTAACTAAGCTCTACTACGCGTAGAGCGAAACATGGTCCTTCGAGCGTCTCTGATATCAGTCCTAATTTTCATAAACCACTGATAAAAAAAAAAACAAACAAAAATTAAACATAATTTTTCCGCCAAAAAGGATTGGTTTTCTCAAATACTAATTCTATATACGATCTCCATAAAACGTAAACTTATATACAATCTCCATTTTAAAAAGTGACATAAATTAATACATATATGCAAAAGCTATCAATCGCGCGCAAATTTGGGCATTTACTTATATATACATTCCCTATGATATAAAGTAACATAAATACATGCAACAACGAACGCGCGCAAATTTGAACATTTACTTATATACATTCCTAAGTATATAAAGAAATATAAATTAAAATACATTCTTAATATATAAAACAGCAATTTTCCGCGCGCAAATTTGGGCATTTACTTATATATACATACCCTAGTATATAAAGTAACATTAATATAAATATATACATGCAACAGTTAACAACCGCGTGCAAATTTGGCCATTGCCCTTGTATATAAAGTAATACATATATTTAATATACATACATATATGCAACAGCATTAAATAAAAAACTATTTCACATTGAAACTTAATTAACAATGCATTAAAAATTTACAGTGAGAAATACTTGTCTTTTAAATATTATTTAAACAAAAAAAAAAAAAAATTCAAAATAATTTAATAATTTTCGTTTGTTTTTTTTTTTTTTTCATAAAAACAAATATAAATATATTGCGCGCACTTAATTTGGCCGGAATTACATATTATCATAATTAAAGTACACACAAAAAAAAAAAAAATAAATAAATATTAATAAAATAAAAAAAAATTGCAGCAAGACGGTGTGTGTTCGTGTGTGGGTGTTGTCAATAAAAGAATTTTATTGTCAAATAAAAGCGGTGAAGGCTTATGGCACTTTTGCGAAAGCAGCTACATATGTACATGCGGTGATCTACAAAGTAAATAAATAGATATTTGGTCTCAACCATATTATAATAAAATTATTCCAATTTCATAAAAAATACTCAATCGCAATCGCATCCAAATACACAATCCAATACACTCCAAATAAAAACACGCGCACACAATCATCGCTGCATGCTGCATAAGTATTATTATTTAAATGCGAAAACAAGCATCCTTTTATTGTTTTTTATTTTTTGTTTCTCCGAAAATTCACGAGTTCTTAATATTTCGCACATAACCAAATATAAAACCGCATTGTTTTTCATTATACACATGGCCATATAAATACCAAAATAAATGTTAATATTCCCATAAATTCCCATGTATACAAAATTAGTTGCATTTTTTAGTTTTTTTTTTTTGTTGCAAAAACCAAATTAACGGTGACACTGCACCAAAGAAAGAAAACGCATGTAAACAAACAAACACATAAAAAAGAAAAGCAAAAAAACAAAAAAAAAACCCACATACTCAGTTGTACATTGTATATAAGCCGTATATTTTGCTCTTCTTCTTGTTCCTTACTTTGCTCTCAAAAACAAAAAACCCATTAGGAAATACGGCACAATTTGAAATTAATTTGCAATTATTAATAAAAAATAAAAAAAAAAATATTTTTTTAATATTATTTAAAAAAAGAAACAAAAAAAAAAAAAAACCCACCAAAGAAAGAACAAAGTTAGCACACAAAATAAAACGCTACATTTTTCTCAATCAATTCTCGAGCAATTTCTGCATACAAACACCCCGGTTGGAAATCGATCACGGCTTACCGGTGGTACACATTGTAAGCAGTATACTTTTTTTTTTGCCAAAAGTAGCTCTTTATCTCAATATTTCGAATCCATAAATATTAAAAAATGATTCAAATTAACACATTCAAATATTGTCGACAGCAGTTGGACGATTTCTGTAAAGAAACGTCAGAACTAGCAGAGGACAGCTGAGCGGGTGGTCTTGAAGGGAGGTTGCAAAGATCGGCCAAGCTACATGAAGAGCTAGTAGACTCATTCAAAGCAGTCATGTTAGCGAAAGGGGGTCAAGTTGACCTCGAAATAAAATAAGAATTGAAAGAGGTTTTTCCACATTCTGAATGTCAATATTTTGAGGTTAAGGAAAAAATCGATGATCTCATTGACCTGCAAGCAACGAGTGCTCGTAGTGGCATATCGCGAGCAGCGTCGTCCACACAATTGAGAACGCAGCCACACGATCCAGTAGCGAGTTTTTCAAAGTCCACTCGTGTGATGTAGAAATATTTCAATATAGTCAACAATAAATGACTGCCTCGCGGTGCTAAGCACTCTAGAAGTTCCCACCTCGGACTGGGGTCCATTGCTAGTATATATAGCTTCAACCAAACTCCCTGAAGAAACGCTCGCCCTATGGGAACAGTCTGTCGACGTAAATCGAGAGCTACCCAAGTGGACAAATATGAGCGAATTTTTATCAAAGCGCATTGAAGTTTTGGAAAGCTAATAAGCGACCGGTGAACGTACCTCAAACTAGTTCACACTCTAAGTCGCAGGCTTTTTATAATCAGTCGAAGGCTGCAACCCCAGAGTGCAAATGTTGCCATCTGTCACATTCCATTCGCAGCTGCGCAGAATTTCTGAAAAAGTTTCCAGAAGCTAGGTCTGATTTGGGAAAAAAGGCAAAATTATGCATAAACTGCCTTTCATCTGCTCACCAAAGGTCCATAGCTCAAATTGGTGGAACTTTGCTTGCACAAAGCACGATTTTTGGTTGGATCCTAAGCGGTCCATTATCTCACACAACTTAATGGGGACATTGAGAAAATGTACCGTCAAATTATGGTGCACAAAGACGATTGCGAATATCAGCGCATCGTTCTGCAACTCAATCTAGACACCCCTATGCAAGATTTTACGTTGAGCACGGTCACCTTTGGCGTTAATTGCTCTCCGTATCTTGCGATTCGCACTTTGCATCAACTCGCTGATGATTGCAGTGATGACTTCCCTTTGGCATCGAACATATTACGTCAAGAGACTTATGTCGATGTTGTCCTGTCTGGAGCTCATGACTTGCAGACAGCGATAAGTTCTCAAGCTGATTTAATCAAAGCTCTTGACAGCGCTGGTTTGAAACTGCGTAAAATTACGTCGAACCACGCCAAACTGTTACAACAAATCGACCCCAACGATTTGTTTGATTCCAACTTATTAAAATTACCAGATGTCTGTCCTACTAAAACACTCGGAATAAGTTGGAATGCAATGACGGATCATTTCGCTTACACAATAAAGCTAGCGTAGGTCAATTCATCAATAACAAAGCGCGGAGTACTCTCTTACATATCGTCTTTGTTTGACCCCGCTGACTGGCTTACACCAATAATAGTGCAAGCCAAGATTCTCATGCAGCAGCTTTGGCTTGAAGGAAGTGGATGGGATGAAGCAGTGAAGCCTCTGTCTGAAATAAAATGGCATGCATTCCTAAAGAACTTATTATCCATTGATGCAATTAGAATCCCACGCAGGGTAGGATTCTCTCTTAACTCAGAGGTGCAAATTCATGGGTTTTGCGATGCTTCCGAGAAGGCTTATTGCGCTGCACTCTATTTGCGCATTACCTCTCGTAACGGAATGGTATCTTCGCGATTACTGGTTGCGAAAAGTAAGGTAGCTCCCCTTCAGATAATCAGCCTCCCTAGGCTTGAATTGTGCGGAGCGGTTTTGGTGACGCGACTGGTGAAAAAGGTGCTTGCCAATGTTCAGCCTTTTTCGCACAAGCTTTATCTTTGGACCGATTCAGCCATCGTGTTGGCTTGGCTAAACAAGCCGCCACACGTTTGGAAGACTTATGTTGCCAATCGGATTGCACTCATTCGGTCAAACGTTGAGAATGCGACCTGGAGACATGTTGCGTCCAGAGACAATCCCGCTGATCTCGGCACCCGGGGATGTTCTACTGAAGAGTTGAGCAACTATACGCTCTGGTGGAATGGACCCCTCTTGCCTCACGCAACCTACCGATGACTGGCCGTCATCAAATTTCATCGCAACGGCACCTCCGGAAGCGAAAAAGGTAGAAGTCTATCACGTGAATAGTGATGATCGTGACATATGCGAGGAATTCATGACCTATTCTCGGGCGCTGCGAGGCACTGCACGCCTCATAAAAAAAGTCCGGTCAAGAAACTTGCCTGTAAAAGTCCAAAATCACACTCAAGAGGACATAAATTTAGCAAAGGCTCGATCGGTTATTGCCGCTCAAAAGCAATACTTCCCGGCGGAATATTTCGCACTGGAGCAGCAAAGAAGAATATCGGCAAAGAGCCCTTTAGCTTCGCTTAATTTATTTTTGGATCCAGAGGGACAAATGCGGGTTGATGGACGTTTAGCCAACGCTTCCCTCTCTTACAACGAGCGACACCCAATATTGTTACCGACGAAATCGCGCTTATTTGCACTCTTTATCTCATTTATTCACAAATCGCTTCTGCATGCGGAGAATCAGCTAATGCTGCGGGCTGTTCGTCACGAGTTTTACGTCCCAAAACTAAAAAATGAGGTCAAAGCTTCCATACGACGCTGCAAAATCTGCACTATATATAAGCAGAAATTGCACTCGCAGTTGATGGCTCCACTGCCGTCGGAGCGTGTTTGTTTTTCTCCTCCTTTTACGATCACGGGAGTATACTTTGCTGGACCGTTTTCGATAAAGTCCTCAGTACTTCGCAATGGGGCTGTCATAAAAGGATACGTCTCCATATTTGTGAGTTTTTCCACCAAGGCTATCCACCTCGAAGCGGTTTCGTCACTATCGTCGCCCGCTTTCTTAGCGGCATTTGATCGGTTTGTCGGCCGACGGGGGTTACCCCACAAAATGGTTTCTGATAATGAATGTGTTTCAGAAACACAGCAGTCAGGGCTTCTCTTGGTCCTTCATTCCTCCTAGTGCACCCCACATGGGCGGCCTGTGGGAGGCTGCTGTTAAGAGTTTCAAAGCGCACTTTAAAAAGGTGGCTGGCTCTCATATATTTACTTTCGAAGAGTTTTCAACACTGCTGGCTCGCATCGAAGCCGTGTTGAACTTTAGACCGCTTACCCCGTTGAGCAATGACCCATTAGAGCTCCTCCCATTAACCCCTGGGCATTTTTTACGCGGCGTTCCCTTAACTGCGTTTCCTGAGGTACCTAGGGACAATCTCCCACTCCTGAATCGATGGGAGAAGTTAAAATATCTTCATCAGGAGCTTAGCAGGCGATGGAAGACGGAATACTTGACGGAGCTTCATCGTCGGGGAAAGTGGAAGCAGCCGAAACGGGACCTTACCGTAAATGACTTTGTAGTCATCAAGGAGGATATGCTCCCACCGATGGAATGGAAAATGGGTCGAGTCGTTCGTACCTACCCTGGGTCGGACGGACGACTCCGCATAGTAGATGTCCGTATCCATCGCCAAATTGGTTTTGTTGTCAATGTGCGCCGAGCAACAATAACGTTAATCACCATATAGCGTTATAAAACTTATTTCGCTCTTCCCCCATAGTAGTTTGTAGTACAATCACATTTTCTCAACGCTTTCTTTTCTAAACATTCACCCCAATGTTTGCATGCACTCTTGTAAATTCGTTTCCTGTTTCCGACATTTTAAGAGTTTTGTATCTCATACATCTTTGTCCTCAACAGGTCGCCACGACAATGTCGACTCTGCCCCCGGCAGCACTCCATTCGGTTCTGCACCAAATTTCTGCCTGGCGAGGTCACATGCAGTTGGAGTCTGCGATTCCCGGACGGTGTGTGCAGTATGCGGCGACATCCACCACACCATGCTGCATGTCACCGTAGAGGAGGTTAACCACAGTCAGCGTGCGAATCAGCAGAGGTCGAAGGGGAAAAGTCAAGGAGGACGGCGTAAGCCGAAGCATCCACAACGAACCGAGTTACGCACACGACTCAACCAGCGTCTTCGTGGCACCACGGCCCCTAGCACCGTAGATCGGCAGTCTCGCGCGAGAACCCGGGCTCCTCCTGAATCACGTCAACGAAGAGACCGCACACAAGAAATGGTCAAGGATTGCATGCGTAGTCTCTCGCGCATATCTGAGGTGTTAAAAGTTGCCACTCGGCAAGACGGGCGGCATGTTTTGTTCTCTCCACCTTTCTTTGCCCACTCTACTAACACTATCCATTTTCCAAACGGTTAACTTTCGTTCCAGCGAATGAGGCGCCATATCTTGTTGCACCTGGACGCAAATCGTATTCCTCCAGTTCGATCTGGTTCTGATTTCTACACAATGTCATCTTTTGAAACGAACATTGAATCTCTTTTTTCATTTTCTGATTCTTTTGCTATTGCTTTGACAATGTCAATTTCTTCGGATTCTGACTCACTATCACTTCCAGACAATTCAAAGTGTTCTTCCGAGGAAAAATGTCCATCATTGTCGGAAAGATTATCATTTGATTCATTCAAAATGTCTTCTAGATCTTCGTCCGTGAGATATTTCGATCTGGTCATACCATTTCTTTTTCAAATTAATTAAAAAGAAATGTAAACGAATTTTTATGTGTAATGTGTGCAAATTAGTTTCTAATGAATACTAACATCGTTCTTTCGTCCGAAAAAGATAGCAAAGTAGTACTTGCACAATTTCATAAAAAAAGAAATCGGTTGCGCTCACAATAGCGCAGAGGATATTCCTGCAAATATACCACAAAATTTGGAGCCCAGTTTGTGTAGGAATTGACCATCTGAGGCGAAAACACTTTTACTACCTTTATACCTACTAACTTACTTAAATGGTCATCAACCGTCTACCGGTAATGGCCGCATCTATGAAGGCGCGACAGCTTCCATACTCTAGTGCGCGCTGGCGCCAGTCGTTTTGCATGCCAAGTACGGAGAGATCTTTCCATACCTGGTCATTCCATCGAGTGCCCGATCGTCCTCTATTTCGGCGTCCACCAATCAAGTTTGGGCCCCATGCTGGAGCTCTTTCATCCATTCGAATGATGTGCCCATACCAGTGCAGCCACTGGAATCTTATGCGCTGGACTATGTCAACCTCATCGAATGGCTCGTACAGCTCGCGGTTCATACGAGACCGACTCTAATAGGACCAAAGATCCTGCGAAGAATCTTCCTCTCGAAGACTTCTAACGCTGTCTCGTCCGACTCAATGACGGTCCATGCCTCTGCGCCATACAGTAGGACCGGGAGTATCAGCGACTTATAGATCTTTATTTTCATCTTGTGAGGGAGGGCTTTACTTCTCATTTGCTTGCTTAGCTCAAAAAACCATTTATTTGGAAGCGTGATCTCCAGGCTGACGTTGTTGTTGCTGGTTCCAAGATAGATGTAGTTTTCTACATCACTGAAGTTGAAATTCTCTATCGTCACTGACCGTCCAAGACGCGATGACGGTCAGTGCGAGTAGACACCAAGCACTTCGTCTTGTCCTCATTCACCGCTAGACCCATGAGCGAAGACTATTTTTCAATCTCTGCTGACGCCTTGCTCACTCGTTGTTCCTGCGAACCGATGATATCAATGTCATCGGCGTAAGCGAGCAGCATCACTTCCTTTTGGAAGATCGATCCCGACATACTCTGTATGTACGGGCACTGGCGTAGGATGTATTCCATCAGAAGATTGAAAAAATCGTACGACAGAGCATCACCCTGCCAGAAACCTATCTTGGTATCAAAGGGGTCGGGAGGGCGTCGAAAAACTTCGATCGTCGAAAGCGACTTTATAGTCGACAAATATGTGATGAGTGTCTTTGTTAAGCTCAAGGGTCTTTTCCAAGATTTGACGTAATGTGAATATGTGGTCACTGGTCGACCTTTTTGGTCTGAAGCCACACTGATATCGTTCTATAGTGAATTGGTATATGGCTTCAACCTATTACACAATATTATTTTTCAGCTTTTTATTAGCTGAATCGATCTCGTTATAGTCCGTGGTGGTTCCGGTGTCATTACTCTAATGCGCCAGTTTGCAAGCCATTCTTCCACTCGCCTTAAGTGCACGCATAGGTTAGCAGATGCTTTTATGTGGCATTTATCACAGCTTAGTACAGCTGTGTCATCGGCAAATGTTGATGTTGTAAATCTGGAATCTACCGGTAAGTCAGCTGTATATAATACATACAGTAACGGGCCTAAGACGCTTCCTTGAGGTACTCCAGCATAAATTTTACTTTCTTTTGAAAAGACATTATTATATTTAACCGCAAATATTCTATTTGATAAATATGATTCAAGAATGCGATGTATATAAGTCCTTTATGCCATACTTTGTCAAAGGCCTGAGATATATCGAGAAAAATTGCTGAACAGTACATTTTCTTTTCAAAAGTTTTTCTTATTTCATTTGTAATACGGTTAATACGAATTGATGTACCGGAATTATATTATGTTCACGAAGGAATGGCGCAAGTTTATCACCGAGTATTTTCTCAAAATGTTTTGAAAGGCAAGGAAGTAAACTAATCGGTCTATAGGATGCTACCTGAGTTCGATCTTTACCTGGCTTAAGGATCATCTTTACAACAGATTTTTTCCAGTCATTAGGAAAATATAATAGTTTCAACATACCATTAAATAGAACTCTTAAACATTCAATAGCCACAAGGGGGAGTTCTTTTATCATTTTAGATGTAATTTCATCAATGCCTGGAGACTTTTTTGATTTAATTTTGTTTTTTATTGTATTAGCAATTTCTTCTGTAGATATAATAATTTGTTCCGTAATTGTCGAAATGCTATTGAGGTCGTTGAGTTGATATCCATTTGAAGCAGGGTTTGGTCGAAATACTTTGCTTAAGTGTTGGGCAAAAGTATTAGCTTTTTCCTCTTCAGTGCGAGACCAATCGCCATATTCGTTCCTTATTGGAAAATCTCCGTCAGTTGGTGTTTTTAACCCATTCACAGCCTTCCACATTTCATTTCTGTTACCAAAAGCAGAAAGATTTTGAACATATTGTAAAGGACTCCCGGTTTATCCAGGTCGAAGGCTGGGATAGCTCAGCTTCGCCAAGGTCCGTCTACATAAATTTATTTGATTGAGACCGCGAGGAAAATTAGACTGGTCGACCTTTTTGGTCTGAAGCCACACTGATATCGTTCTATAGTGAATTGGTATATGGCTTCAACCTATTACACAATATTATTTTTCAGCTTTTTATTAACTGAATCGATCTCGTTATAGTCCGTGGTGGTTCCGGTGTCATTTCTCTATCGGCGGAATTGTGCGCTTCATCGCCTCCGAGTAGATTGGAGAAATGACTTCTCCATAATCTCAGTGATTCCCGTTCGAGCTTTATTTCTGTCTCATAACATCCCAACATCCTCAAACTCCCGCCTTTCTTGCGTCTGACAAGGCATTTCTCCGTTTCTCTCGACATCGTTCTCTAACAGCTATCGTTGACCCGACTGCAAAGTTCGTTGATATAAAGCGTTCTTCTCTGCAATAGCATTGCGACACTTCTCGTCGTACCAAGAATTCTTCACAGGTTTTGTATAACCAATGACATCCTTGGCAGCCCTATCCATGGAGCTGGTGATATGTTTCCACTGCTCACATATATCTCGAGAAGACGGAAAGGTTTTCTGGAGCAGTCGGGAGAGTGTGTTTGAAAAGGCTGCGGCGGTCTGTTCTAATTGCAGCTTGCATACGTCTAGCTTTCGTTGCATAGTGGTTCCAGTCAATGTTGGGACCACGTAAAGTTTACACGTTCAACACGCTCGATGCGTGCCTTCCGTCAATTAAAACATGATCATCTTTAGCATCGTCGTCTTTCTCTTCCGTCGCGGCGAGCGCACAAATCAGGCTAATATAAAAATTATTATATTTAGCCTTGATGCGTATCGCGGCTAGGCGCTCGTCAACAGGCGTGAACCTAGACCACATCCAAATTTGTGTTTAATCGCATGGCAGCTGTAGTAAATGTCACAGGATGCTTTTTTAGAGAAACCCTGCCCTATCCACCGGATATCTTGGATTTAACTGATGTTCAGAGGCTACCCAGGAGATACGTGTCTTAATTGACGTGGGAGTAGCTTGGTCCGTTTGACACAAGAATCATTGTTGGCCATTCCCAGGTGAATGGCAGTCAACAACTTTTCACACAATGTGTACTTGAGCAAACGATCCCAATCTCCCAATGGATATATAAATTTAAGTCGACAAGTCAGTCCGTAATTTAGGCTCTGTCTTCACACTTCAAAAAGTATAAACATCCAAAGCACGGAGACAATGCTTTCCAGTGTACTGCAGGAATATAATTATTAACATTCATACTTTATGGGAAAAATCCTGAAGTATTCAGTGAAGTATATTATTTTGGAGATACTCAAAAATGATCGATGTTCCTACGATTAGTTTGCATTCTGGAATGGAAAGCTTCTCGTATGTTTAATGAATGTTCATTCATTTTCATAACTCGATCAAATTTCTCTATTTTCTATAATTTTTATGGCATCAACTGTAAATTAAAAAAAAAAATTTAAGACATTTATTATTATATTTTCTATATTATATATTTTATATATCGTCAACACGGTCAATAATTTACTTAAAACTAATTCACATTTTTATGTATAGTCCTGAAATATAATAAATATTTCCACTTAGTGCGTGAGACCGAATTTCATCAGCTGCTAAGAGAGTGACATACTCATGAGAAATTCTTGTTGTAGCGGTGGCAGTTACGTGGCCGTGGTTTGTTTTCATATGAAAACATCGATGCATCGGTCTAAAAATTAATGTTTTCCCCAGCTCTAATGTGCTCGGCTGAGACATGGATTGTTGCAGGAACTGCCTATAGAAGATATTCTGCTGTTCTGTGCCTGGCGTGCATGATGAAGGGTTCGGGTCACATATGTGGATTAATAAGTGATAGTCTCCTGAGTTGAGTCTGTCTGCGTTGAAGCTGGGTGACTAATGTATTATAAATTTCGATACAAATAAATGCCCATCACTGGCTACAACTTTTGCCCATCTTTCTTTTTGTTTACTTTTAATTTATTTTTATTGAATCTATTCAAAATATGAATCTAACAATAAGTTTTAAAATCTTAAAATCTAAAATATATCTAAAAATGATATAACAATACAAAAATATTATATAGCAAATACTTCATACATTTAAATTTAAAGTGAGCTCACAAAATTGACTTCCTGTCTTTGACTACTACACGCAGCTTCCCCGTTCTCACGAGATACTACATCGTTCGCCAATGACAGAAAATCAAGTTCTGAAACTTCTTCTGAAATCGTTTCTCCGAAGACGTGAAGTCGTTTCTGGATTCATCAAATATCTTGCAAGTGGGTTGGGATGCCTTAAAAGTTTGCCCGTGTATTTCAGTTTTAATCGTTCGATTTCAGTTTTAACAAAAGGAACTTGTAAGTCCTTATGTATATTTTCATTTCTCACATACCAGGGAGCCCCAGTTATTGTTCTTAGTACCTTAGATTGTACGCGTTGGATTACTTCAATGTTACAAGTACTGGCATTTCCCTATAATTCAATCCCATATGTCCACAAAGGCTTAATGACACTGTTATACAATAATACTTTGCAATCTAGACATAGTGGCGATTTATGATTAATTAGCCAATGCAAGTTGCTGGCTTTAATGTTCATTGCATTCTTTTTTGTCTTGATATGGTTACACCATGTAAGACGTCTGTCTAGGTCAAAACCAAGATATATGACTTCGGACGTTTGAGGGACCAAAACATTGCTTAAGCTAACATGTTTGCATTTTCGCTCGTTTACTCTAATGCGCCAGTTTGCAAGCCATTCTTCCACTCGCCTTAAGTGCACGCATAGGTTAGCAGATGCTTTTATGTGGCATTTATCACAGCTTAGTACAGCTGTGTCATCGGCAAATGTTGATGTTGTAAATCTGGAATCTACCGGTAAGTCAGCTGTATATAATACATACAGTAACGGGCCTAAGACGCTTCCTTGAGGTACTCCAGCATAAATTTTACTTTCTTTTGAAAAGACATTATTATATTTAACCGCAAATATTCTATTTGATAAATATGATTCAAGAATGCGATGTATATAAGTCCTTTATGCCATACTTTGTCAAAGGCCTGAGATATATCGAGAAAAATTGCTGAACAGTACATTTTCTTTTCAAAAGTTTTTCTTATTTCATTTGTAATACGGTTAATACGAATTGATGTACCGGAATTATATTATGTTCACGAAGGAATGGCGCAAGTTTATCACCGAGTATTTTCTCAAAATGTTTTGAAAGGCAAGGAAGTAAACTAATCGGTCTATAGGATGCTACCTGAGTTCGATCTTTACCTGGCTTAAGGATCATCTTTACAACAGATTTTTTCCAGTCATTAGGAAAATATAATAGTTTCAACATACCTGTTTACTCCGCAACCGGCGATAATGGGTTAAGTTTTTGTTATTTTGTGAACTTGTAAATAGCAGAACAGAATACGAAAAAGAGCAAGTGAGAGAGAAGATTCCGTTAGCAACTTCTCTCTATTAGTATTTTATTGTTGTAATAACCCACCACCTTTTGCATTGATTTTGTATATTTTTCTTGTGATCGCTTGCATTAGAAGCAATAGTTGCAATTACGTCTCCGCCGCCTCAAGCTCGCTAACTTAAGTCTCTGCCGCGGTTGGTAGAGCTAATACTTTTGTTGTTTTTAAGAACATTTTTCATTGCGCCAACTAAATTGTGTTGTTGGGCGCATTAGAGAATAAATAAAATATTATTGGTGAATAATAATGAATATAAGTGGTGCGGCAGCAAAATTGTGTAAACAATAAACAGAAATAATTGGTGCGACTTGGCACCATATAGTGAAATTACTATAGAAAATAAATTCGACAAATAAACGTTAAACTAATATTAAAACTGAAAGTGTTTTTAATTAGAAAAAGAAGTGCTTTGCTTTAGGCCAAAGGTGGTTGAAAGTAGTTGTATTTGCTACATTTGGTGCGATCTGCAACGCAGGCCACCTAGGAACGGGCTCGTCAACTAAGCTTAGAGCGAAATAAAGATATATATCGGTGGAAATATATTGGCGTCTGCGTCTCGACCGGAGTAATCGGTGGATTGGGAGCTCGAGAACGCAACGCAAAGAAGGCGGACTCATTACTCATCCTGGATCGAGATTTGGTGTGTATATCAAGCAAATTGTGTGCTTCGATACTGTGTGTGTTTCATTTTCAGAGTGTGGAACCAGCAACACTAGCGAATAGGTCGCTAGTGCAACAGCTGTGACGTCGTCGCCGCTGTTTGGATGTTGGACAGCTTTACTGGCGCCGCCGGTGAAGCAACATTTTGGTCCTTCGAGCCGGATCCGGGAAGTGGTGAAGTGAGTCCGTGTGTTATATTAATAGTTACTAATATGTGGAAATTTTGGTTTTGAAAACATTTAACTATATTTTTTGAGAGAAAATTGAGATAGTTAATGAGTATTATTACGCTTTAGAATACAGTCCACTTTTCGAAAATTTTTATCAATTTTAGTTTTGTAAATAATCCAATTCTAAATTGCGCCTTTTTATATATTTTGGAAATTTGGGAAACCTATATACTTAATTTGCGCGATTTTTAAGTATATAGAAGCTCTTTTCCATTGCTTGCGCTTTTTCAATTGTTTGTGCGTGTGTCACTCAGCTGCTTGCAATTAGCAACGGTGTTTGTTGTTTGTTTGCAATTGCTTGATTCTCGTTCTTTTTGTTAGAACACAGCTGCAGCAGTGACAGGTCAACGCACTATTTGTCGAAACTGTTGTTGTGCATAACGCTAATAAAATTAGTTTATTTATTAGTTTACGGTGCGAGCAAAAATTATTCGTCAAATTAAAAATTTTTAACTTAAGCATTTTTTCTCTTTGCGGAAAAAAAGTAAATTCAAGTTAATTATTTTTTTGTAGTCTTGCGAAAATTTATAGAAGAAGACATTTATTTTATTTTTCTGTGTTTCTATGGAAACAAATTTGAGTGAATGAAATTAAATAAATTCTTGTTTTATTTACGCGGTCCTTTTGATGAAATTAGCATCGCGATTGTATAGGCGTTTGCGAATAAGAGTAAAAATAATAAAATAATTTCGAGTAGCAACAACAACAGTAGGCAGATATAGTGCAAATTACATTGACCTATCTCAGGTGCAGGCACACTGAGAGAAATTTTTGAGTAAATTCAAATTTTGGTTTTGATAGTTTGAATTTGTTTGGTTTAAATTCAAGTGCCATGTTTTCGTGCACAAATTTGTTTGACAAACAAATCAACAAATAGTTTTCCGTGCACGAATAATAAAGGGTGATATCCATAATGGCTACTGTGAATATTTTTAATAGTTGCGTAGGGCATCTATTAGCATTGGAGTTAGAATTTAATAAAATACCAAATTGTGAGTTTTCTGCAAAAAGTCTCGACAAAGAATTGAGGGAACGTTGGAATGCAGTTAAAGCTGCATACAATGTCAGTGTGGGTACGGTTCCCAGTAGTGAGGATGGGGACCGTCAGTTCAAAGAATTAATGAGTCAATATAATTTATGCTTTCAAACCTTTTTACCGGGTTGTAGCCAAATTAGTAAGGTGTCTCAAAATTTTAATGTTGAAGCTTCGGTACATACTATTGAGCCAAGTGTTAGTATGTTACCTGTGCCTTCTGCAGATGCAGTCACGGCGAAAAATAATGAGATGAGGTGTAAGCTATGCATTGGGCAACGACATCTTTTCAGAAAATGTCCAAAATTTTTGATTATGGATGTCGATGCACGAATTGAGTTAGTCAAAAAATTAGAATTGTGTTTAAAGTGCTTCTCAAGCTCTCACTTGCTTAGAGACTGTACAAACAACAATTGTACTTTTTGCAAGAAAGAACACAATGTTTTGTTGCATTCATTTTCGGACCTACCTGCAGCAGATTCAACTATATTGTCTGAGCAAGTTGATGTTGCTCAGGAATCAACTTCAGATAAGCCAAGTTTTAATTCCAGTAGTGAGAACAAATTAGCTGGTTCGAATGAGGTAAAGACAGAGCTTGGTCCACATCGGCTTTCAGGACCACCGGTTCTTTCCAGCAGTGAATGGGAAAGCCGAGGACAGGTTGATAATCTAATTATAGGTTTTGATGCGGTAGTTGGTGGAAAAACTACGCAGGCCTATTTAGAGAGGGATTATCATTTAACAGTTGCTGTAACGCAGCAAACTCCCATAGCAAGTAGTCAGCCATGTCTCTCTTTTTCTGAGCGAAGTGTTGGCAGTCTAAATATAGGTTTGGATGCGATAGTTTGTGAAGAGACTATGCAGGCCTGTTTAGATATCGAATTCGCTATGGATACAAAGCAGTACGGGTTGCAAAATTGTGTTGCAGACCCAGCACCCTTAAGTAGTTTAACAAAGGCAGTCAGTTTGGACAAACTACAGCCTAAAAGTGTGAGACGCAGTACAGGTGTTGAAGATAGACGACTTAGAGTGAACCTAGTCGGTCTTGACAAACACGAAGCTAATTTGCCAATGGTGAATAATAGGCAAAGAGAGAGCGAACTGAAATATTCTGCTATAGTGGAAAAATTTAGCATGTGGAAATACAGAGTTCCAAGACTCGAGGGGCACAAGAAAGGGTTTGTTGGTCGACTTGTCAGAGAAAGTCGGCAAGTTGAGAATTACATACTAGGTTTTGATGAGATAGTTTGTGGAGAAACTTCTCAGGCCTATTTTACTGTTACTCATGTGCAGGCTCATTCAAAAATGCACGTAGTTTTTAATAGAATCACTTATTGTGTAGAAAAAGGAAAGTCTCCAATTAGGTGGCGTCTAGCCCAGGGTCTTTTCTATTTTCGCAGAGGCAGACCACCGGAACGACAATGGTAAAAATCGTTCACATCAGGCAAACACATGGACCTGGACGGATGCTGATGATCTACAAACCAGTGCGGAGTTACAGATCGTCAGGCTATAATCGTAGCTCTCCAGGGCCATCGAACGTGGTCTGCACCAAGGAGGACTGGACAAGAAGCCTGGTTAAGTCGAGCTCACAGCGTGCCGGACATCGTGATGGACGGCACTATTGACTTACCGCCCCCCTGTGTACGTGTAATGAGATTGGAGAAAGAGCAAGCCCCTTTGCGCGGTGACACTCCAGTAACCCAGCAGGCGGGTCTCGACTTGAGGGACGGAACTATGTTGGAGTTCGCCCTCACATGTAGTGATTATCGGCGGGTGCGAGAGCGCGCCCCTTGCGCGGCGGCACTTGTGCCTCGCCGTCCTCCGGTAACATAGCAGCCGGGTCTCGAAGTGAGCGACGGAACGCTGTTGGCGTTCGTCCTCACATGGAAATTATTGGTGGGACCGAGAGCTCGCCCCTTGCGCGGCGACATTCGTTCCTAGCAGTCCTCCAGCCACGCAATACCGAATCTCGACGTGAGCGACGAAGCATTGTTGGATTTCGTCGTCACAGGGATTAATTCTCGTTAGGAGAGAGAGCTAACAGGCCTCCAGTCATCGAGAAGGTGGGTCTCGAAGTGGGCAGCAGAGCACTGGAGGAGTTCGTGTTCGAAGAAGGAATTCTTGGTCGGCGGGATGTTTACGCCGGACAATGCAAGCTGGGTTAAACGCTAATCGATTGGATTCAGCGATCAACCCAAAAAGTGCCACGGTGGGTTAAACGCTAATCGATTGGATTCAGCGAACAACCCAAAAAGTGTCAAGATGGGTTGGACGCTAATCAATCAAATTCAGCGACTAACCCCGTTTGTGCGGCGACTCTCGTGCCACGCAGGCCTCCCACCGACCTAAATCTGGCATTCATCACGGGCATGGAGAAACACGTCGAATGGAAGATGCGTGGATGCATCATACTACTCCACTGCTGATGACAACGCAAGGTGTTGTAATGTTGGCAACATCGGCCAGCATAAATTTTTTGCTGCGTAGCTGCAAGGTGGGCGGAATGTTTACGCCGCAACCGGCGATAATGGGTTAAGTTTTTGTTATTTTGTGAACTTGTAAATAGCAGAACAGAATACGAAAAAGAGCAAGTGAGAGAGAAGATTCCGTTAGCAACTTCTCTCTATTAGTATTTTGTTATTGTAATAACCCACCACCTTTTGCATAGATTTTGTATATTTTTCTTGTGATCGCTTGCATTAGAAGCAATAGTTGCAATTTCGTCTCCGCCGCCTCAAGCTCGCTAACTTAAGTCTCTGCCGCGGTTGGCAGAGCTAATACTTTTGTTGTTTTTAAGAACATTTTTCATTGCGCCAACTAAATTGTGTTGTTGGGCGCATTAGAGTATAAATAAAATATTATTGGTGAATAATAATAAATATAAGTGGTGCGGCAGCAAAATTGTGTAAACAATAAACAGAAATAATTGGTGCGACTTGGCACCATATAGTGAAATTACTATAGAAAATAATTACGACAAATAAACGTTAAACTAATATTAAAACTGAAAGTGTTTTTAATTAGAAAAAGAAGTGCTTTGCTTTAGGCCAAAGGTGGTTGAAAGTAGTTGTATTTGCTACATTTGGTGCGATCTGCAACGCAGGCCACCTAGGAACGGGCTCGTCAACTAAGCATAAAGCGGAAAAAGTACATATATCGGTGGATATATATTGGCGTCTGCGTCTCGACGAGATTAATCGGTGGATTTTTAGCTCGGGAACGCAACGCATAAGAAGGCGGACTCATTACTCATCCTGGATCGAGATTTGGTGTGTATATCAAGCAAATTGTGTGCTTCGATACTGTGTGTGTTTCATTTTCAGAGTGTGGAACCAGCAACACTTGCGAATAGGTCGCTAGTGCAACAGCTGTGACGCCGTCGCCGCTGTTTGGATGTTGGACAGCTTTACTGGCGCCGCCGGTGAAGCAACATTTTGGTCCTTCGAGCCGGATCCGGGAAGTGGTGAAGTGAGTCCGTGTGTTATATTAAAAGTTACTAATTTGTGGAAATTTTGGTTTTGAAAACATTTAACTATTTTTTTTTAGAGAAAATTGAGATAGTTAATGAGTATTATTACGCTTTAGAATACAGTCCACTTTTCGTAAATTTCTATCAATTTTAGTTTTGTAAATATTCAAATTCTAAATTGCGCCTTTTTATATATTTTGGAAAATTGGGAAACCTATATACTTAATTCGCGCGGTTTTTAAGTATATAGAAGCTCATTTTCCATTGCTTGCGCTTTTTCAATTGTTTGTGCGTGTCACTCAGCTGCTTGCAATTAGCAACGGTGTTTGTTGTTGGTTTGCAATTGCTTGATTCTCGTTCTTTTTGTTAGAACACAGCTGCAGCAGTGACAGGTCAACGCACTATTTGTCGAAACTGTTGTTGTGCATAACGCTAATAAAATTAGTTTATTTATTAGTTTACGGTGCGAGCAAAAATTATTCGTCAAATTAAAAATTTTAAACTTAAGCATTTTTTCTCTTTGCGGAAAAAAAGTAAATTCAAGTTAATTATTTTTTTGTAGTCTTGCGAAAATTTATATAACAAGACATTTATTTTATTTCTCTGTGTTTCTACGGAAATTAATTTGAGTGAATGAAATTAAATAAATTCTTGTTTTATTTGCGCGATCCTTTTGATGAAATTAGCATCGCGATTGTATAGGCGTTTGCGAATAAAAGTAAAAATAATAAAATAATTTCGAGTAGCAACAACAACAGTAGGCAGATATAGAGCAAATTGCATTGACCTATCTCAGGTGCAGGCAAACTGAGAGAAATTTTTAAGCTAATTCAAATTTTGGTTTTGTTAGTTTGAATTTTTGTTTGGTTTAAATTCAAGTGCCATGTTTTCGTGCACAAATTTGTTTGACAAACAAATCAAGAAATAGTTTTCCGTGCACGAATAATAAAAGGTGATATCCATAATGGCTACTGTGAATATTTTTAATAGTTGCGTAGGGCATCTATTAGCATTTGAGTTAGAATTTAATAAAATACCAAATTGTGAGTTTTCTGCAAAAAGTCTCGACAAAGAATTGAGGGAACGTTGGAATGCAGTTAAAGCTGCATACAATGTCAGTGTGGGTACGGTTCCCAGTAGTGAGGATGGGAACCGTCAGTTCAAAGAAATGTTGACGCAATATAATTTATGCTTTCGAACCTTTATAAGGTGTTGTAGCAAAATTGGTAGGGTGTCCCAAAATTTAAATGTTGAAGCTTCGGTACATACTATTGAGCCAAGTGTTAGTATGTTACCTGTGCCTTCTGCAGATGCAGTCACGGCGAAAAATAATGAGATGAAGTGTAAGCTATGCATTGGGCAACGACATCTTTTCAGAAAATGTCCAAAATTTTTGATTATGGATGTCGATGCACGAATTGAGTTAGTCAAAAAATTAGAATTGTGTTTAAAGTGCTTCTCAAGCTCTCACTTGCTTAGAGACTGTACAAGCAACAATTGTACTTTTTGCAAGAAAGAGCACAATGTTTTGTTGCATTTTACATTGGATGACCTACCTGCAGCAGATTCAACTATATTGTCTGAGCAAGTTGATGTTGCTCAGAAATCACTTCAGAGCCAGCCAAGTTTTATTCTAGTAGTGAGAATAAATTACCTGGTTCGGATGAGGTGCAAACAGAGCTTGGTCCACATCGGCTTTCAGGACCACCGGTTCTTTCCAGCAGTGAATGGGAAAGCCGAGGACAGGTTGATAATCTAATTATAGGTTTTGATGCGGTAGTTGGTGGAAAAACTACGCAGGCCTATTTAGAGAGGGATTATCATTTAGCAGTTGCTGTAACGCAGCAAACTCCCATAGCAAGTAGTCAGCCATGTCTCTCTTTTTCTGAGCGAAGTGTTGGTAGTCTAAATATAGGTTTGGATGCGATAGTTTGTGAAGAGACTATGCAGGCCTGTTTAGATATCGAATTCGCTATGGATACAAAGCAGTATGGGTTGCAAAATTGTGTTGCAGACCCAGCACCCTTAAGTAGTTTAACAAAGGCAGTCAGTTTGGACAAACTACAGCCTAAAAGTGTGAGACGCAGTACAGGTGTTGAAGATAGACGACTTAGAGTGAACCTAGTCGGTCTTGACAAACACGAAGCTAATTTGCCAATTGTGAATAATAGGCAAAGAGAGAGCGAACTGAAATATTCTGCTATAGTGGAAAAATTTAGCATGTGGGAATACAGAGTTCCAAGACTCGAGGGGCACAAGAAAGGGTTTGTGGCGACTTGTCAGAGGGCCGACGCAGAGAAGTCGGCAAGTTGAGAATTACATACTAGGTTTTGATGAGATAGTTTGTGGAGAAACTTCTCAGGCCTATTTTACTGTTACTCATGTGCAGGCTCATTCAAAAATGCACGTAGTTTTTAATAGAATCACTTATTGTGTAGAAAAAGGAAAGTCTCCAATTAGGTGGCGTCTAGCCCAGGGTCTTTTCTATTTTCGCAGGGGCAGACCTCCAGAGCATCAATGGACAAAATCGTCCACATCGGACAGCTCTTGTGTACATGGACCTGGACGGATACTGATGATCTACAAACTAGTGCGGAATTACAGATCGTCAGGCTATAATCGTAGCTCTCCAGGGCCATCGATCGTGGTCTGCACCAAGGAGGAGGCCCACTTGCGGTCCGTTTGCCAGTGAGGGTGGCACGGAGTGCGCTGAGGACTGGTCAAGAAGCCTGGTTAAGTCGAGCTCACAGCGTGCCGGACATCGTGATGGACGGCACTATTGCCTTACCGCCCCCCTGTGTACGTGTAATGAGATTGGAGAGAGAGCACGCCCCTTTGCGCGGCGACTACTCCAGTAACCCAGCAGGCGGGTCTCGACTTGAGGGACGGAACTATGTTGGAGTTCGCCCTCACATGGAGTGATTATCGGCTGGTGCGAGAGCTCGCCCCTTGCGCGGCGGCACTTGTGCCTCGCCGTCCTCCGGTAACATAGCAGCCGGGTCTCGAAGTGAGCGACGGAACGCTGTTGGCGTTCGTCCTCACATGGAAATTATTGGTGGGACCGAGAGCTCGCCCCTTGCGCGGCGACATTCGTTCCTAGCAGTCCTCCAGCCACGCAATACCGAATCTCGACGTGAGCGACGAAGCATTGTTGGATTTCGTCGTCACAGGGATTAATTCTCGTTAGGAGAGAGAGCTAACAGGCCTCCAGTCATCGAGAAGGTGGGTCTCGAAGTGGGCAGCAGAGCACTGGAGGAGTTCGTGTTCGAAGAAGGAATTCTTGGTCGGCGGGATGTTTACGCCGGACAATGCAAGCTGGGTTAAACGCTAATCGATTGGATTCAGCGATCAACCCAAAAAGTGCCACGGTGGGTTAAACGCTAATCGATTGGATTCAGCGAACAACCCAAAAAGTGTCAAGATGGGTTGGACGCTAATCAATCAAATTCAGCGACTAACCCCGTTTGTGCGGCGACTCTCGTGCCACGCAGGCCTCCCACCGACCTAAATCTGGCATTCATCACGGGCATGGAGAAACACGTCGAATGGAAGATGCGTGGATGCATCATACTACTCCACTGCTGATGACAACGCAAGGTGTTGTAATGTTGGCAACATCGGCCAGCATAAATTTTTTGCTGCGTAGCTGCAAGGTGGGCGGAATGTTTACGCCGCAACCGGCGATAATGGGTTAAGTTTTTGTTATTTTGTGAACTTGTAAATAGCAGAACAGAATACGAAAAAGAGCAAGTGAGAGAGAAGATTCCGTTAGCAACTTCTCTCTATTAGTATTTTATTGTTGTAATAACCCACCACCTTTTGCATTGATTTTGTATATTTTTCTTGTGATCGCTTGCATTAGAAGCAATAGTTGCAATTACGTCTCCGCCGCCTCAAGCTCGCTAACTTAAGTCTCTGCCGCGGTTGGTAGAGCTAATACTTTTGTTGTTTTTAAGAACATTTTTCATTGCGCCAACTAAATTGTGTTGTTGGGCGCATTAGAGAATAAATAAAATATTATTGGTGAATAATAATGAATATAAGTGGTGCGGCAGCAAAATTGTGTAAACAATAAACAGAAATAATTGGTGCGACTTGGCACCATATAGTGAAATTACTATAGAAAATAAATTCGACAAATAAACGTTAAACTAATATTAAAACTGAAAGTGTTTTTAATTAGAAAAAGAAGTGCTTTGCTTTAGGCCAAAGGTGGTTGAAAGTAGTTGTATTTGCTACATTTGGTGCGATCTGCAACGCAGGCCACCTAGGAACGGGCTCGTCAACTAAGCTTAGAGCGAAATAAAGATATATATCGGTGGAAATATATTGGCGTCTGCGTCTCGACCGGAGTAATCGGTGGATTGGGAGCTCGAGAACGCAACGCAAAGAAGGCGGACTCATTACTCATCCTGGATCGAGATTTGGTGTGTATATCAAGCAAATTGTGTGCTTCGATACTGTGTGTGTTTCATTTTCAGAGTGTGGAACCAGCAACACTAGCGAATAGGTCGCTAGTGCAACAGCTGTGACGTCGTCGCCGCTGTTTGGATGTTGGACAGCTTTACTGGCGCCGCCAGTTTGTTTGTTTGCAATTGCTTGATTCTCGTTCTTTTTGTTAGAACACAGCTGCAGCAGTGACAGGTCAACGCACTATTTGTCGAAACTGTTGTTGTGCATAACGCTAATAAAATTAGTTTATTTATTAGTTTACGGTGCGAGCAAAAATTATTCGTCAAATTAAAAATTTTTAACTTAAGCATTTTTTCTCTTTGCGGAAAAAAAGTAAATTCAAGTTAATTATTTTTTTGTAGTCTTGCGAAAATTTATAGAAGAAGACATTTATTTTATTTTTCTGTGTTTCTATGGAAACAAATTTGAGTGAATGAAATTAAATAAATTCTTGTTTTATTTACGCGGTCCTTTTGATGAAATTAGCATCGCGATTGTATAGGCGTTTGCGAATAAGAGTAAAAATAATAAAATAATTTCGAGTAGCAACAACAACAGTAGGCAGATATAGTGCAAATTACATTGACCTATCTCAGGTGCAGGCACACTGAGAGAAATTTTTGAGTAAATTCAAATTTTGGTTTTGATAGTTTGAATTTGTTTGGTTTAAATTCAAGTGCCATGTTTTCGTGCACAAATTTGTTTGACAAACAAATCAACAAATAGTTTTCCGTGCACGAATAATAAAGGGTGATATCCATAATGGCTACTGTGAATATTTTTAATAGTTGCGTAGGGCATCTATTAGCATTGGAGTTAGAATTTAATAAAATACCAAATTGTGAGTTTTCTGCAAAAAGTCTCGACAAAGAATTGAGGGAACGTTGGAATGCAGTTAAAGCTGCATACAATGTCAGTGTGGGTACGGTTCCCAGTAGTGAGGATGGGGACCGTCAGTTCAAAGAATTAATGAGTCAATATAATTTATGCTTTCAAACCTTTTTACGGGGTTGTAGCCAAATTAGTAAGGTGTCTCAAAATTTTAATGTTGAAGCTTCGGTACATACTATTGAGCCAAGTGTTAGTATGTTACCTGTGCCTTCTGCAGATGCAGTCACGGCGAAAAATAATGAGATGAGGTGTAAGCTATGCATTGGGCAACGACATCTTTTCAGAAAATGTCCAAAATTTTTGATTATGGATGTCGATGCACGAATTGAGTTAGTCAAAAAATTAGAATTGTGTTTAAAGTGCTTCTCAAGCTCTCACTTGCTTAGAGACTGTACAAACAACAATTGTACTTTTTGCAAGAAAGAACACAATGTTTTGTTGCATTCATTTTCGGACCTACCTGCAGCAGATTCAACTATATTGTCTGAGCAAGTTGATGTTGCTCAGGAATCAACTTCAGATAAGCCAAGTTTTAATTCCAGTAGTGAGAACAAATTAGCTGGTTCGAATGAGGTAAAGACAGAGCTTGGTCCACATCGGCTTTCAGGACCACCGGTTCTTTCCAGCAGTGAATGGGAAAGCCGAGGACAGGTTGATAATCTAATTATAGGTTTTGATGCGGTAGTTGGTGGAAAAACTACGCAGGCCTATTTAGAGAGGGATTATCATTTAACAGTTGCTGTAACGCAGCAAACTCCCATAGCAAGTAGTCAGCCATGTCTCTCTTTTTCTGAGCGAAGTGTTGGCAGTCTAAATATAGGTTTGGATGCGATAGTTTGTGAAGAGACTATGCAGGCCTGTTTAGATATCGAATTCGCTATGGATACAAAGCAGTACGGGTTGCAAAATTGTGTTGCAGACCCAGCACCCTTAAGTAGTTTAACAAAGGCAGTCAGTTTGGACAAACTACAGCCTAAAAGTGTGAGACGCAGTACAGGTGTTGAAGATAGACGACTTAGAGTGAACCTAGTCGGTCTTGACAAACACGAAGCTAATTTGCCAATGGTGAATAATAGGCAAAGAGAGAGCGAACTGAAATATTCTGCTATAGTGGAAAAATTTAGCATGTGGAAATACAGAGTTCCAAGACTCGAGGGGCACAAGAAAGGGTTTGTTGGTCGACTTGTCAGAGAAAGTCGGCAAGTTGAGAATTACATACTAGGTTTTGATGAGATAGTTTGTGGAGAAACTTCTCAGGCCTATTTTACTGTTACTCATGTGCAGGCTCATTCAAAAATGCACGTAGTTTTTAATAGAATCACTTATTGTGTAGAAAAAGGAAAGTCTCCAATTAGGTGGCGTCTAGCCCAGGGTCTTTTCTATTTTCGCAGAGGCAGACCACCGGAACGACAATGGTAAAAATCGTTCACATCAGGCAAACACATGGACCTGGACGGATGCTGATGATCTACAAACCAGTGCGGAGTTACAGATCGTCAGGCTATAATCGTAGCTCTCCAGGGCCATCGAACGTGGTCTGCACCAAGGAGGACTGGACAAGAAGCCTGGTTAAGTCGAGCTCACAGCGTGCCGGACATCGTGATGGACGGCACTATTGACTTACCGCCCCCCTGTGTACGTGTAATGAGATTGGAGAAAGAGCAAGCCCCTTTGCGCGGTGACACTCCAGTAACCCAGCAGGCGGGTCTCGACTTGAGGGACGGAACTATGTTGGAGTTCGCCCTCACATGTAGTGATTATCGGCGGGTGCGAGAGCGCGCCCCTTGCGCGGCGGCACTTGTGCCTCGCCGTCCTCCGGTAACATAGCAGCCGGGTCTCGAAGTGAGCGACGGAACGCTGTTGGCGTTCGTCCTCACATGGAAATTATTGGTGGGACCGAGAGCTCGCCCCTTGCGCGGCGACATTCGTTCCTAGCAGTCCTCCAGCCACGCAATACCGAATCTCGACGTGAGCGACGAAGCATTGTTGGATTTCGTCGTCACAGGGATTAATTCTCGTTAGGAGAGAGAGCTAACAGGCCTCCAGTCATCGAGAAGGTGGGTCTCGAAGTGGGCAGCAGAGCACTGGAGGAGTTCGTGTTCGAAGAAGGAATTCTTGGTCGGCGGGATGTTTACGCCGGACAATGCAAGCTGGGTTAAACGCTAATCGATTGGATTCAGCGATCAACCCAAAAAGTGCCACGGTGGGTTAAACGCTAATCGATTGGATTCAGCGAACAACCCAAAAAGTGTCAAGATGGGTTGGACGCTAATCAATCAAATTCAGCGACTAACCCCGTTTGTGCGGCGACTCTCGTGCCACGCAGGCCTCCCACCGACCTAAATCTGGCATTCATCACGGGCATGGAGAAACACGTCGAATGGAAGATGCGTGGATGCATCATACTACTCCACTGCTGATGACAACGCAAGGTGTTGTAATGTTGGCAACATCGGCCAGCATAAATTTTTTGCTGCGTAGCTGCAAGGTGGGCGGAATGTTTACGCCGCAACCGGCGATAATGGGTTAAGTTTTTGTTATTTTGTGAACTTGTAAATAGCAGAACAGAATACGAAAAAGAGCAAGTGAGAGAGAAGATTCCGTTAGCAACTTCTCTCTATTAGTATTTTATTGTTGTAATAACCCACCACCTTTTGCATTGATTTTGTATATTTTTCTTGTGATCGCTTGCATTAGAAGCAATAGTTGCAATTACGTCTCCGCCGCCTCAAGCTCGCTAACTTAAGTCTCTGCCGCGGTTGGTAGAGCTAATACTTTTGTTGTTTTTAAGAACATTTTTCATTGCGCCAACTAAATTGTGTTGTTGGGCGCATTAGAGAATAAATAAAATATTATTGGTGAATAATAATGAATATAAGTGGTGCGGCAGCAAAATTGTGTAAACAATAAACAGAAATAATTGGTGCGACTTGGCACCATATAGTGAAATTACTATAGAAAATAAATTCGACAAATAAACGTTAAACTAATATTAAAACTGAAAGTGTTTTTAATTAGAAAAAGAAGTGCTTTGCTTTAGGCCAAAGGTGGTTGAAAGTAGTTGTATTTGCTACATTTGATGCGATCTGCAACGCAGGCCACCTAGGAACGGGCTCGTCAACTAAGCTTAGAGCGAAATAAAGATATATATCGGTGGAAATATATTGGCGTCTGCGTCTCGACCGGAGTAATCGGTGGATTGGGAGCTCGAGAACGCAACGCAAAGAAGGCGGACTCATTACTCATCCTGGATCGAGATTTGGTGTGTATATCAAGCAAATTGTGTGCTTCGATACTGTGTGTGTTTCATTTTCAGAGTGTGGAACCAGCAACACTAGCGAATAGGTCGCTAGTGCAACAGCTGTGACGCCGTCGCCGCTGTTTGGATGTTGGACAGCTTTACTGGCGCCGCCGGTGAAGCAACAATACCATTAAATAGAACTCTTAAACATTCAATAGCCACAAGGGGGAGTTCTTTTATCATTTTAGATGTAATTCCATCAATGCCTGGAGACTTTTTTGATTTAATTTTGTTTTTTATTGTATTAGCAATTTCTTCTGTAGATATAATAATTTGTTCCGTAATTGTCGAAATGCTATTGAGGTCGTTGAGTTGATATCCATTTGAAGCAGGGTTTGGTCGAAATACTTTGCTTAAGTGTTGGGCAAAAGTATTAGCTTTTTCCTCTTCAGTGCGAGACCAATCGCCATATTCGTTCCTTATTGGAAAATCTCCGTCAGTTGGTGTTTTTAACCCATTCACAGCCTTCCATATTTCATTTCTGTTACCAAAAGCAGAAAGATTTTGAACATATTGTAAAGGACTCCCGGTTTATCCGGGTCGAAGGCTGGGATAGCTCAGTTTCGCCAAGGTCCGTCTACATAAATTTATTTGATTGAGACCGCGAGGACAATTAGACAGTTGTTGTTTTGTTGATTTTAAGTGCTTTTATTTCTCTTTTCTTGCTTTTCTCTCTTGAGACCCGTGTACACACCCCTTTTAAGGTTACCGGCGTTGTGCTTATGTGTATGCCGTCCGTTGATTCGAACCCTATGTTCGAATGTCGCTCCAGCCGTTGTCTTGACTCCCAGTGGTCAAATATCGTCTCTGTTGTTGACTCGTGTTCGAACTCTATCTGACGCCCAGTGTTTAGATAGTACCTCCAGCTGCAGATTTGACGCCCAGTGTCTAAATCCTATTTGACGCCCAATGCTCAAATAGTTGTTCAGCTATAGATTTGGCGCCCAGTGTTCAAATCCTATTTGACGCCCAGTGTTCAAATAGTTCTTTAGCTGTTGTTTTGAAGCCCTTTGTTCAAAACTTATTCGAAACCCGTTGTTCAAATACCTGTCTAGCTCTTAGTTCAGAACCCAAAGTCAGACTGTCCTTTCATGTAAAACGCCGCTCCTTTTATATCATTTCTGTTACTGAGCCGCAGCAACACCGCTAACAGAATTACCGTACGTTACGTGCTGCTGCGCCGCTCAACAGAAAGGATCACCGCTACTTTCCAGCCGTCCTGCAGAAAATCATATTTGATTTTCGCGCCAACACGCTAACAGCGCTGCTGATTCAACTGTTTCGGCTAGCGTATATGCGACCGACATCCATAACACCATTTAACAGCAACACTGCAGACATTTAACAGCGTCTTAACAGCAATCCGTTAAACTTCCAGTCCATTAGCGCCACTGTAACTTCGGCTTTTCAGCATCCCTGTCGTTACCCGATGTAACCACCCGATCCATGGACAAGTTCAAATCGGTACACAACCTCGGTTCCAGTGGTTGTCCCTCTCGCACTCACGCGGTTGTCCGATGATCGACACTCGCAACATGTTCGACGAACATGATCATAAGCTGCGAACTTGGTGTTGTAAGCCGCGAACTCAGTGTTGTAAACCGCATACTCAGTGTTGTTAGCTGTGTGGCCTTCCCACAACAGCTGTTGACATCTATGACTGCAACTTGTGAGGCCAAAATATAACTATATTTTGCGCCCTCACAATATATCATTTGTTCGCTGTCCTCTTTGCACTTTAAAGCTCTTTCAGCATCTTTTAACTTAAATTTAGAGGCTGGAGATCAAAGTTGTTGCCATTCCCTTCTAAATCTCCTCTTCTCTGTAACAAGCCTTTCTATATGTGAGTTTGTCAAAAATTTACTTTTTTGAGGTTTGTTGACCTGATCATCAATGTCAGTCTAACAATTAATAGAAGGGCTATCGTTGATATGGGTACTAATATATTTTTTGTATTTTAACCAGTTTGTACGTAAAGATGTTAATCTATACGGTGCAGAAGTTTCAATTGGCGGGTCATAGATAGAAAATATTAGGGGAGAATGATCGGACGAAAGCTCGTAGATTGTCGTAACAACTATTAGATTCCGATTTATATTTTTAGTAACCCCAAAATCAATAATGTCAGGTATTTTTGACCTATCAGCACGCCAGTACGTTGGTTGCCCCGGGGAGGAAATATCCATAGATGGAAATTCATTCATAATTAATTTATATAATTTCCTACCTCTCGGTGTTAAAAGTCTTGATCCCCGGTACGTGTGTTTTGCATTGAAGTCACCAGCAGCTAAGTATAAATTGTCTCTCAGTTATTGAGAAACGTGGTGGACAGTGTAAGGCAGATATTACTAGACTTTTTCCATGACATTCAACTTTGACTGTAGTTGCTTGTAGATAAGTCTCCGAGTGTGAATCCATAGCGCAATGCTTAATTTTATTTCTAATCAGTATGCCTGTGCCACCATCTGCTTTACCATCCGGATGATTAGTAAAATAGAACTTGAACCCCGGGATAGAAAAATTGTTTTTTTTTTTGAGTTTCTGATATAAGAAACACATCTATATCTTTTGTAACGAGGCACAGGCCGAGGCATGCTCGCCGGATGCCCAGGCGTTCGTTACAGAAATTTGTAAAATTTCAGTAACCACTGGCAGTTGGAAATTTCCAGGAATGACTGACCACGACTGTTTTGTTTTTTTAATTCAAATTTATTATTTACTATTTCCTAACAGATTAGACTTGACCTAACTCGGATCTGAGCGCAGCTTTTATTAGGTAAATTTAATAACTAAATTAATTTCTGCCGTTGCCCCGCTGCCTCCGCTGATGCTACTACTGGCGTTGCTGTTTTTTTCCTTTTGCTGTTGTTCCGTATGGTGTCACCGCTGTTGCTGTTCCTTCGTATGCTGTCGCTGTCATTGGCTTTGTTGTCGCTGTCATTGCTGCAGTCGTCCGCGAACACGTCCGTTCAGCTTCGCTATCCGAGTTGGACTCTCAGAATATTTTTTCTGTCCTCGCGTCGATCGGTCAAATGCCCGTTGTCTATTGGCTCCTTCCATTTAACCGATGAACGGCAATCAGCAAACGCCCGTTGTCTATTGGCTCCTTCCAACTGCACCGGCCCAATGTGCTGAACACCTTGTTGTTGTTGCCGTCCAACTTGTACATTCGTCCAATGTGCGTACCGTTACCGTGTATGATTGTTGTTGCGGGTGTCGTTGCTTGTGGGACTTTTGGACGTTTCTTTTGTGCGTTTGTTTTATATTATGTCCAAGTGTAGCGTATCGTTAATATTGTGTTCGGTATGTTTGTCTTGTAAGGTGTTTTGTATTCTTGTGTTATGCTTTTGTGTATGTATAACCGTAACTGTCTGTGGCCGATGTAGTTTTGGCCATTGTGTTGTGCGAGGGCCGGAGGACCTCGTCACACTTTATCATAAAAAAAATGTTTTAGGTTATTTTTATGGCGAACAATACCGTTTGCATTCCATTGACCTATTTTAAACATACTCATTTTTGAGCTAGAAAAATTTGAAACATTTGGTTTTGTGGTTTTATTAGTTCCTGTAGCATACTGTGCATATTAGAAAACTTAATCATGAATTAAGTCATTGTTTGCGTAAGATTAATTACTAGGTTTTCAATATCAACCTTTGGGTGATGGCTGTTTTGTTTATCAATGTTTGGGTCTTGCGGTTTTTGTGTTAGTTAGTTAGTTAAATGGCCGTCAACCGTCCACCGGTCATGGAAAGCGCGCCAGCCTCCATAATCCTGTGCGCGCTGGCGCCAGTCGTTCTGAATGCCAAGTACGGAGAGATCTCTCCATACCTGGTCATTCCATCGAGTGTCGGCGTCCACCAATCAAGTTTGGGCCCCCCATGTAAACCATGCGTGTTGGAGCTCCTTCGTCCATTCGAATGAGGTGCTCAGCCCAGTGCAGCCGCTGGAATTTTATGCGCTGGACTATGTCAACCTCATTGAATAGCTCGTACAGCTCGCGGTTCATACGGGACCTAAACTCGTCGCCGACTCTAATAGGACCAAAGATCCTGCGAAGAATCTTCCTCTCGAAGACTTCCAACGCTGTCTCATCCGACTCAATCACGGTCCATGCCTCTGCGCCATACAGTAGGACCGGGAGTATCAGCGTCTTATATATCTTTATTTTCGTCCGTCGAGAGAGGGCTTTACTTCTCATTTGCTTGCTCAGCCCAAAAAAAACATCTGTTTGCAAGCGTGATTCTTCGCCTGATCTCCAGGCTGACGTTGTTGTTGCTGGTGATCTCTGTTCCGAGATAGACGAAGTTTTCTACAACACTGAAGTTGAAATTCTCCATCGTCACTGACCGTCCATGACGCATTGACGGAGTGCGAGAAGACACCAAGTACTTCGTCTTGTCCTCGTTCACCGCTAGACCCCTGAGCCGAGACTGTTTTTCAATCTCCGAGAACGCCTTGCTGACTCGCCGTTCCTGCGTACCGATGATATCGATGTCATCGGCGTAAGCGAGCAGCATCACTTCCTTTTGGAAGATCGAGCCCGACATACTCTGTATGTACGGGCATTGGCGTAGAATGTATTCCATCAGGAGATTGAAAAAATCGGACGACAGAGCATCGCCCTGCCTGAAACCTCTCTTGGTATCAAAGGGGTCGGAGAGCTTTTCCCCACCCTGACAACGCTTTGTGTGTTAGATAGCGTCGCCATGCAAAGACGGACAATCTTTGCCGGGATACCTAGTGCAGACAGGGCGTCGAAGAACTTCGTTCTTATCGGCGTGTCGAAAGCGGCTTTGTAATCGACAAATAGGTGGTGAGTGTCTTTGTTGAACTCACGGGTCTTTTCCAAGATTTGGCGTAATGTGAATATTTGGTCACTGGTCGACCTTTTTGGTCTGAAGCCACACTGATATCGTCCTATCAGTGAGTCGGTATATGGCTTCAGCCTATTACACAATACGCCCGACAGAGTTTTATATCCAATGGAAAGGAGCCTTATACCGCGGTAGTTGGCGCAAACAGTGGGGTCTCCTTTCTTAAAGATAGGACAGAGAACACTGAGATTCCAGTCATTGGGTATGCGTTCATCGGACCATATCTTGCATACAAGTTGGTGCATACTCCTAACCAACTCTTCGCCGCCGGTCTTAAATATCTCAGCTGGCAGCCCATCAGAGCCTGCCGCTTTGTTATTTTTCAGCTTTTTAATAACTGAATCGACCTCGTAATAGTCCGGTGGCTCTACAATAGTGCCATCATTAACTGGTGGTTCCGGTGTCATTTCTCTTTCGGCGGTATTGTGCGCTTCATCGCCGAGTAGGTTGGAGAAATGACTCCTCCATAATCTCAGTGATTCCTGTTCATCCGTTACCAGATTTCCATTCTCATCCTTACAGAAAGTTACTCCGGGCTTAAAACCTTCAGTCAGACGCTTGACCTTTTGGTAGAATTTTCGAGCTTCATTTCTGTTACGGAACATCTCAACATCCTCAAACTCCCGCCTTTCTTGCTCCTTTTTCTTGCGTCTGAAAAGGCGTTTCTCCTCTCTCCGTTTCTCTCGATATCGCTCTCTAACAGCTCGCGTTGCTCCCGACTGCAGAGTTCGCTGATAGGAAGCGTTCTTCTCTGCAGTAGCATTGCGACACTCCTCGTCGTACCAAGAATTCTTCACAGGTTTTGTATAACCAATGACATCCTTGGCAGCCCTATCTATGGAGCGGGTAATATGTATCCACTGCTCACATATATCTCGAGAAATCGGAGAGGTTTCCCGGAGCATTCGGGAGAGTGTGTTTGAGAAGGCTGTGGCGGTCTGCTCTGATTGCAGCTTGCCGACGTCTAGCCTTCGTTGCATGTTGGAACGTGCGGCGTGCACTACGCTGAGCCTAGTGCGTACCTTGGCTGCGACAAGATAGTGGTCCGAGTCAATGTTGGGACCACGTAACGTTCGCACGTCCAACACGCTCGATGCGTGCCTTCCGTCAATCAGAACATGATCAATTTGGTTGCGTGTTTTTTGATCAGGACTCAGCCATGTAGCCTTGTGGATGTTAAGATGTTGAAATCTGGTACTACTAACTACCATGTTCCGACCTGCGGCGAAATCGATTAGCCTCTCTCCATTATTGGAGGTAGTGTCGTGAAGGCTAAATTTTCCGACGGTTGGGCCAAAGATTCCTTCCTTCCCAATCTTGGCGTTGAAATCGCCAAGCACGATTTTGACATCGTGTTTGGGACAGCGCTCGTACAGGCGTTCCAAGCGCTCATAGAACTCATCTTTAGCATCATCGTCTTTCTCTTCCGTCGGGGCGTGCGCACAAATTAGGCTAATATAAAAATATTTAGCCTTGATGCGTATCGCGGCTAGACGCTCGTCAACAGGTGTGGACCTAGAGACGAGGCCACGAAACCACATCCCAATTCGTGCTTACTCGCATGGCAGCTGTAGTAGATGTTACAGGATGCTTTTTTAGAGCAACCCTGCCCTATCCATCGGATTTCTTGGATTGCGGTGATGTCAGCCTTGCATTTTTCGAGGACATCAGCCAGCTGGATACTTGCACCATCCCAATTAAGGGTGCGGACATTCCAGGTGCATATCCTCAAATCATGATCCTTGTATCGTGTTCCGGGGTCGTCATCAAAGGGGTCCTTCCGAGGCTTTCTTTTCGTTTTCATTGGGGGGTTTTTTTTTAAAGTGGCGGGTCCCAAGCCCAGCGCACCAACCCCTTTTTTAAGGAGAGGGGGCCCCTTCGCCTTCTCACGTTAGCTCACCTCCGGATGTTCAGAGGCTACCCAGGAGATACGTGTCCTAACGGACGTGTGAGTTGCTTGGACCGTTTGACACAAGAATCATTGTTGGCCATTCCCAGGTGTATGGCAGTCAACAACTTTCCACACAATGTGCACTTGAGCAAACGAATCCCAATTTTTTGTTTTGGATGAGCTATATTCTGATTTAATTTTAACACACTTGACTACGACTGATTTGGAGTTTCATTCGTAGCACGTGATTGGCTTTCAAATATGGAAGATGGAGCTACTTTAGACTGTAATTTAACTGATTTCCGGGGATGTAACTTGTTTTTAATTTCTTTGAAGACAGGACATCCTCTATAATTTGCAGTATGATTACCCCACAATTGTTGCACTTTTTCATACTTGTGTCTTCTTTATTTAATTCACAACATGAAGTATGATCATTATAGAGGAGTCGATATAGCCATGTCCGTCTGTCCGTCCGTCCGTACGTCTGTGTGAACGAAAGGATCTCGGAAACGGTAATAGATAGAGACTTCGTGTTTTTTGCACTCGACTAGGACTGCTCCGGAATTTCACAAGTTTATTTTAAAATTTTACCCCTCCCCCCCTTCCCCATAAAATCACCCCTTAGGGTATAAATTTCTTCGGCACAAAAATTGAGCACACCAGTATAAAGTTAATTTCCTTCTAAGCCCAAATCAAAAAAGTTCATCAAAATCGGATAATAAATGACGATTTTATAAGCAATTGAATTTGAACGACCCCCTTTTCTTTTCATTCATATTCGCGCAGCCTCTTACAGTCGGTTACGCCCGACTGAAATTTCCTTACTTGTTTCTTTTGATTTTGTTCTCTTTTTCAAACAAATCTTTTTAGAAAATCTCGGCTCGATTGACCAAAATGTTTTCTTTTGATTTTGTTTTATTATTTCTAAAATACATGCTTATATAATATTTCTTATTTGCTAAACATTAGGTGGGTCTGTAGCTATCTATAGCTGCGCCGCGTTGTACATATCAGTATATGGCGAAGTGTATCCGCTGGGATCTTTTGTTTCATCAACAGATAGCAGTTTATGTTCGTTTTGTATATAGATCTATCAGCAGCTCAGAGATTTATGGCTGCTCTGAATATGCTTCGCTTAAGTGGACTGTATGTTCGTTTCGTGTGTGGAAACATGATTTTTCTAATTATATCTGAATATTTCTCATCACTTGTCTATTCGAGAATTTATGTTCAAGCATGAACAACGATTTTATAAGCAACTTTCGTTTGTTCTTCTTCTTTTTTTTTCATACATAAAAATGTTTCGTGCAGTGAGAAGTGGTAATAAGCTTGGTCATAAGCTCGGGAAACATTTAATATGTTTGTTAGGCGACCTGTACTGGAACAGGGCCTCTTACATACGTTTTCGCCCGACTGTAATTTTCTTACTTGTTATTTATTATGTTTATAACAACTCTTGACTTAAACCCTTTTTCTTCTAGCGCTTCTTTGATTTCATTTGTATCAACATCTGCTCCTATACCCTTTATTACTACAGCTACACCCCTGGCACTTTTAAGTTGATAAGTGTAATAATTTTTATTTCAGTCATTTAAATATTTGACTACTGTGCGATAAAATTGATCTTTGTATGTTTGGATTTTTGTTTCTCGGACTGCCCCCTTTGTAATTGGCACAACATGATAACTGTCCGTACCAATAATGCTTGTTAATTTTTTAATAAGTTCATTACAAATACTCTCGCGAAGATAAATTGGTGGTGGTTTTGTGGCTTTTTGAATCACCTCCCCTTCAACAGATTGGTAGTCCTTTTCACTACTATTAGCCAAAAGGGCAAATCTATTACTATTTAGAGACACATTTGTGTTTTTGAATTTTTGTAGCGTTTCCCATTATATTTTTTTGCGGACTTAGTTTTCTTTTATTATTAATTGTGATGTAGCGGTCCATACCAGTCTGCACTGCCGGTTTATTATTTTTAGTTATATTGGTATTTACCGTTTTACCATTTGTTGTAATATTGTTGCTGTTTTTTATTTCCTTATTTGTTTTGTTGGATGAAGCAGCCAGTGACGGGAGAGATGACGCGATCGAGGAAGCAGGGTTAACGAACATTGTTGTTGTTTGTGATGACGCATTTGGTGTAGCCGTATTCTGCTTATTGTTGTTGTTTTTGTTAATTTTTGGAGTAGCTGTAGCCAATGAGGGTAGAGATGACGTGATCGAGCTGTAGTTGATGATGCTACGGCATCGTACATTCAGCGCTCCAGGGTACAGGGTTCAGGTGAGCGGTAGAGCAGGAAATTTCTGTCTGCTCAGTTGTTGAAGCAGACAAGTTGGAGTTTGAAGAGCTTTTGCTGTTGTTGCACGGGGAAACAAACGAGAAATATGCATTTGTCGATGCAACCGAGTTTTGATTTTGTTGATGAGCGCTGCTCATCATTTGTTTTGAATTAATTCACTAGTTTTGAAATTGTTGCACAATATATATATGTGGAAAAATTTATAATGAGTCTCTGACTCTTTTTTTTTGCAAAATTTATACACTGGATTTTTGTATAAACAATTAAAAGCACGCAGCGATTTAAAAACACGTCTATGTCGCATGACAGTCAACGTGTTAATTGTGGTCAACAATAAAATTGGCCTAATTAAATATTTATAAGAGTCAATTAGGTTCATCACTTGTATCTCATTTGTCTTACCGACACTACTTTCATTAACTGATGCTTTCTCACCTTTTAGTAGTATAGATACTTATGTGCACAAATATAAATAAAAAGAGTTTGTGTTTACATGTATGTTTCAAGTATTTCGCTTTGGTTTCAAATATTTATGCAACTTTTGTGATTTAAAGTATCTGAGCAGAAGTCTGCCAAGACAAAACGCTTCTTTTTAATGGTTATCGATTTTCGCAATTGACGTCATTTGTCGAGATTTTCAAATATAAATGCTTGTAGTATGCCATATGATTCTTTATGAATTCGAAAATATATTTTTACACTTGAGTGCGTACAATATGTTACGCATAACTCTTTTCACATTTCAGTGTATCTACTGTACACATTTAAAATAAAATACTTAAATGTTTATTGAAGTCAATTGCTGGAAATGACAGAATGCGCACTTTAAACTTTTATCAAATTTCTGCATTAAAGAATTGATTTAAAAAAAAAAAATTTAAGAAAATTGTCGCATATAACGCTTGAACACGTCTTTATGGATCAGCACACCGTATTCTAATCGCGGTTATTCTAACGAGAGAGTTGGTTCTGGTTACAATGAGTTTACTTATCGAAATTCAATTCAATTTAACAAAAAATATGTTAACAGTGTGCGGACATAACCTACCTCTCCATTAAAGTTTTTGCATGAGAAATGTTTTATTTCTGTTGTTAATTTAGCAAGAAATGCCCAATTCGGTCTATCTTACGTTGTTTTTATAAAATACTCCATATAGTTCTAAATTGGATCACTAAAAGGTTAAGGATATTCTGAGTTTTAGTAAGAAAAAAAATGATGTTGATGTGGTTAGTTCAACTAGATATGCGTAATTTTGACAATTAAACAAACAGCTTTACCTTCACATACATACTTGTATATAATGTTTGTGTATCACATTATGAGTGATTTTTCTACAGAATAACAAATCCGACTTATTCCGGCTCAACTTGTCTCGACTTGCACATCTGTTTGGAAAATTTCTGTTTAATACAATTTATTACTCATATCCACACGCCCAAACAAACACATTCCACAGAAATACTAACACACACTTCGAATGAACTGAAAATGACTCAGTGCTAGCTAAGCTTGACTGTTCATTTCCTGCTGCTCACAGCTTCATACATATCCATCTGTATAAGTTAACAACTAAACATATAAGATACACTCTCACAGTCATACATTGTTATTTCTAAGTACACAACACACAATCATAAGTAATTTGGTTGCCCTCAGCAACAAATACAACAACACACAGCCTTAAGCATTTTGGTTGCCCTCAGCAACAAAGTAGTATTCTTGTAAACAATGCTGACTCGCTGCCAAGAGTTCTGCGCACAGCAACTGAAAACGGACACCCGTGTTGCTTGCGCAAGAATGCTGAGTCGGCATGCCGACTCTAGCGAATGGCGTGATGCATTGGCTTCACAGGGCAAGCTTAAGCTTGAAGATTTCTGTAGCCTTTAGTCTCAATCTAGATCGCAACATTATAAGACGAGTGAATGATTAAACTCCGGCATTGCCGTCAACAAACATTATTTGTGTTATCAATCATAGTTAACCACGTCCAAGACGGGCAACTGGGAAAGTTCCCACAACCTAATCACATTGTTCCAATAATCACCTGTTGGATTCATCACCACCTCACAAAGGAGAAGAAGTTACTACCGTCCGACCAACCACGTATCGTCGCCAGACAACGAAGTTACGACGGAAGACTTAATTGGCGCCCAACCAATAAACAAGAACCCATAACATGTAAGTTCATAAGTGATTTCGGCTTTCAAGAAATTATTAACGAACGCCACGTACCGATACGTGTGATTTTAAAAAAAAAAAGTAAAGTAAAGTAAAGTAAAATTAAAGTAAATATTGCTGCATTTTCTGCCAGCAGTTCATTCCTTTATAACATTGCATACTTTTATAAAAATTGTTGCATACTTTTACTAAAAAGTGTTGCATACTTTTACTAAAAATTGTTGCATACTTTTACTAAAAAGTGTTGATTACTTTTACCAGCGGTTCTTTTCAAATAATCATTGCATACTTTCGGCAGCATTATATTTTTTGCTGCATACCCTTAACAATTTTTTATAATAAATATTGCATACCCCAAGATACACATTTTCTATTATTGCCAACAGTTTTACCTGCCGATCTTTCACGATCGGCCTAAGTTTGAAAAGTGCCAACCATAAGCCAATGAGTTGGAATTGTAGGAAGGTAAAAGTTGAATATAATAGTGACGATAGCTGGGAGGGGGAAGTCAATTGCTCAGTAGATCCTACTCCTGCAGGTACCGTTGTAACTGAGGAAATGGATCCAGCTCAAGTTCAGACTCTCGTTGAGGGTGCCATCAGGCAAGCTTTAGCGCAACAACAAAATCAGTTTCAAGCACAGATAACCGCTTTAGCTTCACAAGTACAGAGTTTGCAGGTGGAAGCGCCGCAAATCGTCACATACGAGAAAATATCCGTCGATCCTAACGCTAAATGCAATATTCCCTTAGACATTATTAAATCTGTGCCGGATTTCACCGGCGCACAGGTTGAGTATGTAGCGTGGAGGCAAGCAGCCATCTACGCATACGAACTATTCAAGAACTATCCAAAGAGCACTGCACACTACCAAGCGGTAGCGATCATTAGGAACAAAATCAAAGGCCCAGCTGGAGCCTTACTAGTGTTTCAAAATACTGTCCTAAATTTCGATGCAATACTAGCTAGGCTAGATTGCACATACTCGGATAAAACATCCTTGCGCTTGTTGAGACAATGTTTGGAGTTAGTTACGCAGGGCGAAATGTCCCTGATGCAATACTACGATGACGTCGAAAAGAAACTCACGCTCGTAACTAACAAAATTGTAATGTCTCACGACCAAGAAGGCGCCGATTTGCTCAACCGGGAGGTTAGAGACGACGCCTTGCACGCCTTTATCTCCGGTCTTAGACAGCCGTTGAGAGCGGTTGTGTTCCCTGCACAACCAAAAGATCTACCATCCGCACTGGCCCTGGCCAGAGAGGCAGAAGCTAGCATTGAGAGAAGCATGTTCGCCAACTCTTACGCTAAAGCCTTGCAAGACCGAGCGCAAATTTCTGAAAGTAACAAAAACCGTGCACAAGGCAAACAAACCAGATTTAACAAAGATGAGCAGAATCAGGAGAGAAATCCCCATTTTGTGAAACGCCAAAAGGGCGGTCCCCAGCCCCAGGCCCCTAAAGACAATCAAACCGAGGCTCCACAGCCCATGGAAGTTGACTCTTCCTCCAGATTTAGACAAAAAACCGACTACAGCAAGCGTCAGACTAATGAGTCCAACGCACCAAAACGCAAGAATTTGTCAGACCGTTCAACAGGTCAAAGACGACAACGCGTTAACAATGTCGTACAATCAGATTCCAAAGAAGCCGTAACAGAATACGAGAAGGCGGCCAAGGAGGCAGTTGAAGAACTAGAGAGTGATAACGAGTACGCACCTGGTGACGACTCGGTTAATTTTTTAGGGAACACTCCCGGCCTCCGTACATTGAACGACGGTTGGCTGGGAGAACTCTGAAGATGTTGATTGACACTGGCGCGGCAAAAAATTATGTGAAGCCCTTAACAGAGCTAAAGACCATAATGCCGGTCGCCAAGTCATTCTCGGTAAACTCGATCCACGGGTCTACCGAAATCAAGCGCAAATGCTTGATGAATATTTTCCAACATACTTCCCCGTTTTTTCTCCTCGATACCCTAAATTCTTTCGACGCTATCATAGGCTTCGACTTGCTAACACAAGCCGGAGTCAAATTGAACTTGGCAAAAAACACTCTGGAATACCAGAGTACATCCGAAAAACTCCAGTACTATCAATGTGCTGATGTGAACTTCACCGATGTCAACGACATCGTAGTCCCTCCTTCCGTAAAGAAAGGGTTCAGGGACATGATACTCAGAAACAAAAGAGCCTTCTCAAATGCAGATGAAGCTCTCCCTTTTAATACTGCTGTCGTCGCGACAATCCGAACAGTGGACAACGAGCCTGTGTATTCAAGATACCCGAGTCTCATGGGTGTTTCTGACTTCATAAACAAAGAAGTCAAACAATTGCTGGACGATGGCATAATCAGGCGAAACGGAGCACCTTCAACACATTAACATTGTGTTAAAATGTCTAATCGACGCCAACATGCGTGTAGGCCCTGAAAAAACTCGATTCTTCAAGGAAAGTATCGAACTCCTGGGTTTCATTGTAACCAAAGACGGAGCAACTTCCGATCCCAAAAAAGTTAAAGCTATTCAGAAATTCCCTGAACCAAAGAGTGTCTACAGCGTTAGGTCCTTCTTGGGGTTAGCCGGCTACTATAGGGTCTTTATTAAGGACTTTGCCGCTATAGCGCGTCCGATATCGGACATACTTAAAGGGGAAAATGGTTCAGTTAGTAAGCACGTATCAAAGAAAATCTCTAACTAAACATATAAGATACACTCTCACAGTCATACATTGTTATTTCTAACACACAACACACAATCATAAGTAATTTGGTTGCCCTCAGCAACAAATACAACAACACACAGCCTTAAGCATTTTGGTTGCCCTCAGCAACAAAGTAGTATTCTTGTAAACAATGCTGACTCGCTGCCAAGAGTTCTGCGCACAGCAACTGAAAACGGACACCCGTGTTGCTTGCGCAAGAATGCTGAGTCGGCATGCCGACTCTAGCGAATGGCGTGATGCATTGGCTTCACAGGGCAAGCTTAAGCTTGAACATTTCTGTAGCCTTTAGTCTCAATCTAGATCGCAACATTATAAGACGAGTGAATGATTAAACTCCGGCATTGCCGTCAACAAACATTATTTGTGTTATCAATCATAGTTGACCACGTCCAAGACGGGCAACTGGGAAAGTTCCCACAACCTAATCACATTGTTCCAATAGTCACCTGTTGGATTCATCACCACCTCACAAAGGAGAAGAAGTTACTACCGTCCGACCAACCACGTATCGTCGCCAGACAACGAAGTTACGACGGAAGACTTAATTTATATGCAGTGATTTGTGGTAAATAATTGTAATGAAGGAAAGAAATTTGATTAATGTTTTTTCGATATTTTTGCCAACATAAAATATGACGGATAAATGCTTATAATATTGATAAAGACGATTCTAATATTTGAGTTTACAGCTTACTTTTGCCAATGGTTCAACTAATAGAAGCATGTCCTCTCATTGCGAATTTTATCATCATTGATAATTTATTTATGAAGTATAATTCGCTGGTTATCCAGACAATTCGTTATGACAATTTATTAAGCGACAATTGAAATATCAAAAAGATAAATTATGAAGTCATTAAATCACAACAAAAGGACATAATAAATTCAAAGCATCTATGTCTTATTTGTTTACTCTTCACACAATCTACCAAAATAAGCTATTTTATTTAGTTTCTACGCAAAGTATAAGCAGTAGAAAAGATGTATAATATTCATAACTATGTAACAGAGACCCCAAACTATATAACTTAATATAATAATCTCTGTAACACTAGTCGAACCCGTCTTTCCATTCGACATTCGATGAAAATTACCACACAACGTTACTTAGGCTCATTGGGACACCTTATATTCATGCTCTTTATTGGGTCTCAAACTGCGTGAACCAGTTCAACTGTATGAGAAAAATTGATTAATATTCAGTAAATGCTCAACTGTTATCTATTCTTAGTCGCATTAATAGCTTATTAAAAAGCCATGGCCTTGACATGTCATATGTAGCAATGACGTTTGAGGTTTCCCACCGAAATTTTGTAGCTTTTCTGGCGCAGTGTGGCAGCTGTTCACCTGAATTTATGTCTTGGCCAAATGGCAAAGAGTCTGAATAACTCGGACAGTGCTGTATCGATAAATCTAACAATTTTAATCAGGAATGTTTATGGGATCAGCCGCGGCTTATATAGATTCATTTACTAGGTGGAGTGAAAAGTAACTTCCTTGACCGCCAGAATGCCTTATAGTCCATACATATTTTATCAGACATTCCAAATTTCAGCGCGATACAGCTTATAGTTTGGTTAGGGTAGTTGATGTTTGTTGACGTTGTTTGACATCATGTTGAGTATGGAAAATCGATTTTCGATCCGGCTTCAGTTCATTGCCGGGCACACATTTTGTTCTCTGGACTTGGAACTGTTGATGAAACCTGGATCCACTTAATAAAGTGATAGACTCACCAAAGTCCAATCTAATTTAACAACAGTATACAAAAATAAGGAGACATAGTTGGTATGTACGTGTTCTAACATTTGAACGCAAATGCGTTATTTTAAAAGAATTCATAAAATTAACAATTAAACTTGAAAGATGGAATGAGTGTATAAATTTCTATATATACCTATATATACATATATCTCTTATAGGCTCCATGGTCTTATTGTTCATTAAGATATTCAGACAGACGGACTTGCCTTTATCGACTTCACTTTTTAAGCTTATTAAGAATACATATTTTTTAGGGAGTCCACCTCGCTCTCTTTTGTTTTTTTTTTTTCAAATTTACTCAAACTTAATATACCCTTTTACCAACATAAAGAGTATAAGGGGTAAAGTTTAACTAAGTAAAAAATAGAAGCTTCATTGAATGTTCACTTGGTAGAACAGTCGTCATGCCATTGAAAGCCAAGTTAAAGTTATCCACTCGTCTATCGACTTTGTTAATACTAATACTAAACAAGTAAGAAAATCACAGTCGGGCGTGCAGGTCGCCTAACAAACACATTAAATGTTCCCGAGCTTATGACCATACACATAACCACTTCTCACTGCACGACTAAGTGCCTTTTAAAAAATTTTTTTATGTATGAAACGAAAAGGGGGGTCGCTCAAATTCAATTGCTTATAAAATCGTCATTTATTATCCGATTTTGATGAACTTTTCGGATTTTGGCTAAAAAGGACGATATCTCTATACTGGCATATTTACTTTTTTTGTGCCGAAGAAATTTTTACCCTTGGGGGTGATTTTATGGGGAAGGGGGGGGGAGGGGCAAGTTTTTTAAATAAACTTATGAAATTCCGGAGCAGTCCTAGTCGAATGCAAAAAACACGAAGTCTCTATCTATTACCGTTTCCGAGATCCTTTCGTTCATACGGACGGCCAGACGGACGGACGGACGGACGGACAGACGGACAGACGGACATGTCTATATCGACTCCTCTATCGCTCCTGACCATAATGGGGGTAACTTTGGGGGGTCTCCGATTATTATTTCTACCTGTTACATACATTTGCACAAAACCAATAGGCTCTTGTACCTTCGGTACAGGGCCTAAATAGTTTATTTTTACAACACGTCGTCATTTTTATAGAAAATTAAATATATGGAAGCTTTCCTTCCATGGTTTTCTCGTATTTTAAACGGATGTTGACCCAATATATCTCCGAGTTTATCGTTAATGATTGCATATCGTCTTTATTTCCGGTTTGTAATGCTTATTTGCCCACCCGCTAAAATCAAAGCATCATTTTGAAGCTAAATTTGCTTGCGCTCTTACACTAAAATATACATACATAACATTATGTTCAATGATACTGGAAATTCAATTGAGCGTGCAGTATTCTGCAGCCATTATAAGAGGAGCAGCAATCCAAAATGCCATAAACATAATTGTTTAGACACTAATTTACACTTATCAATAATTTTTATCTTACATCATGAGTAGAAGGCAGAAGAACAAGTAAAAAGGATGATACTAATATAGCAAGACAGAAGTCAATGAACAGAGTAGAGATGGGCGCGGGATAAAAAATTTGTCCCGATCCCGCCCATCCCGGCGATTTTTTAATTATCCCGCGGGTGCCGCATCCCGCCCGATTTTTAAAAATTTTTTTTTCATGTTCACAAATTTAATTTTTAAATAATT